>CM032344.1:10022515-10075015 GCA_019022885.1 Schlechtendalia chinensis
CAATTGTTTTTTACAGTCGTGGAAAAACGAAAATAAAATACAAGTTTCGTTACCAGAGTTTCCGTTGGCCGTCGATTTGATTTTTTTCGACACGGATTTGTTCGCCATTCGTGGCGTTCGTAAAACGTACACGAACGAACAATCGGATATGGTTCGATCTGAACGCGGTCCACCCACGACGGCCTCGGTCTAGCATTTCTAACTCGCCCGGCGTTCTTCACAGCGTACGAATTGCCAGATACGTTGTTCGTCACATCGTGTCGCGGAACGTTTGCCGCGAGATCTGGAATCGACGTCGCCGCGTTGGCCAAGAAAGGTAAAGCGACCCGACAACGTGACGAAATGTTATAAACAAAAAAAAAAAAAAATATATATATATATGTATTATATAATATAATATAATATTCAAAGTACCATTTAATATTATGATCATACGAGTAGTAAAGTATCCCCATCGCAATAATATTATCATTGTTTTTCACAAAAACTTAAACGTCCAATATTATTACAAATCAATCGTATTACATAGTAATTATTATAAATATTGTTGACATAAAAAAGTATATATATATATTAAAATATATATAAAAAAAAATCAAACATTTACCATACCTTATGTATAAATGTAAATGATACAGCTCGCACGCGCGTACAAAGCGTCAAAACCGAAGAGGAACACGACAGGCTGTTAAATAACGTTTTGGAAAATCGAAAAAATAAAATACATCAAATATGCAACACAGTATGTCCGAGTGTCGTAAGTCTGGTCGATCGGAAACGTTCGTCTGTTTTAAGTATGTGCACTTTAGCAGGCGACAAACGAAAATGAAAACGAAAACACGACACTGCGCAGTCTGTACACGCATTCATGATACTATTTAAAAAGTTATAACACACAAACACACACACACACACACACACCCATACACACACACACACAAACACACACACATACACACACACAAAGCTCTAGTTCTCCAATACATTCAATTGTTCTCTGAGAACGTTAAATTCTAGGTAGATCTAGTACAGTATTATTTACCTTTTCAAAGTATTTATCGAGTTATGCAACTGTCTGAGATTTTTTTTAATCGAAATTGTCATTCTTTGCACCAGCGCAACAAACCTGCAGACCAACGAGTACATTCAATGTCAAAACCGACAATAGTATGAATTGTTTAACCAATTCTTCACGCCATCATGTAAATATTATACCTGGTATATAATTCTTGGTGCTCAAAATACGTTTAAGTATAGCACACACTTAAAAGAATTATGTCATGCCATGTAACCATATATGTATTGAACAAATACATTATTTTTCTCTCTTACACTCTCTATTTATTTTATTACAATCATAATTATTGTATAATACTTACCGCAAACAGGTTTCGTTAGTAAATACATGTGTGCTTATCCATTTACAGTCATTTATACCAGTATTCAACAAGTATATGCAAATATATGATATTATAAATTATAATACATAATAGGTCAGTAGCGTGTTTCCAATATGATTTTCATTTATACACGATCCTTGCAAACGCTCAACGAGGAGTAAAGCATCGATATAATAAATAATAATAATAATAAGAATAAGAACAAAACAACAACACCACAACAACACCAACAACAAACACCAACAACAACACCAACAACAACACCAACCAACAACACCAACAACAATACCAACAACAACAAACCAACAACAATACCAACAACAACACCAACACCAACAACAACAACAACAACAACAACAACAACAACAACAACAACAACAACAACAACAACAACAACAACAACTAAGAGGAAGAGGAGGAGGAGGAAGAGGAGGAGGAAGAGGAGGAGGAAGAGGAGGAGAAAGAGGAGGAGGAAGAGGAGGAGGAAGAGGAGGAGGAAGAGGAGGAGGAAGAGGAGGAGGAAGAGGAGGAGGAAGAGGAGGAGGAAGAGGAGGAGGAAGAGGAGGAGGAAGAGGAGGAGGAAGAGGAGGAGGAAGAGGAGGAGGAAGAGGAGGAGGAAGAGGAGGAGGAAGGAGAGGAAAAAGAGGAGGAAGAGGGAGGAGAAAGAGGAGGAGAAAGAGGAGGAGGAAAGAGGAGGAGGAAGGAGGAGGAGGAGGAGGAGGAGGAGGAAGAGGAGGAAGAGGAAAGAGGAAGAGGAAGAGGAAGAGGAAAAGAAAAAAGAAGAAGAAAAGAAGAATTATAATAATAATAATAATATTAATAATAATAATTGTAATAATAGTAATAATAATAATAAATAAAAAAATGCACCATTTAGTTTACGTACTCGTACGCAGGGGCGGACTGAGACTCTAAAGGCCCAGGTGGGTAAGTTTTTAGGAGGCTTTAAACTAACGTAATTAATATAAACAAGCAACTTGATAAAATAAATAACTTGATTATGTATCACATAAAAAAAATTATTGGATCAAAATAAAACCGACTTCAAAAAAAATTAACTAAAAAAAGTGTGAAAGAATTCACAAAAGTTTTGATTTTTCGATTTCGGTTATCGACATTTGGCTACGATGTGAAAGATAACAAATACTCGTGTTAAAAATCTTTTAGAATATCGTAATAATTTTTCTATTAGGTATATTATTTTGTGTAAGCCAATAGGCCATAATAAAATAAATAGCTTAAGGCCCAAGTACAAAATGTCTAAAGGGCCTGTGCGGGTATGGCCTCTTACCCGCCCTGCCAGTCCACCCCTGCTCGTACGCTACGATTTTTTTGTTGAAAAATATTTTTAAAACACCATTGATTTTTTTATGTTTATATACATATATGTTATTTCCGAAAAACAAAATATATTTTGTACGCATAACGTTAAACGTGACTGGCACACCGATTATTTCTATTATTTCACGTTTTTATTATCCGTTGAATATATAGCATATGCATACAAACAATTATAAATATAAATAAACGAGTAATATTATTTTTTTTATATATTATAAAGAAAATTATCCATTTTCAATACATATATATATATTTAGATTCAAGTTAATAACATAGTTGCGCGACTGTACATTTGTTTTCGTCAAATCACATTTTTCGTAAAGTCGGGTTCTCCAGGGCGTGCATTACTGGGAGTTCACCATCGACCGCTTCGACGCCGACACCGATCCCAGTTTCGGCGTTGCCCGATTGGGACGTGTTCCAAAGAGGAAATGCTCGGTACGGATCGTCACTTGGCGTATACGTCGTCTTGATCTGCAAACAGTATATCCTTCGTAATATATATTGTGGCGGACTTGTTGTTTTGAAAATAATTAAAGTTGGTTTGAATGCGATTGAAAAATAAAGAATAAAAAAAAAAAAAACAGATTTCGGCTCATACAGATTTATAATATTACCAACATCGCAATATGAATGTAATTGTTTGCCCTTTTTTTTTTTGTTTGAATGAGAAATGAAGTGGGAAAAATAGTTTTTTATCGCTGTAGCAATTCGTGGTATTAGAATATTTCTGTTAAATTCACCATGTGTCAATTTTATTTTTATCTTTCTTACCATTATAAATTCTCTTTAGGCAATGACGAATCTGGCTGGAGTATGTACATTGACAAACAAAGGTCTTGCACTGTCGCAGCCACGAACAGTGGTGCGAGGGCGGTATCCAAGTGGGATCCACTGTTGGCGTGCTCTTGGACTTGAACAAACACCAATTGTCGTTCTTCGTCAATGACGAACCACAAATATGAGATTTCGGAGCAAAATATTGTTTTCTGTGCTCTTTCTATTTGCACACCAACTGTCTTACAACTAGATGCAATAGAATGTTGTTGACTTTCTGCTTGTTTTTCACTCAGATTTGTCTCCGACAAATGATAAATTCATAATCGACATTACATTAAAAAACAATCTTATTCATCGATTTCTATGTAAAAACACTAAAAGTGTAATAATAAACAAGACTCAAAAGTATAAAAAGATAACCCATTACAAAATATTAATGTTGAACTTATAATATTTTCGAAACAAAATAACATTCATAAGTTAACAATATTGTTAATATTGTAACTGAATAATTGTTTTCTTGTCAATTTGTATTTATATACTAATGAAATGTTATGTTATGAAATTTAATTCGAGTATTTCGTATTTTATTTTAATTTTTTATTCAGTTATTAATATATATTTTCTCCCTCCCTCGTTTGTCCTTTTTACTTAAGCACTTTTTACCTTTTAAAATGTATACCGTTTACCTATTTGAAAATACTATTAGAGTGTATTATGCATATTAGTACTGTTCTGTTAACTGGGATTTCGGAGACAATTCTTGTTCACTAATTGGACTTCTAAATTGATGCGTTTTTATTTTTCTAGGGTCATGTGGCTTTTCATGGTCTGTACGGTGTCTTTTATCCAGCAGTCAGCGTGAACAGAGGTGTTGCCGTCACGTTGCACACAGCGCTCGATGCACCCAGCGATATAGAAGACTGTTAAGATTTTTTCTGTCGTATCATTTCAAATGAAGTATACGTACACACACACATACACACACATACATACACGCACAACATAAGTGTAAATAAAATATTATATATGTATTTCGGTCGGCAAGAAAGATTAATTTTCTTTTGGAGATTTATTTTCTTTATAATTTATAAGAATAATTTTTATTTGAAGTTTCTATTAAAAGTTACACGAGTTCAATGGTTTTTTTTCGTATTTAATTTGTACGTATACATTAAACATATGAACTATTATTGTATATGTATATATTTTTATTTATTTTTTTTGTTTCAAATCGTCAAATGACTTGAGAGTATAAAAAATTTAAGTTTTAACAGGGTAGATAATTTGCTGTGCACATCGCGTCTATTGCAATATAATATTTATATACTGCATACTTTTTACTTACTTGAGACGATTATCGCGTATCCTAATAATATTGAAACTAATGAATTTTTTGTTTTTAATATTACTGAAAAATCGTTGTGATTGTAAATGTATATTATTTTATATATAAACTTGTTCGGCTATTTAAATATTTACGGCGTGTTTTTTTTTTTTTTTTTGGAAATTCGCAGAACGAAATGCACGATCATTATTATAAAATATATATTACTCGATTGTACTCCCTTCTATTTTGATTAGCCCTCCTCTCCCCCATCCCTATAGTCTAGTTTATATAAAACAATTTTCTCTCGTTTAAGTGGTAGACATATCAGTTTAGTAGTGTTCTTTTTTTTGCAATACATAATATTTATTGTCACTAGTAATCGTTTAAGTTATACACAATACATATAGCGTAGTTGTAATCTATATAAAGTAAATAATATTTAAAATGTATTTTAATTTATTATTATTATTATTTTCTTAAATGTATGATTATTATATAGTTCATTATTCTGTAGGTCGTTTTGACCATCTTCGGGGTGTACATACATTTTTTTAAAATTAACACTACCGTCCAAACAGACAAGACGTTAGGATCTTCCGAACGTTCTACAGTTATATCACCTCACTCGTGTGACTTTTTATTTTAATTTAAACATTTATTTAATTTTTTTTTTTTTTGGTATACCTAGTCAAATAAATAGATTTAGAAAAATTTCGTATGATTTCTCTGATAAAGATTGAAGTGGCGAACTCGACGAACCGTGATGAAGGAAATTGTATATTGAGTCAATTGAATTATTGTTTGTGGTCTATCGACATGTATTTTCATACGCAAAAGAGGGAAACTATCTCATTGACGAACTTGACGACGGTTATTATTTTTGTTGTATTCAATTCGTTTAGTCGTTCGTGTACAGACTGCGCAGTGTCGTGTTTTCGTTTTCATTTTCGTTTGTCGCCTGCTAAAGTGCACACACTTAAAACAGACGAACGTTTCCGATCGACCAGACTTACGACACTCGGACATACTGTGTTGCATATTTGATATTTTATTTTATCGATTTTCCAAAACGTTATTTAACGCCTGTCGTGTTCCTCTTCGGTTTTGACGCTTTGTACGCGCGTGCGAGCTGTATCATTTACATTTATACATAAGGTATGGTAAATGTGTTTTTTTTTTTATAATATTTATATATATATATATATACTCATTTTATGTCAACAATATTTATAATAATTACAATGTAATACGATTGATTTGTAATATATTGGACGTTTAAGTTTTGTGAAAAACAATGATAATATTATTGCGATGGAGATACTTTACTACTCGTATGATCATAATTATAAATGGTACTTTGAATATATTATATTATATTATAATACATATATATATATTTTTTTTTCGTTTATAACATTTCGTCACGTTGTCGGGTCGCCTTACCTTTCTTGGCCAACGCGGCGACGTCGTTTCCAGATCTCGCGGCAAACGTTCCGCGACACGATGTGACGAACGTATCTGGCAATTCGTACGCTGTGAAGAACGCCGGGCGAGTTAGAAATGCTAGACCGAGGCCGTCGTGGGTGGACCACGTTCAGAACGAACCATATCCGATCGTTCGTTCGTGTACGTTTTACGAACGCCACGAATGGCGAACAAATCCGTGTCGAAAAAAATTAAATCGACGGCCAACGGAAACTCTGGTTAACGAATTTGTACTTTATTTTCGTTTTTCACGACTGTAAAAAAACAATTGGCGATGCCAAACAGCGTCGAAACAAACGAAAAAAAAAAAAAATCCGAGAGCCGACGTTTACCTCGTCCAGCGACCGCGTTGGTGCGATTCTATTTCGGGAATCGGGAGATTCGATTTATTTGTGAAAAACACAACACGTTCGAAATCGCGACTCTAGTGACGCCCGTTTAGATTGAATTTAAAATAACGGCATTGTCCCCGTGTTGACACGTGAACGCCGTCCGTCTGTATAGTGATTACGCGGAACGCAGAACAACAATTTTATTTGTTATGTTCTATTTAAACCTCCCCGACCGGGAAAAAAAGAAAAAGATAAAAAAAATACGCCACTGCTCGCGAGGTAAGCAACGAGCAATGCAAATCCCCAGGAAAGTACGTTCTCCGGCATCGACTTGACGAGTTGCGCGTGCGGCGAAATCGGTCGTCTCGATATACTCGTATGCAGAAATATCAACCGGTTAGGTTATACACCGGTTATACACGACACACCGGTCCGGTCACGGTCAGGTCGAAACCGGTAACCCATTACGGTCGACGCGCGGTCCAGACCGTGGGCGGTCACGAGATTTTCGATCGCGACCGCCCGTGGTGCCGTGTGCACGACTCAGTCGATGGGTTTACGCGGTGAAAACCGAGGTTTATTGTTTATCTTTAAATTAATAGCACAAGATTGGAGAAAGGATTGAGAAAAGCTAGGTAAAGGAAAAAATTCAATATTGGATTTGATAAATATAGCAGCACCTCCATGCGCGGTATTGTCGGGGTGATTTGTTTTAATTAAAGTATAACCGGGGATATGTATATGGGAGTATTTAGTGAAGTGAGTTTCGGAGATGAGGGCAACATCAATACGTTCGCTGTTTAATACGGTTTCTAGATCAAGGGCATGGTTTTTTAATCCATTGGCGTAAATTGTAATATTAAGAGCGAATTGTCTGTGACAGAATTATTATAGTTATTCTTAGCCATTATTTGTCGAGGAGCTTAGTAATTACTTTTGTTAAGAGAGATATTAGTGGATTTATGACATTTTTGAATTCATCTAAAAAGTTAGTCAATAAATTGTTTAAATCTGGGGATTGAGTATCGGTAGTAGGGAGTGGAGCACCGTTGGCTGGTATATTAGACGTGGCCTGAGCGTAAGTTTCCGTTTGCGGAGAGGGTTGATTAAGGAAAGTGCGATCAGGTGGATGGCTACTTTGTACATTAGTGGTTTGGGTATTAAAATTATTTTGAATTCGATTAGTTGGTATGCTGGGTATCTTACGACGTTGGAGTTCTTTGTAAATTGTGCAGCCCTTGTAGTTGGCTGGGTGGTTTTGAGAACAATGAGCGCATTTCGGAGAAGCATCACGTGGGTTCGGGCAAGCAGTTGACTGATGATCTGCACCGCAGCGAACACATCGAGGATGGTAACCGCAGTAAGTTCTGGTGTGTCCGTATTGTTGACAATTATAACATTGGCTGATTTTTTTCGGTTTGTATGGCTCTTCGATTTTTATTTTACAGTGAAGTAGTGATGACAGTTTAAAAATTTCATAGGATTTCGGTGTTGATTCGAGATCAACAAAAAATAATGGGAGGGGATTTTATTAACTTTATGTAGTACATTGGTAACTTGTCTTACCTCGTAGAGACGAACTTCTAATTCGTCTTTTATTAGATTTAGAGGTGTGGATGGGTGGAGGTTACGAATGACTATTCGGAGTGGTTTGTTCTCCTTGAGCTGGTACGTATGATACTCAGCTTTTTCTGATTTTAGGAAATGAACTAATGCTCTGTATGCATTAGGGTCCGTAGTTTGTATTTTCAATGAATTTGCTGAGGATTTACATATAAAATTGTCGACACCTATAAGCTCAATTAAGGCCGCACAAAATGCGGGAAAATCTTCAACACCTTTAACAAATATAGGTGGAGGAGATTTAATGGGTGAATTTACATTTTCCATTATAACGTTTTCAGCATCATGATGAGAGTCAGAAATTATTTTTTCAGAAGTAGGCGGGTCAAATGGATCGTCTTGGGCAAGCAGTTCGAACTTATTACGTGTAGCAAAGATTTTTTTTTTATTTGTTTTTTGTTTAACATTAGTATTCATATTCGGAGATGAAGGTTCAGATGGTGCGTTCGAGGAGTTGGAGTGTAGACGTTTATTTGATTGTATAGACCATTCAGTGTTTGAAGAAATAGCATTTGAATTCATTGTTGTAGTTGTTTTTGAGATAGTAATTGATGGAACGGTTTTATTAGTTTTATTTTTATTTATATTACTAGGACTATTGGGTTGATTATTTTTCATGGTGCTTTCGAAAGAGAATTAATGATATTATTAGACTTGAGACGTACGATAAGTTATACATTACCGTCAGCTTGAGATAACGCGGAGAGCGCTGGGCACGACGTCGTGCACTAATGACTATGCTATCGAAAGCAGATAAAGCGGTGTGCGTATTTATTTAAATAAATTAACCGTTATTACATTCTTAAGGATTGTGACTATTTTGAGATTATTATTAATAATATTTTGATTTATATATATACATTTATTTTTTAGATCTTACTTGTGTATTTGAAAGAAAATTTGGGAGCTGTAAGAACAGTTATGGAAATGAACGTTGAAGGAAGAAGAGGAAGAGAAAGACCGAAGAAAAGACGGTTGGATGCGATTGGGTGGGATATGAAGACTGCTGGTGTGTGCATATATAAGTAGCGATTTAGGACACAGGTGGCCTACTCCAAATAAAAGAAGAAAAAGACTCATGTATTTGTTGAGTTTACCGAAGAAGCATATAAAGTAATATATACAAAATAAATTATTTTTAATCAATCCAATATATATAACAAAGGTTCATAATATTATTAAACTATTTTTTTATTTCAGTTTTTCATTTTGTGATTTGGCCAGGTTTGAATGTAACAAGCAAACTAACAATGTAGGTGATATAATGACGGAGTATAAGAATATTAATTGATCATATTTGTCCTACACAATTGTTTCTTCGTATTGCAGTATGTAAACTCAGAACACATATTTTTATAAATCTATTTAATATAATTATTTGTTATCTAAAGTGAGAATCTTAATCGTGGAGAAAATCATGAAGTTCCATACAGAGAATCAGGACTTACCTGCATGTTACAAACCGCTTTAACGCACAACTCCAATGCTGAAACGTATGAAACAAAAACTTATTTCGATAACCTACATCAATGATACATCAAGGTATTTATTAGAATATGATGTAACATAGACATTTTAACATGAACGAAATTTTAAACGCTTAAAACATTTTTGCTAAATTGATTTTAATGAACTTTCATGTTTATATAAGAAATTATATATTTAATTTATAGTTCATTTCTCAGCTCTTAAATACAATAATTACCCTTGTTTAGAAAAGAATAAATCACCCTTTTACACAAAAATTTAAATGAAAAGGTAGAAAAATATTAAGAATTTAAACATGTTTTCTTATTGTTCTTTAAAGGTTCAAGAAGGCGAACAAAATCAAAGCGAATATGGTGTCGGATTTGAAATCAGAGTTCACTGGACAGTCGAAACACACAATTTAAATGAATTTATTAAAACTTTCATGGATTGGAGTATTATTATTAATGTGTTTTTCGGATATATCCATGTTACTACACTTACACTTACACAATGTAGTAACAACTACGTTCCCTGAAGATGGAACTTGCAACGGCTTTGAAACGTCAAAATAAAATTGACAACATGAATGTATCCGAAAAACACATTAATAATAACACAATTTAAAGTTTGATTATTTGCATTTTGTTTCATTTGTTGTTTCATTGTTATTTATATTTCGTTATTATATTTTGTATTATTATTATTATATATTGTTATACGTTTTCGTGCAAAATAAGGTGAATTGGTTCATGAATGAATTTATTAGAATCGTATAAAATGATAGAAAACACATAAAACGTTAAAAGATTTAAGTAGAAAATTTGTCAACATACACAAAAATGCTAAATATATTTCATCTGTTATGAACGTGATTTTCCCATTTTGTGTATTTACTAACAATGAAAACGACTTTGGACTCTCGAACAAATGGAAATGTTAATATTATAAATAACTGAAACGTTAACACAACTAATTAATCGATTGAGATGACCATAATTTGTGGTGCATCCATTGGTTAGACGTGTCGTCGAACTATCACCAAAATATCGAATGAAATAAATTGACACCGGCTGTAAAAATACCACATACCTGTCGAGTGAACAAACGTGAACGAGAGGGGGGGGGGGAGGACCAAACTGTTCACATCCGATCGTACACTACCCGGTGAAGTTCATCGAGAGGAGAAACCATACGTTTCATAGATCTACACAATTTTTTACCTAAATATGAGATGTTAATAGATTTACCGATGCATAATGTTGATATTGCCAAATGTTTCAATTCGAAACAATCTCCTTACATAGATGATTGTCACACATATGACAATATATTTTATGTATCCCCTAGATCATACAAATATAATATAAATTTAAAAAAATATATGTTCATAACATATTTCATAACGTTATTTTTTATCAATTATTACTCATTGCCTTGAACATTATCAATTAATAGTTCAGGATATCGGTCGATTCGTAACTGTCGTATAGTTGCCTACGATTAGCTTTTATTTAAATACATGTCGTCACAATGGCGTATCCAGGATATAAAGGGTGATGCTAAAATTAAAAAGGATCATCAAGACTAACTATAACTTGTATTTATTTTATTATTTATCTACACACACACACACAGAACAACAGCGGTTTACTATTCGAGAAACAACGGACGGCCTTCCTTTATTTTTCTTCGAGAACTACGAATGATATCTCCATGACGTACACGTCAACGCCACAAGTATACCGATTTGTTTGGATTCTTCACGCTTTGGGTAAAATCACATTTTGAAATGGTTTGAACTCAAAAATTCCATTGTGTGAGCGTCCAATTCCGAAAACGTTATTAAAGTTCAGTGTGTTCAAAAATAAAAACTGCATTCGTTCTGAAAAACCGACGAAAGTGCATATGTTATTCTTATATATTTATGTAATAATTGTATGATCTGTGGGATGCAATAAGTATTGTCATATGTCTGACAAGAATCTATGGAGATTTTTTAGAAATGAAACAGTTGGCAATATCAGCATTTCGCATCGGTAAATTTGTTAAAAATTCTCAAAATTGTACTTCTTGTAGTAGATCTATTAAAATTATCGTTTCCACGCACGACGGACTTCGCCGGGTAGAATACGATCGGATGTGAACACTTTACGTAGCAGCTCCGTTTACGTTTGTTAACAAGTCAGGTATGTAGATTTTTTACGGTCCGTATTAATTTACTACACTCGGTATTTTAGTAATTGTCCGACGACGAGTCTACGAGCGTATTCAGTTTGCCTATCGTACCGTCCTAAATTTTATGTACTTCTTATGCATACAGAATTCTAAACTAATAATCCTAGTATTTCCTGTTGACGTCGACTGTTATTGTTGTACACCTGGCGGCGGTGGACGCGAGAAAATTTGTCGAAGTAGAACATTTTACGTGTTAAAAAAAATATCTTGTCGATTGTCGTCGACGTGTTCTTGCCGCGAACATGTACTTTTATGAAAACTGACGACTGTTCGAATCGGATTTTTTATCGTTATTGCCGTCGATGTCTTCTAGTTTATCGACGGAGTTTGCGATTCAGCGTATTCAAATCCCCGCCTGGTAGTTATACAGCTGGCGGCGACGAACGCATGGAAATATGTCGAAATACAAAATTGTAGCGTACTTATATATAACGTCAGTCAATAATATATGGTTTTTTTTATAATGGCGGTTAAAACTGTTGTAAAACGTAGACGCATTGCGTATGATTTTTTATTAATAATTCTATGGTCTTTGGGATATATAATAATTCTATGATCTATGGGATACAAAAAGTATTGTCATATGCTGACGAACATCTATGCAGAATGTTTCGAGTTGAAACATTTGGCAATATCAGTATTTTGCATCGAAAAATTTATTATATTTTTCTTAACTTAGTATCTTTTGTAGTAGACGTACGAATGGAATCGCTTCTCCACTCAATGGATTTCGTGAGACAGACAGCGATCGGATATGAGCATTTTAGCGACCCATTTTCGTTAATTCACCAGTCAGGTACGTGGTTTCCTTTACGTTTCATGATCATTTACAAGAATAGATATTTTAATAGTTATCTGACGACCCGTTTATGAGCGTTCGTTGGCTCCTCGTAACGTACTAGTTCCAATGTATTTTTATTCGTATAATTTTTATATAAAATTACAATTTTTATTCAAATAATCCAAATATGTCATGTACGCATTCATAATTATTAGTCTTTCGCCGTATTTGACGATTTTGTGTAGTCACACCAAATTTGGGTTGTTGTGCTGCAAGCAGCGGTAAACGTCAGAAAATTAGTCGAAATACGAAATCTTACGCGCATAAAAAAAAAATCAATATATAAATATATATATATATCTTGTCGAAAGTCGTAGGAGCATGTTTGTCGCGAACATGTTTTTTTTATGAAAACAGACGACCGTTTTGTCACATCCCTGCCTGGTTGTTGTAAAGCTCGAGGCGGCGGACGCGTGCAAATTTGCCGAATTACGATATCGTAGCATGCAAAAAAAAAAAAATCTGGTTACTTCTAGTCGACGTGTGTTTGTCTTGCGTTTGTTAATTTTTAATGAAAATTAACGAACGTACGAAACGGACTTAACTGTCCTTAATACACGTCGATGGGTACTAGTGTTTCGCCGAAATTGGCGAATCGGCATTGTCGCATCCCTGTCTGGTTGTTGTACAGCCCGAGACGGTGGACGCGTGCAAATTTGCCGAATTACGATATCGTAGCATGCAAAAAAAAAAATCTGGTTACTTCTCGTCGACGTGTGTTTGTCTTGCGTTTGTTAAATTTTTAATGAAAATTAACGAACGTACGAAACAGACTTAACTGTCCTTAATACACGTCGATGGGTACTAGTGTTTCGCCGAAATTGGCGAATCGGCATTGTCGCATCCCTGTCTGGTTGTTGTACAGCCCGAGACGGTGGACGCGTGCAAATTTGCCGAATTACGATATCGTAGCATGCAAAAAAAAAAATCTGGTTACTTCTCGTCGACGTGTGTTTGTCTTGCGTTTGTTAATTTTTAATGAAAATTAACGAACGTACGAAACGGACTTAACTGTCCTTAATACACGTCGATGGGTACTAGTGTTTCGCCGAAATTGGCGAATCGGCATTGTCGCATCCCTGTCTGGTTGTTGTACAGCCCGAGGCGGTGGACGCGTGCAAATTTGCCAAATTACGATATCGTAGCATGCAAAAAAAAAATCTGGTTACTTCTCGTCGACGTGTGTTTGTCTTGCGTTTGTTAATTTTTAATGAAAATTAACGAACGTACGAAACGGACTTAACTGTCCTCAATACACGTCGATGGGTACTAGTGTTTCGCCGAAATTGGCGAATCGGCATTGTCGCATCCCTGTCTGGTTGTTGTACAGCCCGAGACGGTGGACGCGTGCAAATTTGCCGAATTACGATATCGTAGCATGCAAAAAAAAAAAAAATCTGGTTACTTCTAGTCGACGTGTGTTTGTCTTGCGTTTGTTAATTTTTAATGAAAATTAACGAACGTACGAAACGGACTTAACTGTCCTTAATACACGTCGATGGGTACTAGTGTTTCGCCGAAATTGGCGAATCGGCATTGTCGCATCCCTGCCTGGTTGTTGTACAGCCCTAGGCGGTGGACGCGTGCAAATTTGCCGAATTACGATATCGTAGCATGCAAAAAAAAAAAAAATCTGGTTACTTCTAGTCGACGTGTGTTTGTCTTGCGTTTGTTAATTTTTAATGAAAATTAACGAACGTACGAAACGGACTTAACTGTCCTTAATACACGTCGATGGGTACTAGTGTTTCGCCGAAATTGGCGAATCGGCATTGTCGCATCCCTGTCTGGTTGTTGTACAGCCCGAGACGGTGGACGCGTGCAAATTTGCCGAATTACGATATCGTAGCATGCAAAAAAAAAAAATCTGGTTACTTTTAGTCGACGTGTGTTTGTCTTGCGTTTGTTAATTTTTAATGAAAATTAACGAACGTACGAAACGGACTTGACTGTCCTTAATACACGTCGATGGGTACTAGTGTTTCGCCGAAATTGTCGATTCGGAATTGTCGCATCCCTGCCTGGTTGTTTTACAGCTCGTGGAGGTAGATAATTCCAAATATTTAGAAATATGGTATTCCTGTGCTCTTAAAATATAATGACAAGAAACAATATATAGGTTTTTTTTAACATTGTGTTAAATATTTAGTATTATGTAAATTGATATGTTTGACAAGCATGTATGTGATTTTATTGTTTCGAGTAAAAACAATTGAAAGCATCGGCATGTTTCAATGAGTAACTTTGCTGAGAACTTCTCAACGATGTTCCTCGTGAAGAAGATCTACAAAACATATGGGTTCTACGCGCAATAGTTTTCGTCAAAAAGGATACGATAGGATGTGAGCAGTTTCGTTTCTTTACGATTGTTCACGAGTCAGGTATTATTTGGTTTCTTTTTACAGTCTGTGTTAATTTACTAAATTTGATATTAAGGTTTTTGCCTGACAACGCGTCTAAGAGCGAGTTCGGTTTACCATTTGTACCATCCTAAGATCGATGTAATTTTGTTATATTTTATATAGTAGTTTGTGAACACTTACATTGACTTACATTGAGTTTTCACACAATAGCCGGGATGCTGTACAATTCGCCGTGGTGGTCGCTGCAAAAATTGGTTGGAAGACCATATCGACGCGCACTTTTATATTAAGTCAAGCAACAAAATATTGTATTTTTTTTTTTTATTTTCGACATATGTAATTATTGTATTTATGTTATCGAACGTGCATATGAAATTTTCATATATTTTTATAATAATGTGTGATCCGTGGGATACAGATGGTATTGTCCTATATCTGACAAGCATCTATGTAATTTGATTGTCTTTAGTTAAACATTTTTCAATATCGTCAACGATTACCTGTGTTTCGGCGGAATTCTCGATTCAAATTTGTCCCACCACCACCGTATCGTTGTAGATAATTGTATGTTCCGTGGGATACAGATGGTATTGTCCTATATCTGACAAGCATCTATGTAATTTGATTGTCTTTAGTTAAGCATTTTTCAATATCGTCAACGATTACCTGTGTTTCGGCGGAATTTTCGATTCAAATTTGTCCCACCACCACCGTATCGTTGTAGATAATTGTATGATCCGTGGGATACAGATGGTATTGTCCTATATCTGACAAGCATCTATGTAATTTGATTGTCTTTAGTTAAGCATTTTTCAATATCGTCAACGATTACCTGTGTTTCGGCGGAATTTTCGATTCAAATTTGTCCCACCACCACCGTATCGTTGTAGATAATTGTATGATCCGTGGGATACAGATGGTATCTGTATCAGATGGATTTGTTAACAACGTTTCAACGTTGTGACAGGATTAGTAGATCTACGATAAGTATCTTTTCTCCTCGCGATGGACTTCACCGGGTAGACTATGCTCGGATGTGAGCAATTATACAACACGTAACGTTTATTCACTAGTCATGTAAGTGGTTTAATTTACGGTTGATATTGTTTTATAACACACGATATCTTGGTAATCATCAGGCGACGTGCCTACGAGCGTGATCGCTTTTCGCTATATACGTCAACGATTACTTGTGTTTCGGCGGAATTCTCGATTCAAATTTGTCCTACCACCACCGTGTCGTTGTTTTTTTTGCCGCGCTAAATAAATGTCACAATGGCGTATCCAGGATATTTAAAGGGGGAGAATAAATTTAAAATCAATAAAATGTTACCATAACATACATGAACACACAAACACACACACACAAACACACCTAACGATTACTTGTGTTTCGGCGGAATTCTCGATTCAAATTTGTCCTATCACCACCGTGTCGTTGTTTTTTTTGCCGCGCTAAATAAATGTCACAATGGCGTATCCAGGATATTTAAAGGGGGAGAATAAATTCAAAATCAATAAAATGTTACCATAACATACACGAACACACAAACACACCTAACGATTACTTGTGTTTCGGCGGAATTCTCGATTCAAATTTGTCCTACCACCACCGTGTCGTTGTACAGTTTGCGGTGGTGGACGCGAGAAGAATCGTTGAAAAACGATATCTTAACGCACTTAAATGAATAAATATTGGCGCTTGTCCTCTACGTGTGTTCGCCGCGCGCAAATTTTTTTTGCCGCGCTAAATAAATGTCACAATGGCGTATCCAGGATATTGAAAGGGGGAGAATAAATTTAAAATTAATAAAATGTTATCATAACATACATGCACACACACAAACCCACCTAAACAAACATACACACACACACAAACACACCTAAACACACACCCACCCACACACACACCTATACACACACACACACACAAATATACATAATTGGCTCGATTGGCTTTATTCAGTCCTCCTTTAAAGTTCCAACGAACCACGAGTAACCGTCTACGTGTGTAGGACAAGGCGATCACGCTCTTAGACGCGTCGTCGGGCCGTTACTAAAATACCGAGTGAAGTAATACAACACAGACCGTAAAGAAAACCACATACCTGGTTCGTGAACAAAGGTAAACGGGGCTCGAAATTGCTCACATCAAATCATGCTCAGCCATAATTTCTGCGGGCGTCCGGCAAAAACAACGGGCGGTCGTCAATTAAACTATTTGCAGATAGAGGCGGCGGCGGCGGCGGCGGTTAAATCGCCGGGGTACCTAGCGCTGGTCGTACAAACGACTCGGTCTTTAATGAGCTTTTGCCGCGCGCGTTCATTCCGGCAATGTCATAAAATGTCCCAATGTGTTGCAGACTCGTATGCAAGCATTAGCTTTTTTTCATGTCCGGACTACATTCTCGACGTTATTTTTTTTTCATTTTTCCTGATAATTTTTCTGGCCATAGTTATTTGAATTCTGTCAAAATCAGAATAATAATACATTTCAGATAAAAACAATTAAAATAATATAATTGTAAATTATTATAGTATTTTCCCCCTTTTGGTTGATTTGATAAAGTACACTGATATAATTTAAACAAAGTTTTATTATTATTATATTTTTAATAATTTCATTAAGAAATATATTTCATAAAGTGAAAAAAATCAAGAAGACTTGTATGACGTCATTAAATTTAGATTTTAGTTCGTCGTTTGTGTTTAAATTTTATTATATAAGAACAATAATTGTTATTCTGTTCCTATATTATTATAATGTACATTTAAAATACGATAGGAATTTTATTTGCGTTTGCTCGTTTCACTTGTAATTGTGTTATTTTATCAAGTATGGCCACGGTACGACTTCGACTTAAACCGTTTTTTCAATAGATGACCTAAATAGTACATATTTTCTTTTTTCTCTTTCTTGCGGTAGGTGCATTATCCTACAATAGTAGTACAGTTACTACTTATTAAGCTCGTATTATTTGAAAACGTACATACAACAATGTATGTTGTTCGCCTACTTTCTATATACATTGTCACCTTACATAGGTATACTTTTTAATAATTTTTATCGCCACACATCATATTTCATTGACTCATACATTATATAGAGTATGCATTTTATACAGTTATCCGTTTTTATAACCACTAAAGAAAAAAGAACGGAATTTTTTTTTTATTTAGGTTTCTATTGGTTTTAAAACGTGATTTTTTTGTAACTGTGAATTTTATATTCACATAGAACAAATGCTTTGATTTTTATGTTCGACCCCCACCTTCCGGTAGCAAATAAATAAGTTTTAAATTAAAAAATGGAACTTTATTTGATACGTTTTTGATTTTCTGAGAAAATTTTTCTCAATCGTTTTTTGAAAAAAATTCGATCAGTTTTGAGTTAAATATGGTATTTAGAAAATGTCAATAATTTCCAGTTTTCGCATTACAAAATTAATACAATTTTAGACCGAAGTCCTGCAAATTTGATACAACGTCTATTATGTGTTATCCTAACAGGTATTAAATATTTAAAAAAAAATTATAAATCATAATTTTATTGTCTTAGCGTTAAAGCTCGAATGTTGTGTGAATTGTACAATTTTTGTGTAAAACGACGAGATTTTTTTATAATTCTTAACAAGGGTAATTTTTGTATTTAGGAGATGAAAATTGAATACAAGATAAATTTACCTATTTAAATTTCGAAATTCATAAAATTCGATAAAAATAAAAATGCGTAATACGTATAGTAAACACATTAAAAAATTATAGAAATATATAAACATTACATCAAATCAAAAACTAAAAGCACAATAGAGTATATTATGTTGAATAACCCAATTAATATATTTTATTTCGTTCAAATGGGGACGAGTTCAATGTTATTACCTTCGTTTTACATAATCCCATATACATATATGTGTGTGTGTGTGTGTGTGTGTGTGTGTGTGTGTGTGTGTGTGTGTGTTCGCGTCAAGTGGGTTAGAGACCGGTCGTCCTCAGTCATCCAAGGCCATTGTCTCTCCCGCGAGGAACAATCTTCTTTTCCTAACATAATAACGACCTGCAGGAATGCGGTCCTCTTTATTTAAATTCAAAATTATTGTCATTAGTATTAACTAGTATGTACCTATAAATTTTACTCGAAAAAAAAATGTAATAGTCCGACGTCCGAGTAAAACAAAATACTACATAATCACGTGTTGCTGAGAAAAAGTTCGAACAACGGATCAAAATAAAATCATAATATTATTTATAGTTAACATAATTAATTAGTTTTGACGAATTATAAATGCTCTAATTAAAAGGAAATCTTATTAACTACAATAAAACTAGATTTTTTTTTTTACCTAATTAAATAGAATATTGAAAAAATATTTTTGTATTTTTAAGTCGAGGAATAATATTATTATTTATATAATAATTTATATTTATTTTTCGAAGCATTCGAAATGATCTCGCTATTGACCATGAGTACGAAAACCCACCAAAAACGGTTATCTATAAAATAAATTTAAATATTATGGGAAATTTTAAAAAAAAAACACCATTTTAAAGACAAGCGGCACGGCTCTTTTGTTGAATGTCGTCGTATAGATCTAAATTTTTTTGAACGTCTCGTATAATGGTTACCGCCAAACCGCTCTGCTTACGACCGCGAGTGGATAGTAGTACACGCGCGAAATAGTGAAAAAGACAAATATAAATACTCTAATTTGACGAAAAATTAATTGAACAAACGTAAAAGCGAAAGTGTTCGTATGGTTGTGGTGTACACTACACCGTTGAGTCGCGTTAACACCGCGAGTAAAATATTCTGACCGAGTATTAATCTTTTTTCTCTTTTTTTTAACGTATGTTACAAATATCCGTACGTGAGTCAGCGGGTGTGATGCGAAACATGATAATAATTATTATACGCTTTCATAACAGTACAAACAATCACTTGTATATAATACGTGTACACAAAACGTAAATCAAGTCGGCGACTATATATAGTATGCGTATGGCATTTTACGGTACGTGCGTCCATACAGGTACGGATGTATACATAATGTTTTAATACCGTACACTCAGTCACGAAGGAGAGGTATCACAGTTCACAGTGATAATAATATCATACAGGTATACAGGTTCGAAGGGAAAGTCTTCAACGTTTTCTAAAAAAAAAACTCTGCATCTACCATCGGAGAGATGCTATCGGTTTTCACTAAACACCCAGGCTGAGCAAGTTAAAAAATACTTCTAACTTATTAAATTATTAAATATAAACCCATATGAGTTGAGCTAAGCTAAACATTAATTGTATTTTTTTTAACTTTTGAAATTAAAAAAAATAAATATAGACGTGATTTTTAACTTTACACAATTTATAGTTTTTAAAAAATCCCTATGTATATGCTTTTAAAATACTGAAGCATGTATGTACAAATATGGACAAGTCAATGAAAAAAATTAACTCAAATAAATTT
This sequence comes from Schlechtendalia chinensis, assembly GCA_019022885.1. Lineage (NCBI taxonomy): Eukaryota > Metazoa > Arthropoda > Insecta > Hemiptera > Aphididae > Schlechtendalia > Schlechtendalia chinensis. Next base: position 10,043,181 of record CM032344.1, read on the forward strand.
AGTTAAATTAAACATATGACTGACAGTTAAAAGTTAATGGTTAGTGAAATGCTTTTCAACTAGTTAAGTTTAAAGTTAAGTTTGAAACAAAATAAATTTCATTTTTTACTACAAAAATTGAGATTTTCGAGTGAAATTATTTTACAAAAATAAAAAGTTAGCAAATTAATCAGTTTTTTACTTTTAAATATAATATTATAACATAAAGAACTTATTTGCTTATGAGTGTTTAATATTTTTCATTAGACATGACGTAGTACATAAAGATGGTTATTTCGGTATTTACGAACTGTTGACTATTTTATAACACTTGTAATAATTGAACTTTAACATACAAAAATATTCGTCTTCAGCGTGTTAACTGAACTAGATAATTGTTAATTATTAACTATAAAAAGTCGTGTTCGTACAGTGCAAATTTAATCTAATTAAATTAATTAGTTAACAACATAATAAATTTAAATACTTCAATTAAAAAGGTGAAAAAATATACCTTTTTTAATTATGGCTGATGCTAACCTTTGTATTTATATATATATATATATAATCTGTAAACAGTCACAACTCACAATCACAAGAGTATAACCGATTATTTTTTAACGGTTCGTAAAACAAACATACGTCGTATATATATATATATACTTGTGTTCAATCTTGTTTTAGACAGGAAAAAAGACGCGGATAGAAAGTGGGTTTAACTGGTACATAGGGTCTGTATACCTATACAACGCGTATTGTAAATATACGTAACGTACCAATGTTATACGTACTTAGATCGTGTCCTATGGTGAACGAAAGTGAAATTAATATTTGATACGTCATACGTGTTTACATAATACTGTGTTAAACAGTAGCGAATTTTATTAGGGACGCGCGGATCATTTTTTATGTTACAGTTTTACATATATATGTATATATACATTAAATAATAATAATTATTTGATCGTACGTACATCATATACGCTGCCTACGCTGTGTTACAAACAATTCGAATCAATTGTCGCGCTCGACTGTTAGATACAATAAGACGCATAAACCCATACGTGGGCTATGACCTACCTATGCGCGAGGTTGAGTTAACCCATTTGTTTCACCAGTTACGCTGAGTTGTAATACAGGCGACCTTTGGGTGCCAACGATTTGAAAGTAAAAATTAAGATTTCGTTCAACTATTCGAAAGTTAAATGATGGCTACAGAAAAACTATAACTTGGTTAAGAAAGTTAAAAGTTATTTTCAACTAGTAAGTACATTCAAAGGGAAAAAAATGAAGTATAACGCGTCGAGTAACTTGATTTGTCAACTCGTCCATGACCAGTCTCGCCGAAAGTATGAATGGTTCAAAAATATAATAATAAGTTATCGATGGAACATGTATTTTCGTTTAAATCGCTGTACACAGATCGACGTTATTGGTTTACTGCGGTTCTGATCGCCAGAGAATAGAAACTATTGTTGATTTTCGTCGTTGTCGATTGCTTTGGATCGAATCCGAAATAAAACATGCCTGTGTATAACAATATTTTTTTTTTTTAAAACGATTTACGAAAATATATATTATCGTCTCGCGTACGACTGAAACTGCTGAGTAACTGTTAAAAAAATATTAATTTAAATGTCAAACCGATCGGTATCGACTAACGTTGCGGGATCGAACGCCGTAGGCGGTTGTTACGCGAGGCACGTCGTGTCTGCACGAAATGAATCGCAGAGATTTCTCTCTCCGGAACGGGCAGCAACAATTACGTCGATCCGTACAGAGTACAATAAACGTTTGGTCGTTTTGTCCGTACAACCAGAGGGCGGCGTTGGAAAACACTTTGGATCGGTGGGTAAGTATTTTCGTACTTTAGGCCTAATCGGGATTCGCGTGTTTCGGAGGAGACGACTATTGGAATCGCGCGCGCGTCCGCACGTCGTAAATTACGATGTCGGGCTATTCTTAGACGTCGTATAGGTCACGGTGACGTGCACGACCGCTTGTCGGGCTTTGTTCGGACTCTGAATACAAACAAACAAACAAACAATAACAATAAAAACGTTTTGTTTTTCATACGGAACGTGTTACCGTACGGTTTTCGAGGTCGGGCAACGCGTAACGCGACAGTTGTCGGTAGTTCTAAATTCCAAACCGAAACGAAACAAAAATCCCGTTTAAAAAACGTAAACGGAACGTCGGCCCGGCCGGCCACGTCGCCCGACGTTTAGACGACTTAACTGTGCCGAGTCGGGGCTAAACCCGCCCGGCCTCACGTACGACAGCGACGGAACGCAGGGAGACGGGACCGCGGTCAGCCAGACACTCGGCAAAAGTTTGAGAACCACCGAACGGACGGTTGTGGCGGGAACGAGCGGCGGACGTTAATGATATCGTTAACTCGCCGATAACAGATAACACGCCCGCTCGATTGTCGTCGTCTCGCGTGCACGGAAATGCTGTCGGACGTTCGTTCTGTAATTGTCGTTACGCAATCGTTCAACAACAACAACAACAACGGCGATAATGATATTGTACGTCGTCGTCGTCGGTGCCGGGCCGCGGCCTTGATGCCGGTAAAAAATAGTGAACGAACGAAATAAAAAACCCGACGCGGCCGGTGGCTCGCCCGCAATCGGTTCACTTTCTCCTTTTCTCTTTCGTGATCGCGCGCCGCGATCGCCGTGCGCGCGACGACGACGTCCAATGCCGCACCGACCGTCATGAACGGCGCACCGCAGCAGCAGCAGCAGCGACCACGTTCCTCCTGAGGCTCCTGGGGCCCGCCGTGCGGACCGGCCGCGCGGCGGCGGCCGTGCGCGGCCGCCACCGACGGCCGTACGCGTCGTTCCGCGCGGCCGCGGTGCGCAACGGCAACCAGCAGAAGCCCGACTGGAACCGGGCCGTGTCCGAGGCGGAGAAGATCGTCGGCTACCCGACGTCGTTCCTCAGCCTCAGATGGCTGCTGAGCGACGAGATCGCCAACGTCGCGTTGCACCTCCGCAAGTTGGTCGGCTCCAATCATCCGCTGCTCAAGACCGCCAAGTAAGCGCGTTTGTAGGGGCCCGCGCGCGCGAGATTCTCGGCCGCGTCGTCCGGTCGTACGTTAACGGTACGACGTCGTTTTTTTTTTTTTGGTTTTTGTTACGACCGTCCCGATATAAGCCTTGGTTTTTGTTCGTCTTGTCCGTTCGCAGAGGCCTGTTGTACAACGGTAAGAATAACATGCAAGCATGGGGCCTGATCGTTTCTACTCATTTCCAAAGCGGGCGGTCATCTGAACGTCGACGAAATGGAAGAGGACAAGGCGGCCGGTGTTTTGCACAGTCAGAGGGCACTTGGCCGAGGTCACCGAAATGATTCGTACCAGCCATTTGGTGCACAACGGTCTGGTTAACATTTATCCGGGATTATATCCCGAACCCGTTATACTCAACGACATGGCGTTTGGTAATAAAATCGCTTTGCTCAGCGGCGATTATCTATTGAGCAACTCGTGTGCAGAACTTGCTTCGCTCAGAAACCAAGACGTGAGTATAGCTTCGGACTAATTCGTTTTTAAAATTTAATTGAATCGTTCTCGATACATAGACATTATTTTTTTTTTTTTTTCCCTAAAGCTTGTCCAACTAATCAGTAGTGCTTTACGTGATCTGTCCGAAGCAGAATTCGTTGGCAGAAGAGATTCCCAAAATAATCCACTGCCTTCACCGTTCGAACCGCTTAACCGACATTTCAATTCGAAATTGCCTCTTGACCCTCTGGCACCGTCAGACTCTTTAGGAAGTATGCCATTGACGCCAGCCCTTCAAGACTGGACCAGGCGTAACGTGCTGTCAGCTGGTAGCCTATTGGGCAAGTCATGTCAAGGCACGTTGGCCTTGGCTGGACATGGAGTAGAGTTACAAAAACAGGGGTTCTTATTTGGAAAACATCTTTCTCTTGCCTGGCAGGTAAACATTTAATACTCATTTCATCTCTCTAAAGTAAACGGTGTTAACCAAGGGCGGACTGGTTCGGCTGGCCCATCTTCTGTATTGAGGTTTGCAGCCTCAGTTGGGTATGACGATTTTGTTGACACTTGGTTAACAAATTAGCTCCATGTTTAAAAACCGCCAGTTGGTCTATAACCCAACCCTGTCCGCCCCTGGTGTTAATCACTAAAATAAAACCTCAATGGAGTTGTAAACACTTTTCCAAAAATTATAATAATACATTTTAATATTATTGTTGGCATTTGTAACCTTTTCCACTAACTTACTGTCTGCTACTTTGCTTGGAAACACTTACAAGGTGTCTAATTTAAACCCGTCGCACTGATAAACTCTGGTATAAACGTTGAACTCTGGGGTGGTCTGATTTTCATTTTGTAAAAACCTTAATTATTCCTTGATATGTCTTCTAGACAATAATGGAGGCATTATTTTCAAAATTAAAGTACACCCTATAAAACTATGGGTAAAACTTTTTCATGTTTTTTACCTTATCAAAATTGGCTTTAAAAAAGAACTATCCCATATACATGATGCTTAAAATTATAGTCAAAATAAAAAGTTAATATTATATTCACTATTAGAATTTCAAAAGTTAGTTAACATATTATGCACTTTCTTTTATCATCTTCATACAAAATTTTTTTTTAAATATAAGAATCTATACTGCAATTAAATCTTAAAAATTATAGAAATGGTTTATTTTTAAATACTGTATTTCCATTTTACAATGGTAAAGTTTCGACTCAAAAAAATATTCAACTGGTATTTTTCTAATCAAAGGTTTAATGTTATTGATTGTGTTAAAATTAAAATTTGAACTAATTAATAATTCTTATAATAAATTATCGTCATTAACACTTGTATAATTTTTAGGCGTATTTAGATTTAGAGCCGTTTATGTCCGGTTCACCATATTCGTTGGGCATTTCTTTCAACTTGACTTCGGCGCCGGTTATGTTCCATCTTGAACACGACCCATCGTTGTTTGAAGAAATTGACAAAGGCATAGAATCCGTTAAAAATGTAGATTATGCTAAAGTGAGATTTAATTTTTTTTTATTCTAAACATATATGTGTAATTATATATAAACGTATTGTATTATATATAAATGATTTAAATGTTTTCTATATTTTGGATTTATTTAAAATTAATAATTTTAAACAAAAACTAATGTTTGTTAAAATTATATAATAATAATAATAATAATAATAATAATTATTATTATTATTATTATTACTATCATACATAAATATATATATAACATATAAATAATTTTATCAAACTGTTAAAAACATATCGACAAAACATGCTATTTGAAATCTAACATGAATAATATTCATTATTTTAGATACACGGTATTGTGATGAAAGGGCCAGGAATATTGTATACCAAACAGTTGCAAAAGGAGCATTCACAGAAAGCCATGGAAGTGTTGGAAGTCTTTGAAGAGAGTGACGCAAGGACGGCGCTGTCCAACATTATCGTCGCGATGGGAGGCGAATGAAGCACCATTCGATGCTCCTTATTTATTGTTATTTTTTCTACACGACCTATAGAAAATTGTTTAATCACAAACATCTAATATTGTTGTTGCAACATACAGGGTATTTATTTCAATTGATTTAGTCGAAAATTCTTGTACAACTGTGTAATGATCATATAGTATACCAAACAGCTTTATATTATTGTATAATTAGTTGCTTTAAACAAATTATTATTGAATTGTTAATTGTTATTTAGAAGAAAAAAAAGAGAAAAAAACGTATTTCATTGTTATTTGTTGATGTACACTGTGCTATCGTTCTGTTATATTTTGTAACAGTAAATATATATTATAAATACGATAAGCTACTACATTTGAATGTATTGTCAGAAATATTGTAGTATTGTCATGCGCGCCTGGACTGAGATGGAATAATGTATCCTGCATTGGTCTGCAGGTTTTAATGCTAATAAATCGGTATATTTTATATTACTTGCAAGTGAACGATTGAACAATCGAGTGATAAACGCAAATGTAAATTCAATAAGAAATTTACATATATTAGCAATCTAAGAAATTATGTTTATCTCGATGATTACATTAACAAAATTAAAAGTTGTCTTATTTGCTTAACATTTAGGATCAATATAAATAAAATGTTAAGTTAAGTGTTAATTAACTAAAAAAAAAAAATATATAACTTTACTTAGTTATAAGTTAATTAGCGATAAAAAATATTGGGTATATTTTCGTAAATATCAATATCAAACAGACAGATGCCACTACTTAATAATAATATATGTTCTATAGTGTGTAAACGCAGTGGTAACATCAAAAGAATATAAAACTACATGGACGCCAAATTCAAGAAACTCCAGCCAGAGTGTAATTTTTAAGGTTGAGCTTTGTCTGCTATGAAAAATAACAATTTAATAATAAACTGTAGAGCCATTATTTTTCGTTGAGATAAAATTAAAAGAACAGAATGTTGGATATTTTTATAAATGTCTTAGAAAAAAATTATAATTTTGTTGTTTTATAACCTTTACATAGACATTGAAAAATCTGTAATTCAAAAACATAGCAAATATAAATTGTTATATTACTAATATTCAAATTTTACATCTAAAAATGAGAATTCCCACTGACTTGCATTCAGAAAATTTGCATCGTTCCATGTGACAAAATACAAATTAAATATCATTTAGATATATATTTGTACAAAGTCAACATGTGAATTAAAATAAACTATAAAATCATACTCTAATAATAAATAATACTAAGTTGATTAAAAATATATATATACAATTTTAAACACTTATACTACTTACCTATATATTGACATAACTGTTATTTTGACTTTTGAATAGGTATAAATAAATATAAACTAAAAATTATCAAAACTATTATATTATTTCTTAAATAAATAAAAAATTAATTACTATATATAATAATTACTTATAGAATGATTAAAATTGTAGTCACCAACCTTTAAAGACATCATAGACTACTTATATATATAACCGGTTGGCAACCACTGGATTAAATCATAATTTTGTTTTGAAATCAATGTGAACTTGTTTTTTTTACAATTAAGTACATTTTTCTGTGTTAGAAAATAAGTTTGATTTTTTTTTTTTTAAATTAGTTAGGTCTCTAATTTTTAAGTGATTTAGATAATTAATATTTATCTCGATATATTATAATATTAATTGATAACCCAATTTGGAATCTTTGGAACTAGGCTACATTTGTTGTTTGAGTATTGACTATAAAGTGCAGATATTAAATGTTGTCTGAATATCCCAGGAGGTCTAGAATAAAAAATATAAACACAATTTCACAATTTTTTTTTTTAAACATAATTAAACAGCATAAATGTTTTACCTGACTACTGCAAATTCAGCTATAGCATTAGGTACGCTGTAATCTAATTTTTCAATTAGGTAAGCAGCAATCATAAATCCTGTCCGGTTAAAACCATGAGTACAATGAACGCCTAGTTAAAAAACAAATTAGAAATACTTTTAAAAATCTTATTATTGAACACTTCCACCAGAAATTGACTGACCAATTTTCTGCGAAGGATTATTCTCAATAAAGTTTGAACATATATTGATAAAGGCACTAGTTTGTTTTCGTGTAGGTGATTTTTTGCCTTTACAAAAGAGTTTTACATAATTGCATTTCATATATTTTACTTCATGTTTGTCATAGTATTGATCAGTGTTTGTTAGATCAATCCATAAACCTAAACTAATCTAAAACAATTACATAAGTTTATTATACTTGACATTTTATTTATTGAGCCTATTTAAAAAATTAATAATTACATTTTCAGTAAAATGATCAAAGAAAACAGTTACATATTTAAAGTAACTTGATTTAAAATTAAAACACTATTGAACAATTGTATTTTGTGATTTGTGCTCCCAGTGTTCCGAATAGAATAAAGTTTATAGGTGTGAAAATATTGATTATTATCAATTCTATGGACATTTACGAACAATAATGCCTTTTTGTTAAAAAGGCATTGTTTTGAAAATATTATGTGACTGAATCGCATTAAAAATATCTACCAATACTAATATGTTATCAACCGTAATGTGTTAATTTTTTTATGTTCATAATACATTGGATGTTTCATAAGAAATTCCAAGAATATAAATTATTCAATATTACCGTAAACTATCAAAGGTTTGCGTGTTTGCTTCTATGGATGGATTTATAAAAAATTTCGAATGATTGACAATCAAATGGATACATCCCAAAGTATTTGAACCCATGTTCACAGTTCAAATCAGTTGCTAAAATGATAAACTGAATTTTTTTTTTGATAAATCTCATATTAACACTAATATATCTACATAAATAATATATAATATACAGTTATTTTCTAAAGTTACAATTATAATATGTTGTATTCCAAGTCTATTTACAAAATATGTGCCTGTTATGCACAAGATCTAGATTTTGTGGCCGAGGCATACTACCGCACTCTATTCTACTAACGCGAGTAACATATACAAGAGATGCAGAAGAACAAGAAGTCAAGCAGGTGTACCTCCGGCCGGACTCTGTATCATCTATGGAATACTAACATTGGATTAATAAAGATAGGCTCCTTAACATTAACGTTAATATTATACAGTGTACTTTTGAGCTCTAAAAAAATGTAGATATACAATAAACAAAAAAATATAATAACCCGATAATCCTAATCTAGGATACATACAATCTATGGAGACTAGTATGATTTATGTACCTGAACCAATATTTTATATAATGTTGCGCATATTATATAAAATAGGCACATACCTTCTTTTTGGCCAAAGTTGAGAATACCATATTTGTAGTGAACCTTTTCTCAGAATGTTCCTGTTCGAGAAACTTAAAATTCAACGGCGTTTTGAATACTACAAATGTGTTGGCTATAGTCGTATCGGCTATAGAAGGGCATCTGGTCCAATTGGTAGGAACTTTGTGTTTATTCTTTGGAACACAAAGCTCATGACTCGATGCTATTGTACCTACAAATAATGATAATTTTTTTTTAACATTTATCTTACAAACCATACACAATGTTTCAGATTCAAGTACATTCTGTTTAATACGATATAATATATATATATATCTACGTGCGTCTAACTTACCTTCTGACATTGTTGTTGTTTTGTTTTAGAGATTGGATTTTGAACAAATGAAATAAACGTGAATACGTACAAATGGATGAAAAAGCTAGTTTGTTGAAAACGGTCAATAAATAAAATAATTGACGACGGTAGACGTAAACCAGTTAATAATATGATACATATGTATATAGAAAGAAAAATTATTCAAATACTAACGCAAACAAGCAAACGTGTTACATAAACGACTTAAATCGAATTTGAAATGAAAATGGTAAAAACGTTTTCTACGGTTACCCATCGATCTCGTGTAGATAACAAAAACAAAACGTTCGGATACTACGAAGGACGTCATGATAACAAAACGTCGAAATCACGATCATCATCAAATCCGACGCGGCAAATTTGAAACGCTCGACATACGCACGTTGCCAACAATATTAATCGAGTTTAAATAAAAATCGATGTATTTGGTAAAACATCGTTAATTTTAAATTTAATTTGAAATATAGAGGAAATAATTGTTCTTTGTCATAGGTACATCAAGGAGACATTCGGTGCCTATCAAACCCCAAATATACCGAACTAAAGCCATTACGCTATCAGGAATTCTGCAGGACGATATATTATATATTATACTTAAAATAAAATATTTATTGTATTATATTTATTAATTTTTTGTTTTTAATTAAATTTTAAACTATATTTGATTTTTCTTTAATGGAGTCTATAATCTATATGATACTGCATGACTGTATGAGGATTTGTTAATTGAATAAAGAAAATATACACAATACACTATATAAAATAAGATTTAAAATTGAATTATACGCATATTAATATACACAAGTATGATTAAATTAATGCATTTAATTATTGGAAAAATTTTAAGAAAAAATCAAGTAAAAATAATGAATATTAAGATAATCTAGGAAATTTTAACACAGTACATGGCACTGACACACAATACAATGTACAAACATCTATACACACGTGTGCAACGTAAGACATTGGACAAATGACAGTCATACAGAGTAGAGACCAACAATTATATATAATTTTGTGATATAGAATATTTCGTTTAGAACGCTTTTTTTTTTAATTTCCAATCGAGTTGCACTACTTTTATATTTTCCAATTCGAGCATTGAAATACACTTAACAATTTCTTCGATCGATTTCTTACATTTATTGCCAATTAAAACGCATTATTTACTAGTTTATATATACATTATGATCAAAACATTGTGTTTTGATATTGTTTTGTATGCTATATTTATATTTTGAAATTCAAGAACAGATTCTGTATTAATTTCTCAAGACATTTCTTCTAATTGAGTATAACGTAAAATATTTAGAATTTTATATTATTTAAAAATAGTTCAAATAACATCATCAATCTTTCGTCTATTGTTAGTTTTATTAATGACAACAAAATATTTTTTGAAGCAGAAAATTCGTTTGAATCTGATTATGTAGCTAATTTTAAATACATACCCGATGTTTACATTTTAGAAGGTCAAGTGCATGCTAGTATGAAATATAAATTATATGACGTTCAGGTAAATTAAAATTATCTTTTATTTTACTATATTATTATTATTGTAGATTTGATTATCATTATGATTCTTATATTCTTCAAGGATAAGAATATTGATCATACAAGTTGTACATGTCCAATCGGTCAAACCAAATGCTATCATATAGTTTCATTACTTCTGCATGGCCATAAAAATATATCTGTGACAGATGTATCATGTAGTTAGGTAGTTAGTGTAGGTAGGTTTTTAATGGTTTTTCTCCGTTATGTACTCAATATCGGGGTATATGGTTGGCAAAGTATAAAGTATATATTACTTAAGTATATGCTTGCAACAAAACAAAATATAAGAAAATGGCAAATTATAGCTCAAAGAAAATGTTTGTTAACAAATATGGTCATTGACTCATTATTGAAAAAAGTCAATATTAAAAAAAAATGTAATGGTAAAATGCGTTATTAAAATGTAACAGATTTTCCTGTTAAAAAAATCGTTATTCAATAATCGAGTGATATGGAAATAATGTTATTGTATATTCATTGAGGATAATGCATTTTATACCAAACATATTTTTAACTGGACACTCTCTGATCAATTGTCCACATGCCGCTGTGAAATATAAGAATATAACTATATATATATACACACACACACACACACACACACACACACACACACACACACACACACACACTGTAAGCACTGTACTGGACTAGTAAGTACAGTAGTTGGGTCCATTGGACGGTTGAGCGGGTATTCCTCTCCGTTTCATTCTACAAACGTGCTCTTCCAGCCGTAACTTCGCTTCGGTCTCGTTTAGCACGTGTGACCAGAGAACTTCGGCCACGGCACTGGCCCTCGGCCACGACAATGACAACAGGTTTGTTTCGTCCACGAACTCGCCCCACACGCACGCCTCTCCACCCAAAAACAAATCTTTCTTATTGTCTACCACCTCGGGAATGACGCTCGGGTCGCACCTGTAGAAGTTCAACCAGTCCGTTCCGTACTTTATGTAATTCAAGTACCAGCAGCTCGAGAGCAATACCCGATGACCAGATTTTATCACCTATAACAGAACAAATAATTATTTAGTTTCTTGTATACAAATCAATGTAATAATATAAAGTCATTGTCCGGATAAGTAATTATTTTTAAAACCTAAACAAAATTAATATTTATAAAATGAAAATACATTGAGTATTTACTTTTTAATAGAAAATCTATGTTGTTCATCAAATTACAATGTAATGATAACAAAACAACAAATACCAACAGGGGTGTATTATTTTGAACAAAATAGGTGGATGAACATTACCTAAAAAGTGGAAACATAGGTTAGAACACTAGTTACGCTTGGAAAATAGAAGAATGTCTATTATATATATATATATTTGTTGACGTCTGACAGCAATTTTTTAAAAGACAAAAATTACGTACAATGATACAATTAAATGGAAGAATTACAATTAAAGAATAGAAAGAATGTAATATATAACAAAAGAACTTAAAACTAATGTCTTATGGAAAGTTAATTGGATAAAGAACTTTAAATCGAACTTTAAAATTTGCTTACGAAGAACGCTATTGAGAGAATACGAGTGAGAAAAGGATCACGACGTCTAGAAAAAGTCATGATGTGACATTTATTTAAATTAAAACTAAGGCGTTACATCTAATAATTAAAAGTGTCTAAATCAGACCGAAGAGTATGTGAGTTAATAGGATAAATGTTTGTATAATCGGCGAAAAGAAGACATATCGTTTTAGTGGTCCATTTGAAAATTGAGTCGGTGAATAAAAAAAAAAGACACATCGGACAGGGCAGAATTGGAACTGCCGATCTTGACGGATTGTTTTCCACTAGAAAAGTATGAATTAAACCAAGAAATAAGTGGATACCCAATGACTTTAGCACTTTCTAATAAGGAGACCAGATCTACTGTATTAAAGGCTTTTTTTGTTATTATAACATCTACTTAATGTTATAAACAAAGGGGTCACCGTTATTCAATGATTTTGATTAAGTAGGATTGATAAATATTATAACGTATCGGAGTTTATTTCCGAATGAAAACATACTCACCCTCGGTATAGTTAGATTGAAATCACCTTTCCAAACGTGTACTATTACATTCGAATGTAGAGTTATATTTGCATCGAATAATTCTTCCCACACGATAGGAACAGCTTTCAATTGTCTCGTAATACTAAAAATGTTTTCGAAATAGAAATTCTCCAACTCTATGACATTACGTATTTTATTGCGTCGCATAAATTCTTTTATTCTCTTGTTGCTAGACCTATGGAAACGTACAACAACTCGTATTAAACACGTTATCGTCCAATAAACATATTTTTGTTTAGTTGAATTGTCAAGTTTTCAATATAGCTGTTGTAATATCTGATGTTTCGATAGGAGATATTTTGACCGACCGGTCGCCGGACTTACACACACACACAAATCCTTACCAACTCACCAACACGATATTGATGCCTCTACTTCATCGCCACCGAGGTGTAAGTGCTGATCTTTGAATAACCCGTTGACTTCGGTTAATAAAGTTTTGATGAAGTCGTAGTTTTCCTTGACGGTCGGGTCGATGGGGCCAAAATCACTTGGATCGGACTTCGAACATTTAGTCAACAGTCCCGGAATGCCTCCAAATCTCCAAGATAATGTATGTCCTAAACGGTCAGATGAAACGTGTGAATGATGTACAATTATATGAAAAACCAATTGTACAAAACCGTTCTACACACCCGGGGTGTCGAATTCTGGAATAACTCGAATGCCCCGAAGCCTTGCGTACTCGATTACGAGGCTAATGTTATCTCTCGTATAAATAGCTTCTTTGCCGTAAGCACCTTTTTCGCTATATTAACAAACAATTAATATCGAATGAATGTCCACAGTGTTCGAACTAGAGGGGAGGAGACGCAGCACATCTTCTTTTTTAAATGTTGTTTAACTCACTTACCCGTCTAATTTGTCTCAGGAACACAGTAGCCCCCCCTCACCCACAAGTCAATAAGACATTTAATTTTTCAAGAATTTTCTTTTACTCTTCTAATTTTTTTCAACTCAAGCACCGCACATGCGTGTATATTTAAATTATAAAAACGCACACCACATCATATACGCCGGCGAGCTGATGAAATACAAATTAAAAAGTCAAACCTCAGTTTCGGGAAAACACTGCTCTGGTATGGAAAACTATCATCGTCTACCATATGCCAATGGAACACATTTAATTTCGAATACGACATGGCGTCTAATGTTTTACATATTGTTCGGACAGGCAAATAATGGCGGGAAGTATCCAATAACAGTCCGCGGTGTTTAAATTTAGGATAGTCCACTATTGACGTACTTCTGATTATAAACTATATACAAAAAACAAAAATCATCAATCTAAAGAACAATATCTCGCAACAATATTTACTACACTTGGCTTATAAAAAATGTTCTGAAAACAAATCATACATATATATATATATATATGATTATAATTATTTAAATTAAATTACCGTCGATCCGTCCCCGTCGAGAGTGACCAACTGGGAGAAAGTTTCGAGGCCTCTGAGAATACCCCAAACATACGACGCTATTAACATTCCACCGGAACTATTTATTTGGATTTCGTCTGGAATTCCAGGGGGAAAAAAAATATATATATATATATAATACGCGTAGACGTGAAATTAACGGACAAGGACGAATTAGGAGATATTATGGCGAAATTCGTATAATATAATTCGACACGTGCATAACCCCACCTACCGTCGTTAAGCTTGTAACGGGCGCGTGAATGGATTTAAACAAAAAACAAAAAAAATCACTCGCGCAACTATAACATCCCCGGTTATGGATTAACACGTTTAAATGTCCGTCGTCGACGAAGCACAAGAAATTACATTTTTCGTCCATGTCCGACGAGGGGTAATCTTCACGGCCGCAGGGTTTCATTAAGTGCACGTTTAACTTTGTTAGCGTTCCGACGACGTTGGCCGTAGGCGTCGTGCTCGTTCCCGTACCTCTCCCGGCTGTTACAAACAGTATGCCGGTGTATCTTTTTAGAGCGACTTGAAGGACGTGGCAACTATCGTTTTTTACCTGAAAAAAAAAAAAATAACGTCTATTACCGATAACCGCGCGTGCGACAGGGTCCGCGGTATACGAACTCTTATCGGAAATTCAAACGCGACGTGATATCATAAATCCGGCACGGCGCTGTTGAACGCGTAACATCGCAATTGACACCCGATTGCGGTGCACGAGAGTGCGACCTACCGTGGGGCGGGTGCTGCCAGAACATCGGTCGCGAGTAAAAGTAATCTTGGCACACGCACCGAACACGTTTATTCTCTTAAGCGCGTCCGGTAAAATGTATGTCGAATACGATTCGTCTTTTTTTTAATATTATGGTTTATACAAATCGCTCTTCGCGTAGCGTAACGATATGTCGAGTTGTCTCGAACGCGAGTACGAGTGCATTATTTACTTTTGATTTTAATATTTGAAATGGTTTTTAAAAATGTCCGAATACCGTCAAAATACTTTATTTATTCGAAATATTATTTTTTACAACACTGATCGTATCGGTTGGTCTGACCGTATTAATGTAGTTAGAGCAGATTTTACAATAATATTATAACGCACATTTTTTAAAGGCTCATATGACCGAAGGAGTGATGTATTATAGATAAGCTATTTTTTGTAAGCACGATACGTTTTCGGAATGTACGCGATATAACTTACGATTAATTACACGAAAATTAGTAGTTGCATAAATCAATATTTTGTGTATCGAAACGAGCAAAAAGTTTTTGTTGTCCAAACAAACGTTAACGTTTTTGGTTAAAAAAAAAAATCGTATCGAAACATTCATGTTAAAACCGATTGAATATTTTGAACGGTTAAGTGTACAATATTGTTGTGTTAAACATTTTTGATCTTACGTCAAAACGGAAGTATTTCGGTTCAAACTTCAAGTATTCGGCATAGCTTCGTTGGTTCATGGGTTTTGGCCACACTTCGCCATGAGTGGTTTTATCGTACGGATCGACGTTTTGACCGAAACACAGCGACACACGAGTTAGTAAAATATTTAAACAAATAATGAGTGTACCCTGTAATAAGTTATTATGACACATTATTCGAATTAAAAAAAAAAATGTATATTTTAATGTTGGCAGATCTACACAAATCGAATATTACAAATATATAAGTAGGTATTTTTATATGATAATATGTATGAATAATGTGTTCCTTTAACATTCGATGATTTGATAATCATAGAATGTTGTTATTAAATCTGTTATGGACTAACAGGACAGGATGTGCTTGTTAAAAAGACCTTATAATAGTACCCCCTCCAACAACTAATATATGATACTACGAACACACAATATAATTTTTTTCTCATAAGAAGTGGTAATTAATGAAATATTAACGGCATGATGACAGGCAAAGAATTCACTAATTAACAATATTTTTAATTGGCAAGACATTGATTTACTGCACTGGAGAGTAGATTATAAATTGTAGTGCACAGGAAGTTAAAAACAAAACAAAACAATTAGTATAATATACTAGATTATAAGATCATATTTGTATGAATATAAATTAATAACAATGAATGTTTCTTAATTTCTTATTATAGCTTTTTTGATTGTAGGAATTGCTTCCAAGTTGCTCTTGGATCACATATATTATATTTAATATGATAAAAAACAAAAAAGACACGGTTGTGAAATTCTAAACTAATTCCATACGCTTTACCAATTTTATCAAAAATGTAATATATGGTACAAGATTTTTGAGTAGAATTTTATGCTTATTTACTTTATTATTGTAAGTTTTTTTTTAACATATTCAATATGTGACATGAAAACCACTTAAAACCTAATTATAATTTTAAAAAAATTAAAAAATTAATTTTTATACCTTTACAATAATCCTACATAATAAATATACAAGGCTTAATATATTATCGGTAATACCAACACTAAATCAATTTAAGTAAATCTCAGTATACAATGTGACTTTTTAAATTCATGGTTAAAAAAAACAGGAAAAAATTATGAATTATAGACAAATATCATGAAAATACATGTAATATTTCTTCTATATAATATGTCATATTTCATTTTGTAATTCATAAGATTTGTTCGATAAATAAAAATAAAAAATTAGGATACATAACAATTTAATGTAGAAGTCGGTGCGATTTTCATTCTTAATACATAATTGTTTTTTCTTTTTTTGGAATATCCTCATAAGTTGTTGCAGACTATACTATGGTACACTTTAAGAAAATAAATTATAGTTAATTTTATTACGTAATTTATTATTTACAAAAAACACATCTACGCGGACCTTGACTTTATTTGTTGATTAATTTAATATCAGTGTTAGACGTATTGTTTTATACATTATCTGTGCAGTGGTATTAAACTTTTTTTATGGTAATAATATTAAAAAAATAAATAAATAACACACGCAACAAAAACTGTCTAAAAACTTTTTAAAATGTAAACATAGATAGACCATTTAAATTTATCAATAACTGTGTTATTTACAATAACCAATATTCTTAATATGTGCACACAGTGTAATTAATATTGATTTTAAGGAGACCGTAAATCGTTTAATTTCCTTTTCATGTATTCTTCAAGTTGTGAATAATCAACCAATGTGTTTTGTATGAGTTCCTTGAGCACATGAGGCCATTCTTGTTCTAATAAAAGCAGTTTGGCCATTGCCAGACAAGTGGTGTTTATCAATGAATTGAAATGGACGAGTCCTTTATGCCTCCAAATGCACTCATCCTGAAAAAACGCAATCTTTGTTATCCTATCAGTACCTTTTAAACTTATTGAAATGTAATCACCTGAGCGTTTCCGTTTTTACGCCATTGCAATGCTTCTTTGCACACGACATTCCGTAAAGCTGGATCCGATGACTTTAACCACTTGCAAGCACTTTCTTCGGCACTGTAATCTAATTGTAATTTATTAAGCAACGGCGTCAACAACGATTCTGGCAATGAATATAAAACCAAATTGTTTAATCCCATAAAGGTATCCGACGACTTGGCTATTTGATCATCGTCTACCTGATTCAAAAATATAATTTATTAAATTTAAAAAATAATAATAATATTTTTTAATATTACCTCGTTGTCATTCACAAACTTTAATCCCCAATGAGATAACCTATAAATTGCATAAGAATGCCATTCTTTTCGCGTGATAGGGTTTCCATCTTCGTGTATAAATAAAGACACCAATCCTTGTAAATCAGCAAGGGCGTTCAATTGTCCAAGACAGTAAATATTGGTGTCACGAAAAAAATAGTTTTCCGCATTTGGGAAACGATTTTTGATTTTTGAAAACACCGGCACCAGAGAATTGAAACTAACATAATTAAATTTAATCGTTGAAACGTCGTTTGATTTTGTCTGATTCCAAGGTTTGTCTATGTATCGTAAGCTACCTTGACCATACACGTTTAAGAACTTGCCTGTTATTTCAACTAAATAATCACCACCTATAGTGAATCATAAAATTATTGTTACAAATATGGTCATAAAATAAAATGAATATATTTCATTAAATATGGTAAAAAGGTCTATGTTTTCTAAAAATTCTATTTTGTAGATAGATTTAATGTGTTATGAACAATGTAATAAGTAAATATCAATCGAAATATAATTAATTAGTGCAACATTATTTCTAAATATCGATGATGTAACAATATGTAAAATGTACAAGATCCAAACCTTGCTCTTTATTTTTTTCTTTTAAGTTGGACGTATTGCCTTTTGGTTTTGGCCTGGATGTTGCTGGTCTAAAATTATTATCTTGCTGGATACTTATTATGGGCGCTGACATTCTAGGAGTGGCACTTTTTATAGGTCGACTATTACCACTAGCTGGTTCTTTGGGGGGTTTCGTTTCGGAAGATGATTTAGTACTGCTACTGGTCTCATCACTACTTGAAGCGTCCACATTATCTAGACTCGAAACACTCCGTTTGCTATGTACACTGTGGTCAGATGGATACATTTCTAAACTACTGCTGTTGTTGTGTTTAAATTCAGACTTTCTTTTCGAGGTCGGGCTTTGGTTAAGATACTGGTTCAATATTGGTGGCAGTCTAGTTACAGGCATTGTTTCACTGTTTTCTGTTGTTGAACGTTGACAAAGCTTCTTTTCAACGAATGTCCGATTCTTATACAAAAAGTACATTTTTTTTTTTCGTTGTTCCGCAGTCACTGTTTCCTGATTGTCTTCCAATGATTTTTTACACAGTGCGGAATCACTTTTTGTTCCTATAAAAACCATGTGAAATAATGTTTAATTACTATTAAAAACTAGTTTCTAAAATAATACTATAATTATTCAACAAAATTTGTATATGTTTATTAATATATTAACTATATATTATTTTTTGATTATGAAATCATAATAGCAAACTTAATGAACTGATCATTTTGTAAGAATGATTAAAAATTTTTGATTATTCTTTTACTGATTTATTTTTATCATATCCAAGTCATTTATTAAATAACCTAGTTATCGAACTATTAATATTAATCCAATAATGTATGTACCATTTTGTGCTAAGTATTTTTTTAAATACATTAAAAGACAGTATAAAGACAGATAGTTAATAACATTAAGAGACATAATTTGAAAACAAAATTGATTGACATGACATTATTTTTTTGTTTAACATGTATGTCAGTAAAGATATTTTTAGGTCAAATAAATTGATGAAATAGTTTGTTTATAGTTTAATGAATCTATTTCTTTATAATTATTTTACTACATTATATTATATATATATATATACATATTAATATTGGATATTTAACATTATTCTATAAAAATGTCAAAATTAAATGAATAGGTAATATTGTATACCGTCTTCTGTTTCTGTTGAGCTCCTTAAATCCTTTAGAGAAGATGCTAAGTTGGGGTATATGCACTGCTGAGAACGCATTTGTTCCCAGTTCGATTTAGCATTGTAAATGACATTCTCACGGCCCTTTCCATGTTCTAGCATAGAACTTGCGGCTACACATTTGAGACTTTCTCTGGTTTCTTTCCAAATCATAGCAGTATGTCTCATTTGATCGGTTACCTGAAGTCGGTTAAGTGCTTGAAGCTGTGGAAGATGTGATACTAAGAATGATATACATTCTTCAACAGCAGACACCGGATTATTATCGATAGCTAACTCTTGGAGTTTATTTAAATGCATCAAACTCGGCATGTCATCAATACTAAAAGAAAAAATACAGTTAATTGAATAAATACAAAACTTTCTATTAGGTTTTTCTTAATAACTGAAACTTACGTATTTATTTCATTGTTACTAAGAAAAAGTTTTGTCAGTTGTTGAGTTTCTGAGAATCCCAAAAGACATTTTAAGCGATTTCTACGGAGATTGAGTTCTCGTAATGACCTCAAGCCGTTTAAATCCAACGAACCTAGTACTTTGATTTGATTTCCAGCTAAATTCAAAACTTTCAATTCGCCTTGATTTTGAAGTCCACCTACTTGAGTTAACTGATTTCCATGCAAGTCAAGAACTTCTAATCTATGTAACGCTTTTAAACCATCGATTCGTTTAATTCTACAATGAAAATGAAATTTGATTTGTATTGTATTTTAAGAAAAATCTAGTAAAATATTAAATATTCGATAGTACTGGCAAAAATACCTATTTTTTCCAAGCAAAAGTACACGCAGATTGTTCAAGCTTTCCAGACCTGTGATTCTCTCCAACTGATTGCCATATACGTCTAAAAATACTAGTCTAGACAAACCAGCACTGGAAATGCCATCCAATTTTGTCAACAAGTTGTGCTGCATCGATAGAAGTCGAAGTCTTGCTTCACCCGTGATCACTGGCACGCTCATTAAACCTCGTCTTGTTTTAAAAGAAAAAATGCATTCACACACGGTATTTGATTTTGCGAAATAAAAATAATACGCATAATTACCTGTCCAAACTCATTCTCTCTGGATTACGACTCTTAACACTTTGAGTTCTAGTCGCTTGAATTTTCCCATCCGTCAATGTTTGTAATGATACCAGGTTGGTGTTGTTCATGTTTTCGTTTAAATGACTGTCGTTGCTTTTTAAAATAATAAATTACCAGCGTGATATTTTGTTTGCATTGCACACGCTCGAATAATAATATTACTTAATGATCGACGACCGTTTCTGATGAAGTCGAGGCTGCAAAGCTGCCGGCAGCAATGGAATGTTGGTACATGTTTGTCTACGTTGCGGGTTCAAACTGTCAATGGTGAGTTCTGTGTTTGTTCCCAGTACGGCAAAGTCGGAATTTTCGTGCTTTGAACATTAAAAAGTAATTTAACTATTTAAAATTATTTGTTGGGAATAGGTATATTGAAATAATACACTGTGCGTATACATATATATATATATATTATTGATAATGATAATAGTCATACTTACATTTGAAATTCCGTTGTTCGGCGACATAACATCAGCCATTTGTGTATTTGTCGCCATAGCAAAGTGGCGTGCGCGCGTAATCATTTCAATTTATAGAAAAGGGTTCTAGCACGGCATCGCCACCATGTCATGACTGTTGTGGCGCCAGGCCCCTTCCACCGTCTTCTTGTACAAACTTGGTCGATTCGTATTTTACACGCAACAAAGGCCGACGACGTCCCTACCCGGTCGAAAAACCCAACCTTATTTATTGTGAGAAAAAGTTATTTTGACAACATCAAATTTACATTTATAGGCGTGTCACGACTTCTATGAGGTGTTAGTACTTAAAAATCGATATTAAAAATACTTATTAATTTTATCGACGTTACAAATTCATTAACAAAACAATAAACTACCAATGGTATTAAGATTGACAGACCTATAACTGATCAGTGGTCGAAGTGGCTCAAAATAAGCGGAGGGATGCCTACATTTTTATTCTGATGTCGTAATATTATTTATACTCGAGTTCGATTTGGTTAACCAATTTAATGACATGTTTACTAATGCTGTAACTTTAGTTCAGTAAAACTGTACAAATCACAAATAACTAATCGTATTATGCATGATGCACTAAATATTCGTAATATACTCGTAAATAAATCACTAATAACTATCTATTTAATATATTGGTAAATTAAATACTAATAAAAGTAACAAAATGAATTAATAAACTACAAAAAATAATGAAAGAAAGAATACGTTATCAGAATTATTCAAAAATGATAAGTCATAACGTTATAAATTGTATATTTATTGTTTTGGTCAAGACTCACGATATAGTTTACCATCATCGGGCAACACCACAGAGCAAATCTATAAATAACTCAATCATCAGAATTATTGTATTCGTATTTACATTTTCTTATCAACATACAAGTATAACAAATGACGTTTCAGTTTATTAGCCTAGGCGTCAAGTGGTCTAATTTAAATGAGGTAAAAATACTTGTTTCATATAAAAAAAATTGGATAAAATAAGTGGTGAGATGCATTCCCTCCTCCCCCCCACTTTGATCGCTGTTTATAATACTATAAATTGTATAATACATATTATCAAAAAAACGTACACATTACAGACACACACAAGTTAATGAAGTATAGAGTTATACCAACCAATATACACTTTTATATAAAATCCTGAACAATGTCTTAATCGTCCGTAATCGAAATTAGTGAGAATTAAACGAA
This sequence comes from Schlechtendalia chinensis, assembly GCA_019022885.1. Classification (NCBI taxonomy): domain Eukaryota; kingdom Metazoa; phylum Arthropoda; class Insecta; order Hemiptera; family Aphididae; genus Schlechtendalia; species Schlechtendalia chinensis. The sequence continues at coordinate 10,065,539 of CM032344.1, forward strand.
AAAAAAAGTAAATGCAAACACGCGTGTTGACGAGAAAAAGGATGTAAAAAGTGAGTAATCCTTAATTAAATCCAGCGTAGCACGATCTATAACAAAACTGTTATCCGATATCAGAAATACCTAGTCAAAATTATGGATTTTCATATAAAAATAAAACCGGTAAAATGATTACCGTATATGATTTTAAATGAAAATGTCTCTTAAACAATAAATAAAATAGATAATTCAAATATTTTAAATTATCGATTTTGTCGAAAGATCGTTGTAAAAACTAAATTGTTTTTTCTTGAAAAGTAAAATGGAAAAATAATCGTTCTAATAATAATATATACAATTTTCAACTAATACGTAAACAGTAGGTGTACCTGGAAATTGGAAAACCCGTCAGAAAAGTAAAAAAATCAATACGCGTAAAACAACCACTCGGTTCGTTTTAGAATCGAAAACAACACTAATGTTAAAACAAATAATCGTTAAATTGTATTTTTCATACTTATCGAAAACATACTCGCGTACAACTGTAGTTATACTTACTCTAGTGCGCGTATAAAATATAAATATATAATCAAAACTTTAGTTCAGTGTACTATATAGAGAATTAAAAACAAACAAAAAAAACAAGTCGATTAATAAAATCATTCGATACCTACCAACGATAAATATTACCGCGCGTAGCATTTACACTTAGAATTTATTTAAAACGTTTACCTCACCATATTTTATTGTAATCGTCTGCCTATACGTATGACAACAGTCATTTAAACATCCCGAAATTTCGTGTTTAGGACACATAAGAAGTAATATTTGGAAAAAATAAAACGTATCGTCGTTTTTGTCAATAGTTCATAAAACATAACAGACTCGATGGAGAAATAGTATGCACTGTCACGGTATGTGATATCGTGGCCCCCTTCAAAAAAAAAAAAAATAATAAATCGCACGCCGATCGCAATAATTGCTTACGAGTTCGTGCGATTCTCTACAACACGCTTACAAATAATACTGTTTAGACACGAAATCACGCGGTTACCTAGGACACCGAGAAGCCGCCTGTTTTTCGCCGTCATAGCCCCAATAGGGTACACAGTTGTCGGGCGATACACACCCGCGTCCCGCGTGCAGACAACTCGATGCGAACACGATTGCGTCGTACTGTTCAAACGTAGTTTTACCGTAGAAGTCCCCCGACCGGGACATTTGCCAAAGAGTTTCAATGATACGTGTTGAACGATCTCTTGCGTTTGCCTGTCGAACGGACAATAATAACGGGCGACGCTTCACCGGGACCGAAAGTCATAAGCCGCGACACCATCGTGTTCCACAAATCGCGCGTTCCGTTCAGGAAACCCAGTTCTAATACCGTTACGAACACCTCGTAGGTATTAACGTAACGCGTTCTCCGCGCATTTATTTACGTTTAATCGATTTTTGTTTTTTGATTGTATAAGCATGGTGTCTGGGCATTGCAACGTAATGTCTCTGATATTGGAAATCACGTGCAACGGTCGCCTAGTACGTGCGCGGAAATCGGCGTATGCGCCCGCCCAACACGCATCAAAATTAAAAGTTCAACGATTATCGTTCTGGTGATTCGATCAATGGACATTTACAATTCTAATCCATTTAATGGGTTGACGATGAACGTTACTAAGTTCATTTGAATCCTTATCTTATCTCAAACGTGATAGTGATTGCACGCGAGCAACGTGAATTCCGAATTCATATTAAAACATAATAATCTGGACGCAGTTTTTCGGTAAACTAATATTTGTTAAACAGTAAGTTTTACTAATGGCACTCATGATGCTTAAGATAGTTAGGTCAAACCACGTTCGAAATTGTGTAAAAATACCTCATAATACTTATGCAGCACCCAGCGGTATGTAAACATTCGTTAAGTTCGCAATAGAATTGTTCATTATGTTATATGAAATTATGCGACGTTCATATATTTCAGGTATTATGTCTTTGGGAAAATCGAAAAAGAAAACTAGTGGCAAAGGAGGTCCGGTTATAGAAAAAGAAGAAATTCCTGTTGAAACAGATGCTAAAAAATTGGTGAAATTTGTATGTGGAAGTAATATCTTAAAAGAAGGAGAAGATGTAGAACTAAAACCTGATTCGGAATACCCGGATTGGCTGTGGAATTTAAATATAGGTAATGTTTTGAATAACACATGTAAGAAAGGAAATAAAATTAACATAACAATTTTTCACAGATTTAAAGTTACCATTATAAATCATGTATAAAAGTTAGGTGTAAATTAATATATAATAAAATTAATTTTATTGTTAACTTTTAGTTTATTCATAATTACGAATGTAGTTCTGACTTGGTTAAAACAGAAAATTGTACAAAACTTTTTGGACAAAGTATAAATTTTTCCTTCTTAAAACGCTTACATAATAATAGTATGAGACGTAACAAAATTTTATCGAAAATGGATTAGTGGCTTCCTAAGTAAAAGTATTGTGTGGGAAATTTGTTCAAGAAATTAATGACGGATCTAGAACAAATATTTTATATGTTCATTTATGTTGCAACAAAAATTGAAACATATACTTTTAAACATATAAATTAATTATTGTAATAATTAAAAAAATAATATGCATACTATCCACATTGATTTGTTAATTTTTGTTTTTAGATGGACCAATACCATTACATAAATTGGATCCAAATACTAAACAATATTGGCTTAGAGTACGAAAGTTAGCAATGAGAAGAAATAATTTGCTTAATAAATTGAAAAGGTTTTAACCATTTATAAATAAGTACTAAGTAGTAGTGGCTTACAACAGCTATTCTGTTATTATTATTATTTTTTTTTGAATAAGACATTAATTTTAAATGTTTAATAAACAAACAAAAATCAACTGTAAATACATCTTATGACCATTAACAGTATAGAAAATATATTGGTACCAGTTAAATAGGACATCAACTATTTAAAAAATATTTTAAATTATTCCTTGTTTTATAACAATAATATTAATATATTATATTGTAAGTATATTGTAGTTTATTGTTTTCCTTTTAGTTTGATAAATATTATGTAACTAATAATGTGATAAACTGGGATGTCAATAAAAAAAAAACTGAACAACTACCTGTGTGTAAGTGTCTTAATTTCTTTTAAAATTGTACACCGATACAAGTAGAGTTATTGTGGGCTCAGGCTATGCGTATGATCTCAAAAAATCGCACTTTAAATATATGTATTTAGCTAATTTGTATTAATTCATTTTAAAAACGTGTAAGCAGATATCAGTAAAAAATATATGAACCCAGTTGGTGCACTAATGTACTTTAATAGTAAGTACTCGAGTAACCATATCCAAATTTACCGTAGAATATTGAGTTAATATTAACGTCATAACTAATTATCAGTTTTGCCCTGAAAAAACATATATTTTAAACATAACGCGTATTATATTTTATGTTATATTATTTCGAATAACACATAATTGGATCAATAATTTTATATAAAAAAAAAAATCGTCTTGATGTTTGGTAAAATCATAACTTTGCCCATTTTGAACACTTAAGAACATGACATAAATGCAACTAATGTTATTTACATGTAACTATTCAGATTCCGAAAATATTCTTATACCACTGTATTTGTTAATTTTTTTAAACCGTATGATAAACGAAATGTACAAGTTTATGTTTCTATAAACACTAGAAAATTAAAATTATTTGTAAATTTTTCAAATCACAGTAGTAATAGTATAATTCGCCAGCAGATCGCGTCGTACATACTGTTTAACAAGACATTTCCGATCTTCGTCTCAACATCGATTATATAATAGACAGATAAGCCATACACATGTTTATTGTATTATTTATTATTGTAACTTCCAGTGAGAATATTTACCTCGAGCCATAAACACTAAATCGCAGTTGGCACTTTTATTTATCCTTCCATAAGATTCTAAGACTTGAAATCCTTCGATAAAGTCATATTCTTTCGAATATTCTAGAAACTCTTTAATATACATTTCATCGAAACAAACGGTACATGCTTTTGCTTATAACATTTTTGTTCTAATTTCTTTTTTACATGATTTGAAAATAAGTTACTAAAACCCGGTAGAAATTTTAAGCATCCAATTCATCGTCGAATAGTTGAAGGAGCTGGTAAATTAATTTTTTGTGAGCGTAAAAAATAATACGCAGTAGGTTATAGATAAAATAAAGTTAAAGCTCAGTTTTTTCTTCATTGGACCATGGACGACGTTTATTTTTTAACTGCATAGTTACCTCTCTAGAATTACATGATGGGAATCTATGTGTGTATATCAAACTTTTTAAATTATTACGTGTCATAAATTTAAAAATTGACTTTTTTAGTTTAAAAGTATGCAATTATGATCAATTATTTTTGACTTTTGTTTAATTTTTTGTTTAAATTTAATTTTTCTGGGCGAATCATTGTTAAAATCGATAGATATTTTTATTTTTGAACTAGAGCTAGGCATTTCTATTAACCTTGATATTTTTTTTTTTTGCGGTGTAGATATAATTGATGAATGGCTGGGAAATATTTCTATTACGTCACTTTTTGATTTTATATATGTTTTGTTTGGAGTTAATACTGTTAATTTATCTTCTGTACTTTCAACTGAAGTCAAGAAACCTTTTTTTAAAAAAAAAAAAAATATTTTAGTATATAATTTATTTATGTGTCTATTTTTATAAAAATAATAAGCTATTTTTACATTTTGTGCCAGAGAATAATTATTACTAAAAATAGTAAGTAATAATAAGTAGATTTGTTTGATAAATAATATTATTTGTTTAAATATCTTATTATTTCTTACTCGTTGATGTAGATGGTTGTTCTTCCGAATGATATTCATAAGGGACAGCCGTTGGTTTTAATTTTTCTTTATTTTGATTCATAAAATCATTGGGACTAAAATGTTCTTGACAAAGGTATTTGTTGTATAGCTTTTCTTTAGGAATTGATAGTAGACTAATGTTTCCTAGTAAGTAAATAACTTGTTATATGTACATTTCTAAATAATTTGAATAATTTAATGTTTATATATACATAAAGATAGCGAGCTACGGGTTTATGAAGTCACTTAAGAGGACTTCATTATTGGATTATTAGATATGGTGTCTACGTCAAAGTAGAACGAAAGTAGACGAAAATTATATAAGTGTAAATTGTTGCTCATCTTTTGACATTTTATGTCTTTAATTTGGCACCTTAAAATAAAAAACCGACACGAAATAGTGTCCACCAATAAGTGTCCACGAAAAGCGTTACCTAAATTAAGATACCGACTGGGGACTGTCACGAAAAAGCGTTACAGAAAAAAAACCTAAATCTCCCTTATGGTTTGTTTCCATGGCAAGCATTGTTTCGGTTTTGAAAAAATTTAAATTTGAATTTGAAAAAAAAAATTGTCACACATAACACATAAAATGTGTCACTTAACGCGGACTCGTATGCGTTAATCATTTTTCTTAATAGGCTTATATAAAATGTGTGTGTTTGTGTGTGTGTGTGTTTGTTTGTGTATGTGTGTGCGTGTGCATGTATGTTATGATAACATTTTATTGATTTTAAATTTATTCTCCCCCTTTCAATATCCTGGACACGTCATTGTGACATTTATTTAGCGCGGCAAAAAAAAATTTGCGCGCGGCGAACACACGTAAAGGACAAGCGCCAATATTTATTCATATAAGTGCATTAAGATATCGTTTTTCATCGATTCTTCTCGCGTCCACCACCGCAAACTGAACATCGATACGGTGGTGGTAGGACAAGTTTGAATCGATAATTCCGCCGAAACACAGGTAATCGTTGACGATATTGAAAAATGCTTAACTAAAGACAATCAAATTACATAGATGCTTGTCAGATATAGGACAATACCATCTGTATCCCACGGATCATACAATTATCTACAACGATACGGTGGTGGTGGGACAAATTTGAATCGAAAATTCCGCCGAAACACAGGTAATCGTTGACGATATTGAAAAATGCTTAACTAAAGACAATCAAATTACATAGATGCTTGTCAGATATAGGACAATACCATCTGTATCCCACGGATTATACAATTATCTACAACGATACGGTGGTGGTGGGACAAATTTGAATCGAAAATTCCGCCGAAACACAGGTAATCGTTGACGATATTGAAAAATGCTTAACTAAAGACAATCAAATTACATAGATGCTTGTCAGATATAGGACAATACCATCTGTATCCCACGGATCATACAATTATCTACAACGATACGGTGGTGGTGGGACAAATTTGAATCGAAAATTCCCGAAAACACAAGGTAATCGTTGACGATATTGAAAAATGCTTAACTAAAGACAATCAAATTACATAGATGCTTGTCAGATATAGGACAATACCATCTGTATCCCACGGATCATACAATTATTTTTAAAATATATGAAAATATCATATGCCCCTACGATTACATAAATACAATAATTTCATATGACAAAAATAAAAATTAAAAAATACAATATTTTGATGCTTGAGTTAATGTAAAAATGCGCGTCGATATCGTCTTCACACCAAATTTTGCAGTGACCACCGCGGCGAACTGTAAAGCATACAGGCAATTGTGCGACAACTCTGCTTCACGAATTCCAACGAAACTAAAATAACTGACGCGTGATCAGAGAATATTAAAATTATCAGTACATATTATAAAATACAAAGTCAATGTAAGTGTTCACAAACTACTATATAAAATATAACAAAATTACATCGATCCCGGGACGGTACAAATGGTAAACCGCTTCGCTCTTAAACGCGTTGTCAGGCAAAAACCTTAAAATCAAATTTAGTAAATTAACACCGAATGTAAAAAGAATCTAAATAATACCTGACTCGTGAACAATCGTAAAGAAACGAAACTGCTCACATCCTATCGTATTCTTTTTGACGAAAACTGTTGCGCGTAGAACCCATATGTTTTGTAGATCTTCTTCACGAGGAGAAGATCTTCTTCGTTGAGAAGTTCTTAGCAAAGTTACTCGAAACAATAAAATCACATACATGCTTGTCAAACATATCAATTAACATAATACTAAAAATTTAACACAATGTTAAAAAAAACCTATATAGTGTTTCTTGTCATTAAATATAAGAGCACATAACTAACGCATTTCGAAATATTTGGACTTATCAATCTCCACGAGCTGTACAACAACCAGACAGGGATGCGACAATGCCGATTCGCCATTTCTGGCGAAGCACTAGTACCCATCGACGTGTATTAAGGACAGTCAAGTCCGATCGTACGATCGTTAATTTTTATTAAAAACTAACCAACGCAAGACAAACACACGTCGACGAAAAGTCACCAGATTTTTTTTTTATGCATGCTACGATATCGTTATTCGGCAAATTTGCACGCGTCCACCGCCTCGGGCTGTAAAACAACCAGACAGGGATGCGACAATGCCGAATCGCCATTTCTGGCGAAGCACTAGTACCCATCGACGTGTATTAAGGACAGTCAAGTCCGATCGTACGATAGTTAATTTTTATTAAAAACTAACCAACGCAAGACAAACACACGTCGACGAATAGTCACCAGATTTTTTTTTTATGCATGCTACGATATCGTTATTCGGCAAATTTGCACGCGTCCACCGCCTCGGGCTGTAAAACAACCAGACAGGGATGCGACAATGCCGATTCGCCATTTCTGGCGAAGCACTAGTACCCATCGACGTGTATTAAGGACAGTCAAGTCCGATCGTACGATCGTTAATTTTTATTAAAAACTAACCAACGCAAGACAAACACACGTCGACGAATAGTCACCAGATTTTTTTTTTATGCATGCTACGATATCGTTATTCGGCAAATTTGCACGCGTCCACCGCCTCGGGCTGTAAAACAACCAGACAGGGATGCGACAATGCCGATTCGCCATTTCTGGCGAAGCACTAGTACCCATCGACGTGTATTAAGGACAGTCAAGTCCGATCGTACGATCGTTAATTTTTATTAAAAACTAACAAACGCAAGAAAACACAAGTCGACGGCAAGTCACTAGATTTTTTTTTTGCATGCTACGATATCGTTATTCGGCAAATTTGTACGCGTCCACCGCCTCGGGCTGTAAAACAACCAGACAGGGATGCGACAATGCCGATTCGCCATTTCTGGCGAAGCACTAGTACCCATCGACGTGTATTATGGACAGTCAAGTCCAATCGTACGATCGTTAATTTTTATTAAAAACTAACCAACGCAAGACAAACACACGTCGACGAATAGTCACCAGATTTTTTTTTTATGCATGCTACGATATCGTTATTCGGCAAATTTGCACGCGTCCACCGCCTCGGGCTGTACAACAACTAAGCAGGGATGCGACAAAACGGTATTTAGTTTTCCTAAAAAAACATGTTCGCGACAAACAAACTTCGACGTATTTCAACAAGATATATATATATATATATTTATTATTTTTTTTTTTACGCGCGTAAGCTTTCGTATTTCGATACATTTTCTCACGTTCGCCGATGCCTGCAGCACAAAAACCCACCTTTGGTGTGACTACGCAAAATCGTTAAATACGGCGAAACACTAATAAATGGATGTGTATATGACATATTAGAAAATATTTGAATAATATTTTATATGAATAAAAAGCACATTGGACCTGGTACGTTACGAGGAGCTAACGAACGCTCATAAACGGGTCGTCAGATAATTACTAAAATATGTAGTCTTGTAAATGATCATCGATCGTAAAGGAAACCACATACCTGACTGGTGAATTAACGAAAATGGGTCGCCAATCTGCTCATATCCGATCGCTGTCTATCTCACGAAATTCATTGTGTGAAAAAACGATTCCATTCGTACATCTATTACAAAAGTTACTAAGTATTAGAAAAATGAAATAAATTTTTCGATGGAAAATACTGATATTGTTAAATGATTCAACTGGAAACATTCTGCATAGAGTATCGTCATGACAATACTTTTTGTGTCCCACAGAACATAGTTTTATTATATAATTTCCCACAGATCATAGAATTATTATAAAAAAATCATACGCAATTTCGTCTACGTATATACAATAATTGTAATCACCATTAAAAAAAAAAAACTATATGTTATTGATTGACATTAAATATAAGTACGCTACAATTTTGTATTTCGACATATTTCCATGCGTTCATCGCCTCCAGCTGTACAACTACCAGGCGGGGATTCGTATACGCGAAATCGCAAACTCCGTCGAAAGACTAGTGGACGTCGACGTGCATTAACGACAAAAAGTCCGATTCAAACAGTCGTCAGTTTTCATAAGAGTACATGTTCGCGGTAAGAACACGTCGACGACAATCGACAAGATTTTTATTTTAACGCGTAAAATTTTCTACTTCGACAAATTTTCTCGCGTCCACCGCCGCCAGGTGTACAACAATAACTGTCGACGTCAACAGGAAATACTAGGAT
>CM032344.1:10080015-10609307 GCA_019022885.1 Schlechtendalia chinensis
ATTAATGATTTTAATTCTTATCGATTTGGTTGATAGCAATTTGTCAAAACAAATGTTTTCAAATTTAAATATTTTATCCTAACCAATCGATATAAAAATAAAACAATATATAAGTGTAAATTGTTGTTCATCATTTGACATTTTATGTCTTTTCTTTGGCACATTATAATAAAAAACCGTCACGAAAAAGTGTCCACGAAAAGCGTGTGTGTGTGTAGGTGTGTGTGTGTGTGTGTGTTTGTGTGTGTGTGTGTTTGTGTGTGTGTGTGTTTGTGTGTGTGTGTAATTGTGTGTGTTGTGTTGTGTGTGTGTGTGTGTGTTGTGTGGTGTTTGTGTGTGTGTGTGTGTGTGTGTGCATGTATGTTATGATAACATTTTATTGATTTTAAATTTATTCTCCCCCTTTTAATATCCTGGACACGCCATTGTGACATTTATTTAGCGCGGCAAAAAAAAATTTGCGCGCGGCGAACACACGTAGAGGACAAGCGCCAATATTTATTCATATAAGTGCGTTAAGATATCGTTTTTCATCGATTCTTCTCGCGTCCACCACCGCAAACTGAACATCGATACGGTGGTGGTAGGACAAATTTGAATCGAAAATTCCGCCGAAACACAGGTAATCGTTGACGATATTGAAAAATGCTTAACTAAAGACAATCAAATTACATAGATGCTTGTCAGATATAGGACAATACCATCTGTATCCCACGGATTATACAATTATCTACAACGATACGGTGGTGGTGGGACAAATTTGAATCGAAAATTCCGCCGAAACACAGGTAATCGTTGACGATATTGAAAAATGCATAACTAAAGACAATCAAATTACATAGATGCTTGTCAGATATAGGACAATACCATCTGTATCCCACGGGTCACACAATTATCTACAACGACACGGTGGTGGTGGGACAAATTTGAATCGAAAATTCCGCCGAAACACAGGTAATCGTTGACGATATTGAAAAATGCTTAACTAAAGACAATCAAATTACATAGATGCATGTCAGATATAGGACAATACCATCTGTATCCCACGGATCATACAATTATTTTTAAAATATATGAAAATATCATATGCCCCTACGATTACATAAATACAATAATTTCATATGACAAAAATAAAAATAAAAAAATACAATATTTTGATGCTTGAGTTAATGTAAAAATGCGCGTCGATATCGTCTTCAAACCAAATTTTGCAGCGACCACCGCGGCGAACTGTAAAGCATACAGGCAATTGTGCGACAACTCTGCTTCACGAATTCCAACGAAACTAAAATAACTGACGCGTGATCAGAGAATATTAAAATTATCAGTACATATTATATAATACAAAGTCAATGTAAGTGTTCACAAACTACTATATAAAATATAACAAAATTACATCGATCCTGGGACGGTACAAATGGTAAACCGCTTCGCTCTTAAACGCGTTGTCAGGCAAAAACCTTAAAATCAAATTTAGTAAATTAACACCGAATGTAAAAAGAATCTAAATAATACCTGACTCGTGAACAATCGTAAAGAAACGAAACTGCTCACATCCTATCGTATTCTTTTTGACGAAAACTGTTGCGCGTAGAACCCATATGTTTTGTAGATCTTCTTCACGAGGAGAAGATCTTCTTCGTTGAGAAGTTCTTAGCAAAGTTACTCGAAACAATAAAATCACATACATGCTTGTCAAACATATCAATTAACATAATACTAAAAATTTAACACAATGTTAAAAAAAACCTATATAGTGTTTCTTGTCATTAAATATAAGAGCACATAACTAACGCATTTCGAAATATTTGGACTTATCAATCTCCACGAGCTGTACAACAACCAGACAGGGATGCGACAATGCCGAATCGCCATTTCTGGCGAAGCACTAGTACCCATCGACGTGTATTAAGGACAGTCAAGTCCGATCGTACGATCGTTAATTTTTATTAAAAACTAACCAACGCAAGACAAACACACGTCGACGAATAGTCACCAGATTTTTTTTTATGCATGCTACGATATCGTTATTCGGCAAATTTGCACGCGTCCACCGCCTCGGGCTGTAAAACAACCAGACAGGGATGCGACAATGCCGATTCGCCATTTCTGGCGAAGCACTAGTACCCATCGACGTGTATTAAGGACAGTCAAGTCCGATCGTACGATCGTTAATTTTTATTAAAAACTAACCAACGCAAGACAAACACACGTCGACGAAAAGTCACCAGATTTTTTTTTTATGCATGCTGATATCGTTATTCGGCAAATTTGCACGCGTCCACCGCCTCGGGCTGTAAAACAACCAGACAGGGATGCGACAATGCCGATTCGCCATTTCTGGCGAAGCACTAGTACCCATCGACGTGTATTAAGGACAGTCAAGTCCGATCGTACGATCGTTAATTTTTATTAGAAACTAACCAACGCAAGACAAACACACGTCGACGAAAAGTCACCAGATTTTTTTTTTATGCATGCTACGATATCGTTATTCGGCAAATTTGCACGCGTCCACCGCCTCGGGCTGTACAACAACTAAGCAGGGATGCGACAAAACGGTATTTAGTTTTCCTAAAAAAACATGATCGCGACAAACAAACTTCGACGTATTTCAACAAGATATATATATATATATATATATGTATTATTTTTTTTTTACGCGCGTAAGCTTTCGTATTTTGATACATTTTCTCACGTTCGCCGATGCCTGCAGCACAAAAACCCACCTTTGGTGTGACTACGCAAAATCGTCAAATACGGCGAAACACTAATAATTATGGATGTGTATATGACATATTAGAAAATATTTGAATAATATTTTATATGAATAAAAAGCACATTGGACCTGGTACGTTACGAGGAGCTAACGAACGCTCATAAACGGTTCGTCAGATAATTACTAAAATATGTAGTCTTGTAAATGATCATCGATCGTAAAGGAAACCACATACCTGACTGGTGAATTAACGAAAATGGGTCGCCAATCTGCTCATATCCGATCGCTGTCTATCTCACGAAATTCATTGTGTGGAGAAACGATTCCATTCGTACATCTATTACAAAAGTTACTAAGTATTAGAAAAATGAAATAAATTTTTCGATGCAAAATACTGATATTGTTAAATGTTTCAACTGGAAACATTCTGCATAGAGTATCGTCATGACAATACTTTTTGTGTCCCACAGAACATAGTTTTATTATATAATTTCCCACAGATCATAGAATTATTATAAAAAAATCATACGCAATTTCGTCTACGTATATACAATAATTGTAATCACCATTAAAAAAAAAAAACTATATGTTATTGATTGACATTAAATATAAGTACGCTACAATTTTGTATTTCGACATATTTCCATGCGTTCATCGCCGCCAGCTGTACAACTACCAGGCGGGGATTCGTATACGCGAAATCGCAAACTCCGTCGAAACACTAGTGGACGTCGACGTGCATTAACGACAAAAAGTCCGATTCAAACAGTCGTCAGTTTTCATAAGAGTACATGTTCGCGGCAAGAACACGTCGACGACAATCGACAAGATTTTTATTTTAACGCGTAAAATTTTCTACTTCGACAAATTTTCTCGCGTCCACCGCCGCCAGGTGTACAACAATAACCGTCGACGTCAACAGGAAATACTAGGATTATTAGTTTAGAATTCTGTATGCATAACAAGTACTTAAAATTTAGGACGGTACGATAGGCAAACTGAATACGTTTGTAGACTCGTCATCGGACAATTACTAAAATACCGAGTGTAGTAAATTAATACGGACCGTAAAAAATCTACATACCTGACTTGTTAACAAACGTAAACGGAGCTGCTACGCAAACTGTTCACATCCGATCGTATTCTACCCGGCGAAGTCCAACGTGCGTGGAAACGATAATTTTAATAGATCTACTACAAAAAATACAATTTTGAGAATTCTTAACAAATTTACCGATGCGAAATGCTGATATTGCTAACTGTTTCATTTATAGAAAATCTACATAGATACTTGTCAGACATATGACAATACTCATAGTATCCCACAGATCATACAATTATTATATAAATATATAAGAATAACATATGCACTTTCGTCTTTTTTTCGGAACGAATGCAGTTTAGCTCGTATTTTTGAACACACTGAACTTTAATAACGTTTTCGGAATTGGACGCTCACACAATGTAATTTTTAAATTCAAACCATTCCAAAATGTGATTTTATCCAAAGTGTGAATAATCCAATCAAATAGGTATACTTATGGCATTGACGTGTACGCCATGGAGTTCGTATCTTCGTATCACTATCATTCGTAGTCCTCCATGAAAAATAAAGGAAGGCTGTACGTTTTTTCTCGAATAGTTAACCGCTGTTGTTGATCTCGCGGAAGACAGAAAATGACTAGTTACAAAGTTATATATAACTTGTGACCGGAAATTCCGCTAGCTTGGTACATAACCCGTTGCGCAGTTGATCGTTCGCGTACCTGGATTTGGATATTTACCAAAGAGCAGATTTTTCGGCAAAACGATATTAAATGAAAACCAAAAAAGAACGGTTTAAATACGTTTTCGTCTCATTTAAATATCGTCGAATTCGAATAACGTTTTCGACATTCGCCGGTCATATCCCACGCGCTGCAGACCAAAGACATCGACAAAGCAATTGTTATGTTACAACGTAATACGATTTCGTACAACACGATGTTGCCCAATCGAACGTCCGTATTTCTACGTCTATATTCTGTTAGTATAACGGTCAAGACCACAAAGTAAACTCATTTTTAAAAACCGACTACGATCTACTGAATTTCCGTCAACAATCGAAATCGAAAGCAATCGGTCGACGAACAGAAAACCTCGTGGGAAACTTTGAACCTAACCGTTTTAGTCGCGCCGGAAGTATTCCGATCGGTTTTTCTGTATTTTTAAAAATGTATAATTCGGATGATCGCGTATTTTACAGAACATGATCATTTTACACAACATCGAAAGTTCATCATTTATTACTCATCAGAATTCATATTTTCAATTAAATATTTGGGCTAATAGTAGACTCGTAACTGTTGAATGATTTCCTACGATTGTTTTTAATTTTAAACGGTTTATTTGTTTTTATCGTGCAATAAATTTAGCGGTTTGCAGGTTTTCAAACAAAAAATAAATACGGATATCAATGGCGTGTCCATGGAGACATGACCCCCACCTCATTGTTCATATACACGTAATAGTATAGTATATTTTATTCAATTGAAAAATATGCTACGGATTAATGATTTTAATTCTTATCGATTTGGTTGATAGCAATTTGTCATAACGAATGTTTTCAAATTTAAATATTTTATCCTAACCAATCGATATAAAAATAAAACAATATATAAGTGTAAATTGTTCCTTATCTTTTGACATTTTATGTCATTACTTAAGCACCTTAAAATAAAAAACTGTCACGAAATAGTGTCCAACAATAAGTGTCTACGAAAAGCGTTACCTAATTAAGATACCCACTGGGGACTTTCACGAAAAAGCGTTACAGAAAAAAAACCTAAATCTTCCTTATGTTTCGTTACCATTGCAACCATTGTTTTGGTTTTGAAAAAATTAAAATTTGAATTTGAAAAAAAATTTTACACATAAGACATAAAATGTGTCACCTAACGCGGACTCGTATGCGTTAATCATTTTTCTTAATAGGCTTATATAAAATGTGGGTGTGTGTGTGTGTTTGTTTGTGTGTGTGTGTGCTTGTGCATGTATGTTATGATAACATTTTATTGATTTTAAATTTATTCTCCCCCTTTCAATATCCTGGACACGTCATTGTGACATTTATTTAGCGCGGCAAAAAAAAATTTGCGCGCGGCGAACACACGTAGAGGACAAGCGCCAATATTTATTCATATAAGTGCGTTAAGATATCGTTTTTCATCGATTCTTCTCGCGTCCACCACCGCAAACTGAACATCGATACGGTGGTGGTAGGACAAGTTTGAATCGATAATTCCGCCGAAACACAGGTAATCGTTGACGATATTGAAAAATGCTTAACTAAAGACAATCAAATTACATAGATGCTTGTCAGATATAGGACAATAGACCATCTGTATCCCACGGATCATACAATTATCTACAACGATACGGTGGTGGTGGGACAAATTTGAATCGAAAATTCCGCCGAAACACAGGTAATCGTTGACGATATTGAAAAATGCTTAACTAAAGACAATCAAATTACATAGATGCTTGTCAGATATAGGACAATACCATCTGTATCCCACGGATCATACAATTATCTACAACGATACGGTGGTGGTGGGACAAATTTGAATCGAAAATTCCGCCGAAACACAGGTAATCGTTGACGATATTGAAAAATGCTTAACTAAAGACAATCAAAATTACATAGATGCTTGTCAGATATAGGACAATACCATCTGTATCCCACGGATCATACAATTATCTACAACGATACGGTGGTGGTGGGACAAATTTGAATCGAAAATTCCGCCGAAACACAGGTAATCGTTGACGATATTGAAAAATGCTTAAATAAAGACAATCAAATTACATAGATGCTTGTCAGATATAGGACAATACCATCTGTATCCCACGGGTCATACAATTATTTTTAAAATATATGAAAATATCATATGCCCCTACGATTACATAAATACAATAATTTCATATGACAAAAATAAAAATAAAAAAATACAATATTTTGATGCTTGACTTAATGTAAAATTGCGCGTCGATATCGTCTTCAAACCAAATTTTGCAGCGACCACCGCGGCGAACTGTACAGCATACTGGATATTGTGCGACAACTCTGCTTCACGAAATCCAACGAAACTAAAATAACTGACGCGTGATCAGAGAATATTAAAATTATCAGTACATATTATAAAATACAAATTCAATGTAAGTGTTCACAAACTACTATATAAAATATAACAAAATTACATCGATCCTGGGACGGTACAAATGGTAAACCGCTTCGCTCTTAGACGCGTTGTCAGGCAAAAACCTTTATATCAAATTTAGTAAATTAACACCGACTGTAAAAAGAAACCAAATAATACCTTACTCGTGAACAAGCGTAAAAAAAACGAAACTGCTCACATCCTATCAAAGTCTTTTTGACGAAAACTATTGCGCGTAGAACCCATATGTTTTGTAGATCTTCTTCACGAGGAACATCGTTGAGAAGTTCTCAGCAAAATTACTCATTGAAACATGCCGATGATCTCAATTGTTTTTACTCGAAACAATAAAATCACATACATGCTTGTCAAACATATTAATTTACAAAATACTTAAATATTTAACACAATGTTAAAAAAAACCTATATATTGTTTCTTGTCATTATATATGTAGTAATACAAAAAAATATAAAAAAGGAATTAAAAGATTAAATGGTGAAAGGAAAAATAATAGGGAGTATGAAATGATTTTAACTAACTCGAGTCAAGGGGTGTGAATTCGAGAACCGTCTTGCCTGTTCAATAAGAAGTAATAACAATAATATCATGCAAGTATAAAATAAGTTTATTACCTTTTTTATCGTCTCGAAGATTTGTCTGTTACGTATTTCAACTCTTGCGGACAATTTTTTTATTAATTAAGGTAATAACTTGTAAATCAAACAGAATATGAAAATGAAAGGTTGGGAAGCCGTCTTTGACTTGATGCAAAGTGTGCGCCAAGGAATAAAAACAACTCAAAAAACGATGATTTCCACGTTGTAAGAAATTAGAGTCACTTAATTTCGGAAAAACCGATCTGTTGAGTCGTTCTTGATAAGTATGCGTATACTCTTAGGTAGACAGAGACGGTCTGTCTGTCAAGTGGACTGTGACGATCTGAGTGCCCTCTGAAAGCTGGAGGGTGTATTTATCGATATATTTTGAAGGACATATACTAAGATTTCGGTCCCACAAGGTTATCGCTTATTTATTTTTCCATTTTCTGCGAATTTTGCGCAGTCTAAAATTTGTTCGTAGTGTCACAAATCTGCGACCATTGTGTTCTCCTTTTTAAATATGTGTGATTTATTTCGTTCTTTCTTCTTATCTCTTCTTCTTTTTTTTTTTATATATTTACTATTTCTGTTATCGAGTATAATAATCTTTTGTTTCTTAAATTAATTGTTTTATATTAAAAATCATATTGAAGTATGATAGCGAATTCTTCTTATGGGACTGAGATGATTTAAGTGTATTATACTAATATATAAAATACGCTTTAAATTATATGTGATTATAAAATTACTATTATTGTTATTCCTATAGGGGGGTATTTATGATCGGTGTTCCGAGAAAATTGAGCTCTAATATATTTATTAAAATATAAACTAAAAAAAGTGTTTACAACAAAAACTAATACAGAAGTAGTTGTTAAATATTAACAATTCATTTCCAAATAATTTTTGTTATGATAGGAACGTATGTTATTACATGCATTTGTTAAAGTATAATCTATAAAAGTTATATTTTCTATTACATGGTCTCAATTATGATATGAGTGCATAGCATTACATATATAAGAGCACATAAATAACGCATTTCAAAATATTTGGACTTATCAACATCCACGAGCTGTACAACAACCAGGCAGGTATGCGACAATGCTGATTCGCCATTTCTGGCGAATCACTAGTACCCGTCGACGTGTATTAAAGACCGTCAAGTCCAATTCGTACTGTCGTTAATTTTCATTAAAAACTAACAAGCGCAAGACAAACACACGTCGACGAAAAGTCACCAGATTTTTTTTTTATGCATGCTTCGATATCGTTATTCGGCAAATTTGCACGCGCCCACCGCTTTGTGCAGAACAACAACCAAGCTTGGATTCGACAATGCCGATTCGCCATTTCTGGCGAAGCACTAGTACCCGTCGACGTGTAGTAAAGACAGTCAAGTCCGATTCGTACGATCGTTAATTTTTATTAAAAACTAACAAACGCAAGAAAACACAAGTCGACGTCAAGTCACCATATTTTTTTTTGCATGCTACGATATCGTTATTCGGCAAATTTGCACGCGTCCACCGCCTCAGGCGTTATAACAACCATGCAGGGATGCGACAATGCCGATTCGTTATTTCTGACGAAACACTATTAGCTGTCGACGTGTAGTAAAGACAATCAAGTCCGATTCGTACGATCGTTAATTTTTATTAAAAACTTACAAACGCAAGAAAACACACGTCGACGGCATGTCACCAGATTTTTTTTTTGCATGCTACGAAATCGTTATTCGGCAAATTTGCACGCGTCTAGTCTTGTATATTGTTCTGATATGCACTCATATCATAACTGAAATCGTGTAATAAAAAATAAACTTTTATAGATTATAAATAACAAATACATGTTATAACATACGCTCCTATCATAACAAAAATTGTTTGGAAATGAATTTGTAATATTTAACAACTATTTCTGTATTGGTTTTTATTATGAACACTTTTTTTTTGTATATATTTTAATAAATATATTAGAGCTCAATTTTCTCGGAACACCGATCATAAATTCCCTATAGGAATAACAATAATTGTAATTTTATAATCACATATAATTTAAAGCGTATTTTATATATTAGTATAATACACATAAAACATTTCAGTCCCATAAGAAGAATTCGTTATCAGATTTCAATATTATTTTTAATTTAATACAATTAAATTAACAAACAAAAGAATATTATACACGATAACAGAAATAGTAAATATATAAAAAAAAAAATAAGAAGAGATAAGAAGAAAGAACGAAATGAATCACACATATTTAATCAGGAGAACACAATGGTCGCAGATTTGTGACACTACGAAGAAATTTTAGACTGCGCAAAATTCGCAGAAAATGGAAAAATAAATAAGCGATAACCTTGTGGGACCGAAATCTTAGTATATGTCCTTCAAAATATATCGATAAATACACCATCCAGCTTTCAGAGGGCACTCAGATCGTCACAGTCCACCTGACAGACAGACCGTCTCTGTCTACCTGAGAGTATACGCATACTTATCAAGAACGACTCAGCAGCTCGGTTTTCCGAAATTTGGTGACTTTAATTTCTTATAACGTGGAAATCACCTTTTGAGTTGTTTTTATTTTCTTGGCGCTGACTTTGCATCAAGTCAAAGCGCGTCCCAACCTTTCATTTCTTATTCTGTTTGATTTACAAAGTTATAAACCTTAATCAATAAAAAAAAAAAAATTGTCCGCAAGAGTTGAAGTCCGTGACAGGCAAATCTTCGAGACGACAAAAAAGGTAATAAACTTATTTTATACTATTTAATCTTTTAATCCCCTTTTTATATTTTTTTTTTTTACTACAAAATGATCATGGACCGTAAAGGAAACCACATACCTGACTGGTGAATTAACGAAAATGGGTCGCCAATCTGCTCATATCCGATCGCTGTCTATCTCACGAAATTCATTGTGTGGAGAAACGATTCCATTCGTACATCTATTACAAAAGTTACTAAGTATTAGAAAAATGAAATAAATTTTTCTATGCAAAATACTGATATTGTTAAATGTTTCAACTGGAAACATTCAGCATAGATGTTCGTCAGACATATGACAATACTATTGGTATCCCACAGATCATAGTATTATTATATAATATCCCATAGATCATAGAATTATTACAAAAATATCATACGCAATTTCGTTTACGTATATACAATAATTGTAATCACCATTAAAAAAAAACCATATGTTATTGATTGACATTAAATATAATTACGCTACAATTTTGTATTTCGACAAATTTTTTCGCGTCCACCGCTGCCAGGTGTACAACAACCCAACGGTGGTATGACAACGTAGAATCTCTAAATCCGCCGAAACATGAGTAACCGTCGACGTCCACAGGAAATACTAGGATTAATAGTTTAGAATTCTGTATGCATAACAAGTACTTAAAATTTGGGACGGAAACTGTTCACATCCGATCCAAACAAACTTTGACGTATTTCGACAAGATATATATATATATATATATATATATTATTGTTTTTTTACGCGCGTATGCTTTCGTATTTCGACACATTTTCTCACGTTCGCCGGTGCCCGCAACACAACAATTCAGCTTTGTTATGACTACACAAAATCATCAAATGCGGCGAAACACTAATAATTATGGATGTGTATATGACATTTTAGAAAATATTTGAATAAATTATTATATGAATAAAAAGCACATTGGACTTGGTACGTTACTAGGAGCCAACGAACGCTCATAAACGAACTAATCAGTTCAAAGCGGTTGTGGTGTCGCTAGCGGGGTGAATTATGCTCGACCAAAGAATGTTGAACCTAATAGGTGTGACATCGCACCGCTGAGTGTCGTCGACTGCAGCGATCTATAACTGCCGCCAGTCCGAAATGTGTTGCCAGTTTTTTCCACTGCATTGCCTATCTGTCTATTATATAATCAATGGTCTCAATAATATATTTTTATGAAATACTCACGTCATATTCAGACCACAGACTTGCGAACTGTCTCGTAAATTTGAGAACCTGCTGTTTACTTTTCTGTGGGCAGACTACAGACTTCAGGAGTGTATCAGTACGATTGTCGATCTGTTTGTCACGGCACTCTAATAATAGCCAATGACCAAGCGTGGGCATCGATGAGCCAAAAATGATAAATTTAAGTTGGTTACAATTCGGTTATTTGTATTTTTTGTTTTGTATTAACTTTTTTTATTTTTCAAACTTGACGTGTGTTAACCGCATACGAAATTATCATTACAAATCAAGCGAAATTCCGTTTTAAACAACAACGCGGACATTTTCTGAACGTTGTGTCTACCATTTGTCAAGCGTAGACAATTCTTATGGATACCTGCCGGTTTTGAAAAAGTAATGGTACGCCTCGTATACAGAGTGTATCTAATGTCGTTGTACAGCAGGGTTATAATGATTACGACGAGACGATAAAACGGGATTTCGACCAAATGAACGCGTTAATTTATAAAAAAAAAGTATAAATAACTCGTATATAAATAACTCATATATTTTATGTTAACGGGTGGAAAACACTTGTCTGACCCGGCCGGCTCGGCTAATAACCATATTGTGTTTCGTCGTTAATGTCTTTCGACGGGTCGATAGTGGATGACAACTGGTAAGCATATACACTGCCGCGTTTATAAATAGGTATGTATTTTTATTTTTAAACAATGAAATTCTGTTGTTGTCTGAAATCGTTTTATCGAAATCTCGAACGAAAACAACACCAATGAATATCGTAATCGTCTGGCGTCGTTTGTTCAACGGTCGAGTACGATTTGGTATCGACGCACGGGAGGTTTTTCTTTTTTTATATATAGTTTTACTCGTTTTCGAAGTCGATTGTTTCGTTTATCACGATCGACGTTCATTTCGTTTATATGTTTAGTTTGGTTTGTTAATTGACATCGAAAACGTACGTGTTTGCGATGACGCACAATAATGCAGTGATTATTTTTTATCACATCGACAGATTTCCCGGTTTAAAACAATCAGTGTGTTATTATTATTTTATCGACGGAAATGTTGTTTTATTGTTGAACGTAATAAAAAAAAAAGGTACGTTTGCACTCGGAATGCAATGCGCGTGTAGGTACGTTTTACATTACCGTGATTATTTCGACAAACATTCATTTGAGGTCGGATAAATATATATATATATATATAATGTAGACAACAATGGTGGAAACACTCGAGACGTCAATAATTGTGTTTATAATCGTCCTTTGGCCCGTAGCGATTTGTCGAGATCCTTCTGATATCGGATTGTCCGTCAGCGCGTCACGTAATGTCATGTAATATCATCATAAATGCACCTTATTTCCCCCATTCGTACAATACCGACGACTAAATACAAGTTATTCATATTGATACCTGTGTACTTATTATATCGTTGACGTACAGAGAATTAGACAAAAACCGAACACGTTCACGTAACAAATAATATTATTTAAACCGGGATTTATTCGGTTCTTCACCGTTTTGAATACTAATGAATAAAATCGTGTAGGAAAATTGCCAGTCGTACACATCGGTGCACGTCACAACAAGCTAGTCGCATGTTATTATCAACATTCTTGGCGGCACGTCAAAACCGCGAAACCAGAATAACAACGTAAAAACCATTGTACACTTATTATTTCAATTAGAAAAATATTTTGATACGGTCACTTCGTGCATTTTACAAAATATATTACTACCGTGTCAAAACAAATAATTGTTTTAAGAATATATATATATATACTCAATCCGTAATGTTTCTGTCGTTATATTGTTTTTTAATTTCTAAAATACTTAAAGCTGTCCTTGTCACTTTTTTGTTGTCCGTTTACAAGAGATTAGTAAATGATTAATAAATCAACGATTCCAACCTATAATACCAAAGGAGAAAAAAAGGAAAGTTATTCAAATTAGTTCAACGTATATATACATAAGTTATAAAAGTTATCGCCGTTTTGAACGTTCGCTATTTTGGTTACGCGGTTTCAACGGCGCCTCAACAATTATTTTTATAAATTTATCAAATATTTTTAATATTTATAGTTTTTTAACTTAACGCCACAGGTTATTCACCCTCATATTAAAAATACATTTATCGAGTTTTTATAATATGCAATTTTATTTGTAGTCTTCTAAGAACCCAATCATTAGTATCACTGCAGCGAGTTTATAAAAAGTATAATACGTTTTATGGTGGTACTGGTTACATTCAAGTTCTGTCAATCGAATGTAAAAGTGGCATTGAGTGTGCGTACTTGACTTAGGTAGAAAATATACTTTTCGTAGTTTTAAAAGGTATTAAACGAAGAACAAGTTCTTCTTATACGACCATATTTAAAAAAAAAAGTTTTCTAATGAGTATCTTAAATATAGTTAAAGACGTTTATACGACTGAACGTTTACTTAACGCACTCTATAATACAGTATCCTGTTGTTAACGCGTACTGGAGAGTTGAGCTGTAAAAAGTCTTAGTTTTTACATTCGAAATTATTCGGATTGTTCAATTCGGGGGTTTTTTTTTGAATATTCAAGGAAACAACACAGCGGGTATATAAATGTGGGAAAAAAATAATGTAATTTATTCATTGGAAGTGTTATTGATTATTATTTAAGGATAAGTCGTCGTACTTATATGTAAATATATATGCCGCGAGAACATTATACAATTTCAGGAATCCGGTTTTATGTTATATACGTCTGATGTGTGACGTCTGATCTTAACAATTCCGCTGTGAATTGTAGTTTCTGATGTGTATAATTATACCGTGTGGGTATTTGATGCGAGGAAATAATAATAATAATAAATGTTCTAACAGCGGAGTCTGATTATTTTATAACGGCGATTTGTCTAACCGTGATTTAGACGCGAGACTAGTTCTCGTTTTGGAGTCTATTCGTAATGAATTATCGCGTTTTAGATTTTTATTAATTAAAAATACTGTTGTGTTACAGCGGGGACCCGACAACGATTTCGCTTGTACGAAAACCATTCCCGTAATACGGTCAGGCGAAATTCCCACAGATACACAATAAAGATGTTGGCGGGCGCCAGTTTACACTGCTCGTAGAGTGGACTGCCATGTATACCGTCGATCGAGAATGTTGTGACGTCGTCGTCGCGCCTGCCTGTACCCTAAATTCATTTGGGTACACGTAATGTTATTGTTCATACGACGAGTATACTTTTTTACGTATTTTTACACAGTTGGTTCGACGGAGCGGTCAATGACGTGATAAACAATAGTGTTGTACATTAAATTAAAAAAAAAAAAATAACGTCACGGATTTAATTAGCAGAGATATTCTTATGGTTCTGGGAGGTTGTGAAAAAATATTTCTGTTTTTGATTTTTCTTTTAATCTAAACACACGCCGACGTATGAACATTACAATTTTGTATCGTCATCAATATTTTAATCATAGTTCATAGTATATATTATTATTATTATTATTATTATATGATTACGTCCAAGCATTTTCAGAAAACATTTTTTAATTATAAAATATAGAACCTTGATGTACAGCAAAATTATCTAAAATGTTATGATTACGGTGCTTTTTAATTGGTTTGTGTATATGTGTGTGTGTGTGTGTGTAGGTATACGCGTTTGTATAGAGTTAACGGAATATTTTTTACACACGGGAATTAATTAAATGACGTTTTGCCAATCAAGACGTAGATGAACACGGATGTTTATGTATTATTATTTTTTTGTTTAACTTCAAAGGGTGTTAACAAGAAACTACTCTGTACAGAGTTTCAATAAATTATACCTAACATACATATTGTGTGTAGAAGGATTGATCACGCACGTTTCACTGAAATAAAAACGCGACTGAAAAGATTTTTTTTTACTTTCTGTTCATTAGTAGGAGTCTTTTTATTTTATTCGTTATTATTAAGAAGCTTTAAAGAGCTCTTTCCTTCTTTCTTTCTTTTAATGTATTTATAACTGTCATCAATGATTAATATCCGTTACTATTAGCTGTTGTTATTATTATTATATTTTTTTTTGTCAATCTTTCGTCTTTGTACTACCTATTATCATTTTAAATACGATGCAATTTTTATTTTTTCTTCCGAAGAAAAAAAATACATCTCGTTGATAACCTATATATTTCTACAAGAAGTTATATCATTTAATTTTGTATTACATTTTATATTAGAACACATACTATGTGAAATATATTTTATATTTATTGGTTGAATCACGTCAAGAGTGTGCATTTCAAAATTACTCGAGCGCGTGTTCTTGAATAATAACGTCTAGTAGATACGTGAAATTTAAATTGTAAAGTATAGCGTTGACGCAGCTTATGGTACCTTATGTAATAAGTGTAACGTCTTGTCAACGAACTGGCATTAATTATTCACACGACAATGCTGTTAGGTTTACGCGGTGTTTCAAAAATAATTATCTCGAATAATTTCAAAAACAACTAGCAGGTTATTTTGAAATTCCTATGATAAATATCAGTATATATTGTGTAATTTAACATATAAGTAGTACGTATTATAAATAAATAATAAAACATTTGGAAATCGCCTTAAGCTAAAGAGTCATTTCAATGTCGATAAATATTGGAATTACGTGCACGAGATATACAGTTAGGGCTATTCAAATCGTATATATATATGTAATATACATATTGTGAAAACAGGTTTTTATAAGAAATTATTAACGAGCGTATTCCTGATTACTGATTACAGTCGTAAAAGCAATCACGTAGATAGGTATTATTGCCGATTGTCGGTACTCGGCAAAATTAAACTTTGGATTTTATTTGCGTGTATTTGTGAGTGTGTACGATGAAAATGCACGTCTGCATGATTTACACTGCAACAAACATTGCAGTAAATCGAATTTCAAAGTCGCACTGGGTCTTTAATATGCGTATGCGATACGTAACTATATGGTCACGCCGAAGTACAGTTATACACACACTACAGTAGCACGCCATAAAACATGTTTATTTAATTTTGAATGAGATAAATGATAAATGTATATACATTTGTTCATTATCTTAATGCGCACAGCAGTCAGACACGCGTATATACCGTTTGTAACGTAGACGTTACAACACCGCGTGTGTTATTCGTTAGTACTATTAGGATACGTCTTAACGATAAAAGAATCACGAGTGTTCCGATGTTGATGCGAACGCATTTTCCTCAAGCCGTAATATAATGACAAATTTTAAATCCCGCCGTATGGATATTGGTGAACAGACGGTAAAAAGTATTAAATCGTAATTGAATATATATTAATGCGTACACGTACAGTAATATGCTCAAAGTACACATAAGATTGCTTACGCGTGAGCAAACAGGTTGAAAACGCTTTTTTTTCGGGCGCGAAAAACTCGGATTTGTAAAATGAAAACAGGAATGCTGGGCATCGCTATAACTAAATCAATCCGGGTGTTCGTATGGACCGCGCGCAATGACGAAGCATAATAAACACGCGGGGTGGGGTCTCGAAGAATGTTTTAAATCATTTCCGGCAACCTCCTAGGGTCGACATAATGAGAGAACGACGAGAAGTCCGCTGACACCGATAACTCTGTTCGTCGCCTCCAGCACTAGGACATCATTTCACGGAGTGTCTCTCGCAACCACACATTGTATATTATACGTCTCGGCGTACGTGCGACGGTTGTCTTTGTATTTCGGGACGATCTGTACGGCCGTACACGTCAATTGTGCCGATTTTTGCGTGAACTCGTTGTCACTATATATATATGTATTAGTTTTATAGTATAATAAAAAACAATGGTAGCTGTCGATGTCGGTTAAAGTGTGACACTTGAGATTTTAGAGTTGTATTATTAATTTGAATCCGAAAGCAGTGATAAATCATTGTGTTCGAAAACCGATTCCGAGCAACGCTAGTAGGTATATGTATCATTAATAATTAATGAACATGATGCACCATCATAGGAACTGAGATTAATGGCTTCACGTCATCAATTACACGATTTATAGTTAATGAATTTTGTTGTAAATGAAATTTCAAACGCATTTCAACATATTTTTTTTTTGTATTAAAACGAGCTTTTTTTAAAAAAAAAAAATCATTTTGTTTAACTCAAAAGTTGTCCAATTTCCACCAAATGCAAACCAAACGTTTAGAAAAAAATAATTATGAATAACGATTTTTAAAATGTTTAACAACTTTTAGAATAACACATGATAGATTTTGTATTTAATTGTTGTGACTTCGGTTTCAAATATTAAATTTTATGTGTGTACATTATTAAAGTAACTGGTAAACATTTTTTTTATTTAATTTAATTTTTTGGAAATATTATTTTTGAATTTCAACAAAAACAACAGAATTAGGTTTGGTGAAAACCATAAGTGTCAACAGTTTTATCGGGTTTTTTTTTTGTTGAAAATTTTCGGTAATTATTTCTCGTGCGTTTAATAAAACTTATTGAGAAAAACGCGCTAAACATTGTATTAACTACATTTACGATTTTTTACTGGAATGCGGGGTCGATAACCTAAATCTAAAACCAACAATTATATTAATATGATAGTTTTTTTATGTTAAATGTAATATTTCATTAATTTAAATGAAATTTAATAGTTTCCGCTATTTAAACTTTTTTAACGAAAGTCGTAAAACAGAAACTATACAATGGAATCTAGTACAAATGTATCTCAAACAAATTGAGTTTTAAACGTTTACTACAAGCATGTATAGTTAAAGCCGAATGCTTTCAAATTATTGTACAATTTATTACTCGTTATTTTGCTAGATATTTAATGTTTTGTTATAGGATAGTTTTGTACACGTATACAGTTCTGTTTGCGGTTTATTTCACATTTTTTTTTTTTTTATTATTGATCACCAACATTTTAAAATCTTATAGTCTAAAATCACTATAATGTATTTTTTTATTTTTATCGAAATAATTCGTGAAAATCGTCAAACGAAATTTGTTTGGAAATTTATACGATCGCCGAAATACGTCGTCGATAGAAAAAAAATCTTGACCTTTATCACGCGATGTCTGCGTAAAACAGACGGCCGAAAAAAAAAAAACAATAGAAAGTCAGAAGTTTCAATACAAAAACCGGAAATATAATCGCACTATCCCGTGGACATGATTTTCATAAATTAAAAATGACGTGAGACATTCTTGTATCGATGACCCTCGAGGCTTCTTAACGGTACACAGTAACGTGTATGACCTATACGAACCTTTAACATTCCTCGTATCCAATCATACATGTAGTATAATATACTATACACACTATTTTTTCTTTTCTTTTCGTTTTTGTTTTCATTTTCTCTTCCTCTCTCTTTTTTTGAACGCGACGTTACAAAATGTCAGTGTTCGGAAAATCCATTTGAAAAACGAATTAAGTTCCAACGATAAAGGAACAATTTTCGTCTCTCGATATTTAAATTATAAAAAAAAATATATTGGCCGGTTCACAATTTTGCGGTAGGATTTGAGGCCACATGCGTGTTTTTTTTGATAGTAAAAAAAATTTAGATTTATTGTTATTTAATTTAAAACCAGTAGTTAACGACAACTTAGCGCATTTCGAAAACGATTATTATTAGTGGAGTTCAGACGCCGACGTCTGCTTTCACTGTGTCGCTGTTTTTCTTTATGAGTTTTTAGAATTTAAGGTTCTCTTCTTAATGTTGAATTGTCAATGTAAGAAGGGTAAGACGTTTCATCTTTTTTTTTTTTGTGAACAATTCCTAAACCGGAAATCCCAATTTCATCATTCAACTATACAGTGGCCAGCGGTTAGTCGAAATAATACTTACTACGTTTTTTACACAGAATGTAATAACGTATTAGTTCATAATTCATAAAGAGTTTAAGAGATGTATCGGAATGACACTTTTTTGTAACAAAATTAATTCACAATACGAATGAAGTATGTTTTATTC
The DNA here is from genome assembly GCA_019022885.1 of Schlechtendalia chinensis. Classification (NCBI taxonomy): domain Eukaryota; kingdom Metazoa; phylum Arthropoda; class Insecta; order Hemiptera; family Aphididae; genus Schlechtendalia; species Schlechtendalia chinensis. The sequence goes on from CM032344.1 coordinate 10,099,458, forward strand.
GAACCGCACTTGCAATTTTGATCCTGGCCATCAAATGTATCGTATTCACACACGTGTATATAATAGTTCGTATTGTGTCGAGTAGTTTTCGAGTAAAACGTGTACAACGTGTACAACGAAAACATATCTCATGACGTGCGACGCCCATCGGATTCGCGCGTCGTTTTATATATATATATATATGTGATAATAATGATAATAGTTTAGTGATTTTGTTTTGTTATTATCAACGTATTTAACGGTGCTTTTTCATTATAGATAATATAGAAATGATCATTATATCCATTCGCGTACAATGTGTACAGTTATTAGACATTCGTACATTCGCATACAAAACGAACGCTCTCTCCGCGCCGGCCGTCCGTATGTATCGTTGACGACGTGTGACGACGACGAGTCTCTCGGATAATTTCGCGAACGCGTACGCGTGAAAATATGCGTGTGTTGGCATCGGCGTGTTTAGGTACGTGCGCGGCGTACCCTTTGTCCCGGACGCGTGTGTGCGCGGCGCGTGAGGCGGAGGAATGTCGTCCATCCGATTTGGTCCGGTCGACGTTGTTTTCCGATCGTTCCGTCCGAAACAGAGCGCATGCAAAATCGCAACCTGTTATTTATCATACCGATTCTATAACCAAGGGTTCAAAAATCAGACGTACGCGTACGTTTTCAAAATCGAAAACGAATGAGCGAAATCAAATGAATTCTCGGCAAAAAACACTGTCGGTGAATTATGTCCTGGTTTATAGTCCATTGTGTTGAAACGCAATAGGCGCGAGTGTCGAACACGAGAAAAACGAAATTTCTCGTCCGTTTGTCGACGACGTGATTTGAAAAAAATGCGAATATTATTATAAAAAAACCGGATTCACGAGGAAGTTATCGTCGAACACGGTGAAAAGTTGAGATTCCGGACAACGCGTTTTTCGACCGCGCGCGCGCGCCGAACGTACGTAACGGTCGCGGAATTCACGCGGGCGGCATTCCCTAACGCGGCGTCGACGTGAACCGTGTTTTTGTACGGGATTCGTTAATCGATTTTTTTTCTTTACGGGCACGCGCATGCACAAGACCGAAACGTTCGCAGTCGACCTTGGGGCGCGGCGACCACGCCGCATTCCAAGACGTGGGGCGCGCGTACGGGTAAATTTTATAGCCGCGGTGGAACCGTCTGCCCGATAGACACGGACAAAAAATAATAACGACTATAAACCACCCGCCCTTTGTGTACGGCCGTCGTCTCTTGCCGCGCCCCTCGTCAGAGAGATAATCGAAAACCCCGCCGACCCCTCGAAAACGGCGCCGCCGTCTTACACGCGCGTCCAGCGTCTCGAACAGGCGAACCGAACACCGGCGACGAAAAGAACGTGAGAAGACGGCGCGGACGGCGACGGAAAACATTACTGTCGTCGGCGTTTTTCACTCGCGTCCGGTGAAAGTCGCCGTCCGCCCCGTCCGCGTTCGGTCGTCGCGCGTTGTCAACGACACGGAATAGACGGGAGAGGAAAAACAAAAACCGCGTCGACCGGCTTTCTCCGGCACACACACACACACGTTATTGCGGCGACACGACGGTCTTCGGACGCCGCCGAATGTCCACTGTTCGACAATCATTTCTAGATTTACCCGCGAGTATACTGTAAGACTGTATATCTGTGGCAGCACAAATCGTTAACGTTGTTGACCGGGCGAACCGTTTTGAAAATTCTATTTTATCGGTCATCACCGTCAGGCTCGGGACACAATGCACACTTGTTCAGGGAATAGATTGGAAAAATCTGATTTGACATTGATTTGTTTTGGATTTAAAATTTAACATTTTTCGTTGCATATTTTTGCATATTTTACGTTATTTCTATATATTGTTGTGATTTATTCATCTTTATTGCATATTCTATAATTTTTCTAATTAAATAATAAGAAAAATGCAGTATTTGAAAACAAATTATAAATTATGTAAAATTTTAATTCTTAACGCGCTGTTAAAATGTTTTTAAACCTTGTTCATTTTAATTAATTTTTCTTTCTTTAGAAAAACAAAAATCGATTCGATTTCCTCTGCAATAACGCAGATAAGATGATAATTAATAGCCACAATGTGGCGTGTTTTCACGTTTATACCCTACATCTATACGGCATTCCCATTTTGTTTTTAGCATCGAAGAGAATATTATTTTTTATCTGACTTAATACGATATTATTTTGCTTGTTAGTACTCAGTGATTGGTATCGTATTGTTGCATTTACTATTTTCGTAAACGATACAACGATATTCGTTGTGTCCGTGTTCGTATTCGGTGACTCGTGCTGTTTTGTGATATATATATATATATATATATATATATTTTTTTAATTAATAAATATGCCGAAAGAAAAACAATCACAAATTAGTCGATTGAAAAGTTTTGTATCGGAATTTGAGGAAAATGCATTTTGTGCTAATGGTCGAAATTAAATTAATTTCAAGTTAATAAATCACCAATTATTATAAACAAACACAGATAAAGGAGGGGCCCTCGGGCCCCCATAATTACGCCATTGCTTTTTAACATTTTTATGATTTTCCTCATTCTTTATTATACAATAGCATATGCTACGGTTTTCGAATAAAATAATATAATTAATGAAGTGGTATCAAATTACTTAATAAAGGAAGGCGATAAAATAATTAAATTATTATTTTAATAATGGATAAAATATCATAATTGTATTACAATATTATTTATAAATTTGAGAACTTATTATTGTTATTTTAATTTTTTTATATGTTCAAGTATATAATAAGTAATTAATCTAATAACAAAAATTATGGTGAAATTAAACATAATGATTTTCATTAAAAAGGAATTTATTCATTATCATCCTGAGGCAATTGGTTCAGGTCGATATTTCGTATGGGCTTTTTTGCACCAGATGACGATGCACATTGATTAATAGGATCTGATTGATCATTTGGGTTTTGTTGGATCAGATGGAATAAAATTTTTTTATTTTCATCTACGGGAAGTGGAAGTGCAGGTGATTCAACGCCTTCGCAAAAGTTCAACGGACTTCTTGCAGTGGTATAAACTATGAAAAATAAAATGAATATGTCAAATGAATATCATATATTGCATAATTCAATTCAATATTTAAATAAATAAATATATTAAAATAAGGCATCAGTAGGTATAAAAGAGCGGTTCTGGATCCCCCGCAAATCCTCCCAGATCTTCCACCCCCTCACTCACTACCACAATTAACCCTATTTAACCTCAATTAACCTTTGATAATTGATCAATTTCCATCTAATTTCCTCAGTGAACCCTAATTATCGTCAATTAATCCCAGTTAACCTCAATTAACATTGGATAATTAATCAATTATCACCTAATTAACTCCGATCGTCATCGTTCTACACGCGTTCAAACGTCAATTACTCGATTGACTCATACCCTCCCCTCCTGAGGGTTGAACGATTCACCAATGCGCCGGTTAATGCGAGGTGTAATCGCGCAATTAAACTCTTTTTTTCATCCCGTGGACACTGTCCGACAACGCGCGGACGCCGCGTCGGTGTCGACTCTCCCCCCACCCCACCGCTACTCATCGTAAAAAATTTCGACGCCCGCCCGTCACGACCTGTCCTTTTGATCCTCCGTCAACCGATACACCCCCGAACGTCCTGCGACCACCCCGCCGACCCGAGATATCTCGGAACGTGACGCAATCCCGTCGCCGCCTTTGTTTATAAATCTAAACGTCTTCCCGTCTTTTTCCTCGCGCACGACACTTCCGTAAGTCCTCCTCCACCACGCCATCAACATCGGACCCCGTCCGCCCCGCTGCACCCGCCGCCGTCGATATCGATATGATACGTCATATCGTTTAATATGTACGTATATAATGCTGTTGTTGTTGATGCTGTATGTAATCATTACACAAATATATAATATACAGATTGTATGTGTTATTTTCACTGGAAGGACGGAACGCTTGCTGATGTAAAATCCAGATGTTGTTGTTGTTTTCAACAGTATATTTTCTCGAAGGCTGGGTTCATACCCTTACCCAGAGGAGTGAAAACATAACACGTATGTTATCACTAAAAGTTTAATCACTAAATTTAATCATATTGACTACTGCATGCATCAAACCCTGTGTATCCTAATCTTAATTTACAAGGTCTACTCGTCTTAGCGATAAGAATATGTATAATGAGTGTTTTTTAAATATAATACTCATTTTATTCTTTCATTTCAAATCACTCTTTTCCACCGTTCATGGGCGTTATACAGTTTAAAAATTTAACGTCTGAGAAAAATATTATAACATAGTTATTTTCTCTACGAAATAATTTTCATTTAACATCAGGTTAAAACTATATTGTGTGTATAAAAGCGTACAACAATAATAGTAATTTGGCAAGACACATGAAAACACATGAGGATTCAAAATTATTGGGCACAGTCTGTTCGACAATCTTTATTGTATATTATAGGAGGGACAACCTCGTCAGACATACCAAAAAGCGTATACGGTAATTTTTAAAAAAAAATTTTAACCCACGTATAATGTTCAAACATAATTTTATTTTGATTAAACAAATACGGGTTTGAATATAACATTGCTTTACTTGATTCCAAACCTGCTTTAGATATTTTTTCTTTTATATGAATATGAATATTAATAATAATAATAATAATAATTTAATATATCAGGATACGTAAAAAATCGAGAACAATTATTCCCCCTTAACGCGTTTGTCTCTTAAAATTAAATCTACGTTTCTGTGAAATGAATAATTTCTTTTAATCACAAAAATGTAAAATTAGATTGAATAATGTCAGTATATAATCAAAACAATTTTTTCAGCATTGCGAAAAACTTGATATACTACAAGTCACAAGTTAAATACGTACAATGTACATTAGTATTTTTCAGAAAATTAAAATAATTTACACAAGTGGCTGGTTGCAGTAATAACTATGTATTGCTTTTATGGATGATTATACGTATTACATATGTGTGTACGTTTATAATCTTATAAATTATAAGTCATCGATATATTATATTTGGTTAATTTGTAATTCGTAATACGCAAATAAAAACACTCATGACATTAGTTTCGAAAAATTATGAGAATAATGTCAATTTATAATAGTATTCAATTTTTGGTTAAAATATTATGAATAATATGGTGTGAATAAAAATAATTATCTATGGCTTTAGGCTATTTTGTAAGTTGGTTGATACATTATTTATCAACAAATAAGTTTATTTGATAATGAAATATTATTGATGTCTTTAAATTTTACTAGCTTTTTAATACACAAATATTAAATCTATATTTTTGATAATTTTTTTAAATTTTACAAACAGCAAATTTTTTTTTTTACAAGGTTATTGGAGATATTTTGAAATAAAATACAATAATGGGATTCAAAGACATTTATATATTTATATCAAACTATCAGGTAATATCACATTTCGAACGTTTGTTAATATTAGTTTTTAAATTTATTTCAATAAAAGTTTGAATAATTTCTGTTGTAATGTTTATATCCATTTATCGCTTTATATTATAATACTTACTAACATAATTTTTGAGAAGAGGTCCAACATAATCCATATAAGCTTTTTGTATGGCTTAATAAACATTTAAAATATTAGTATTGGTACTTTATTAATTTAGTTCATACAATTAAGATGTTATAGAATAATAAATTTCAAGAATAAAATTCAAAATATCTTCTTGACAAATGGAGAAGGTTATTGGTCATATCTAATTGCTATAATACAATATTTCTTTTGCAAAACACATTAAGTACGAAATAGTGTTTTTGACAAAATAAAATTAATGTTTACAAAAATCATTTATCAATGGTGATGTGCTCAGAATTTCAATTAGGAAAATATGTAAATGTTAAATATTTTACTGTGTATATATCGAGGTCCAGATTCACTTCCTATGAAAGAAAAAAGCAATTATGATATTATTACATTGATCTAATGAAATATATATATAGTTTTAATTATTGTTGTAGTGTTATTTAGAATTGTAAGATTTATTTAATCATGGAAAGAATGATTAAATTATGATTATGCAGTTTCAAAATTATTTTGTCGGTTATGATGTATTGTATTAAATTTCGAATTATTTTTGTATTGATGCCAAATCGTATTTTATAGAAAATATAAAATGTTCTAATGGTGTGAACCAAATATTTGTGGGTATCATAATTGTTTGATGAATTGAGAATGAGAATCATTGAGAAATCTTTTGTCCAACTATATCATTAATTTTGTAGGACGTTAATACAATTTCTTACACATATACTATTTGAAATGATCACACAATGTTTATACCATTACGTTGAATATAATAACATATTAATCATATTTACTCACTCAATCTCAAGAACATGCCTTCCAGAGCTGTTCTTTGTGATACTTGATCAAAAATACCACAATTTCGATTTAAACGCAACTGTCATTATTGGTTGTAAGCAAATAAATAATATTTAAATATCATATTTCATGATTACAATTATTATTATATTCCATCAATATATTATGAATTTTTGATAAGCTGATAGTGTCATAACACATATTTTAATTGTGTCTCTTTAATATGTACACAAAAAAAATATTTACCGTTAAAGTTTCTCACTAAATGGTTATTCATGAATTCTAAAAATAATTGATCGAATGTAAAAGTTATAATTTTTATAGCATATTTACAGTTGATGGGGGTTAGGTTTTAGCTTTTTGAGGGTTAGTGGTGGGGGGGGGAGTGTGTTACATAACCCAACGTCGGCCTAATTAAATAATTAGTCTGCAAATTAGTCATAATTGAGGACGGGGTCGGCCATTTCTTATAAATTCCAATACATCAAAATTTATGATGTAGTTATAATTTAAAAAAAGTTATCAACAACTTTACCCTACGAATTATCAATAATATAATATTGTATACACTATTATTATCATAGATATATATATATATATAATCGTATATTATATATATCTATGGTATCTTGTATACACAATATTATGTTTCGTATATACGAATAAATTTCGGTTGGATCCATTATCGAAAACTATATGGGAATATAGGTATATGTCCATAAACAGACATACCTAAATTATATATTTACATGTCTATGGATTACCCTCATTGATTGTAAAAATAGAAATTTGTATGAGTATCAAAATATGATAATCGCCATATTTTTTTTATAACTAGAATGGCTAAAACTTGAAGTAATTATCGTCGTAACTTACGAGTAAGACGATAAAATTGTAATAGTGTACGATATTTTATTGTTATCGTGAATCTTTTTTATTATTGTTCTGTAATGCCGTGTGCATTACGTAATACTTTTCGTTTAAAATGTGTGACAATAAAAAAAAAAATGCAAACGCATTAAGTTGGAATGTTTGTCATGTGGAAGTTCATTTGATCAGGACTATCGGCTGAAACATAAAATAAATATCCATGGCGGTGTTCATGTTAAAGTTAAAGACGTTTGTTTCGGAATCGCCAATGATGCATTCACTTCTGCCCGACTGAATTTTCACAAAGTTAAAGTATGTAATGTTATCAATTAAATATTAAAAAAAAAAAAAAAAATTAATAATCTATGTAGTTTTTATAATGAAATATGTTAATTGCTCATTTAAAGTCTTATTTTAATTGAAGTATCTATGAACTCTCAAATAAACTGAAGTCACTTTTTTCTATATAAAATAAGTACCTAATGGTAGGTCTAATAATTATTAGATTAGACCAAGAAACTTTGGTCATATTGTTATAACAGTGCATTTATTTATCTAGTATATCTTACATTTTTTAAGTTTAAGATATTCAATAAACTTGATATAATCTTATTTAAAAATATTGAAACACTACTGGATAGAAAAATCAATGTTTATACAATTAGAATTTGTTAGCATCTATAACTACAAACATTTATTTTTAAATTTAAATTTATATAAATTGTATACAATTTTAATTTATTGCTTAGTCTATACCCCCCCCCCCTCACTACTTTTTGAGTTAGCAATTTTTAATATAAAACCTCCCTTGTCTCCAAATATTTATTTTAAAACCGACCTGGCTTGTAGATTATTTATAAACTTATATAAACCCCAAACTTATAATTGCACCAACTCCTCTCTTTTTTTAAAAAAAAAAAACGCTACAGTATTACTCAATACATTCTACTTCGTACAAACAGTAGAGAAAGTTTTATAATTTATAATTCATACAATGTATCAAATTAAATAATTTATATTAAATAACAAAAACTTATTTCTTCGTGGCAAAATTAAAATTGAAGATGATTAAAAAAAAGTTTTATCTCGATAATTTAGAGTATAACAACATACATTATCTTTTACGATAAATAATTTGTTTTAATACGTATGAGTTATGGAATATTTATTCATAAATAATGTATTTAAAAATATAAGAAAATGAGATTACGTATGAAATTGTCAAATTTTTATAATACTGTATTTACTATTATCTTACTTTTACAATATTCATCATCATTACTGCGTACTTTTTGTATTTTACCTTTGATCATACATATTAATTGTTAATTATTTTTTATTGGAATGTTGTAATTGAGACTATAATAATTTCCAAAGTGATATAAAATGTCGCTTCTGATTTTATTTTAAGAAATACGTACTATGTACGAAAAGTATACACCAATTGTGTGGGGCTGGAAGTATGTGTTGCAAATGGTTTTCGTATACTACAAAAAGTATATGATTTCGATTAATCTTAACTCTATCGTGTTATTTACTCAGTGGCGGTCAAATGATTTAGTCATAGGGAGGGGGGGGGGGGGTCAGGCTGATTTTTCAACATGAACCTTGATCATTGAAAACATAAGTCATAAATTAAGGATATAAGATCATTTTATTAAATAATTTTATTGATATTAAATTATTAAATCTATTTTAATTTTGTTTTTGCCAGTTCGTCCAATACTTTGTCTGTGGCTGTGGTGAACGCCGGGGGAAAAGGGATTTACCTCCTCCCAAAATGTAGGATGATATATAAAATATTGACGTAATTTTTAATTACGTGAAAGTAATACGACTAATGAACAATAGTTATTATTTACGTATTAATTATTAACGTTGGAAATTGTAATTTTCGAAAATATTTGTTATCTGTTAATAAATATTATTCAATTTATGTACGTTTATTTCATTACGAATATTGTATTTAATATTTGTTTAATCTTTGTGATTCACGACATAATATACATGTGAAATATTGAACAGTATATTATTTAATCATTATACTTTCAATTATTGTGGATTTGGATAGTTTTGTTGAAATGAGTTCTGGTTCGATTTTAAAGTTTTTACTACAGTCATATCTTGTTTCCGATAGCAAATAACATTTAATTGGTACCTTAGAGAGGTTATTTTTCGATTTGTTCAAAGACATCTAGAAAAAACTGCTATATCCCCCTCATCTATCCATGTTTGACCGCCACTGAATTTACTATTCATAATGAATTAATGAATAACATTTACATGTGAAACTAACTTATATCTTAAGCCATCTAATTAGCTATTATAGATATGAATTTATTAACGTAATTTTAATTATTCTTTATAACGATATATACCTTTAATGAAATTATTCCAGAGTTCATTTTGATACTGATGTATTAATTCTAAAATAACTCATATATTTATTTTAGACGTTCTCCTCTATATTGATGACTCGATGAAATATTATTCAATATTTTTATATCAATATGAATATACGTTTTATTGTTTTTATTATTACGAAAAAGATAAATGATAATCATCATAATTATAAAAATAATCACTTTTATATTATATGCCTACTTATTTGGTTAAAAAAACAAATAAATTTACTTTTTTTGACTTGTCTAGCTTTTTCATTTTCAGGAATACCTGGAAAAAAATTAAAAATTAAAAAATATATACATATATGTTGTAGTTAAAAGTAATGTCAGACCAATTAATATTACTGGGATCGCTAATATAAGAATAATACAAGAGTATTTGCATGTTTCAAATTCATTTTTAAAATTTTATTTTCAAATAATATAACAATAAATATATGGCAATTGAATTAGAAAATAATAATAATAATAATACCAATAATATTTATAGTAATCATAATAATAATTATAGTTATAAAAATAGTTATTATTTAAAATTTTTGAAGTTAAACATTTACGACAAGAAGTAAGTAGATATAATTTAATGTAACGCTCGACATATGTATTTTGAACTAAAAAACTACTTGTTTTTAAATTACTCACTTAAATTGTAAAATGTATACATGAAAGCATCAGTTTTGTCCATCCTACTACACGAAGCAAAAATATAAACGTTAATGTATATAAATTTATAATATTAAGTTGAGTTGGTCAAAAATCCGAATATATACATAATAAATATGTAAGTGTTAAATTGCAAATACACTTTTGTTTACCTAATTTTAAATATAAATTTAAAGGAAAAGTGCAGTTAATGATTTAATTTCTTTTGATATTACATTAATTTATATTGATTCATTGTAAAATAATACTGAATAGCTCACTATCATAATGTCCTTCGTTTTTAAGTTGTTCTATATAATAAATATATTTGACTATATTAATTGAGAATATTAATATACATACAGTTATTTGACTAGACCAATCTATCTATATAAATAAAAATGAATTGCTCTATGTATATATGATTCAACGGCTCGACCGATTTGACTAATTTTTTGTTTTGTTCGTAACTAACAAGACAAGGTTTGTATTTCTGGAAAAGTCGGAAATTTGTTACAGCTTTGTTACGTGTAGTAGCATTTTTGTTAAACAATGACCTAAAAGAAATAGCTTTGAATAATATTGAATTAGAGTTTATTTACATATATATTTAGTTATTAGTTACGGTTGATCACGGGAACCTATCTAAAACCGTAAAATTCATTAATTTGGTTTGTTGCAAACATTTCAGTTCGCGATTTATTTCTATGGAAAAAATGTCATCAATTGGTCGTCGAAATATCGGTCAGCGTACGTGCAAAGCAAGTCAACTACATGATCGTCGAGTCAATGAGACCAACGAAGAGCGTAGACAGCGTTGGGAGACAAATTGAATAAGAATTTCTCAAGCACAATCCATTATGACACCGGAACGGATACAGTCAAATTCGACTCGCTCAGTTAGATTATACGTACAACATAATTTGAAACGTCGGCAGAACAGACGGCCAAATGTGACAATTTGAAAAAATAAATGTTTGGCGTTCAAATATGATTCAACCGGCGATTATACCGTGAATGTATCGATCGACTTACGAAACAATAATTACTGTTTGTCAACATTACAATACTTTGAGGTTTCGACAAGAACCGTCGGGATTATGTTGTGTGAGTGGAAAGTTCAAATTACCACAATTTAAACCGCAACCAGAGACCCTGGCATTATTACTTCCTGGCTAAGAACCTCGATCGAAGCATTTCTTGCAGAATATAAATAAGTATAATAGTTCCTTTCAAATGACATCATTTGTGGCAAATATTATCAAAGAACGAAGTATTAACCCAACTTTTAAGGTAAATAAAAATAAAAATAAAAATTAATGCATTTTGAAAATTGATGTACTTTTTATATTTAGATTGTAAATTTTTAATTTTAATTTTTGAAAATAATTTTTTTTTGTGAAAATACTTACGATTACATATTATTTTTATATTGTATTTCTAGAATTTTTAATGAAGTTTGCAGAAGATTATATGAAGTTAAGCTATATTGGTAGTACATTATTTAATCTATTTTCACGTATATTTTAATACAGTGACATCAAGACAAACGACTTCAATAAAACGCATCTAATTTATTAGATAATTATATTGATAAATTTAATAAACTAAAAATGCATCACACAAACAAACATCAATGTTTCACAACTTTTCACCGAGGTTCATAAAGGAAGAATCAATTTGACAGATTCAAGGATAAAGTCATCATCATGCAGGATTGTTGTTGCCGCCAGTGAATGCTGATCACAAATTTCTTTAGATTTATTTCTTTGGAAATTCTGATGATGAAATCAATTAGCGTTGTGCCATCAGTCTTGCGATAAACCGAGAGATTATTGGGAAACTGCAACAACTCATACATGAACACAATCAATTGGTCAAATTGTTCAAGACTAATAGAAATGATGCCTTCGGATGATCACAAAATAGTGATCAGAGCAGATAAAAGACCAGCAGGCGAACATGAAAGACGCTTCAACGTAATCGACGTTGAATGAAGTTGCAATTGTGGTTGTTGGCGAGAATTTGGCCTCTCGCAACATTATGGTTTGACGGTGATAACCTTCAGCGTATCTGTGAAACTCATCGTTCGTATGATGCATTAAAATACCCGCTGATATTATGACGGGGAGAAAATGGATATCATTTTTTGATCAAGATGTAAACGTTTTTCAATTCGATTTCTAACAAAAGTTCATTATTTATTTAGAGGTCAAGAAACAAACAAAAATGTGTTAGCTCGTTGAATTTGTATGTTTACCGTTGAATGATTCGTCGGAATGAAGATAATCATATATTGAAATGCCGCGGATTGTTTCATCAGTTTGCCGTTGATATGTATGTCAAAATCAAAATGGAACTTGTGATATGTATACGTTTAAACCAGCAAATAAGTAAATTAATTAAATTCAATAATATTCAAAACTACTTAGTCTTTTAAATAATTATTTAACAAAAGTGTTTCCGTTCACACAAGTAATTCAATTTGAAATATTTTATGTTACAAAACTGCACACGGGCGAAACCTGGTAATAAAGCTAAACTATATATTAATTATAAATGAACTATGTATTTATTAATGATATCTAGGAATAGAAAATCATTGCCGGGTCATTATATTATACTTTATATAAATATATATATATATATATTAGTCGGGCCAGCTAACATTATTTAATTTTATATCACGATTTAAAAACTCTGTCAATAAAAACTAATTACTTTAAAAATGCATTGAAATATAAAATATTCCTTTTTTTAAATTTCTCTTACATATTATTTCACATGTTGTAATTGTTTACTAATATACAAGTAATCAATGAACTTACCCGTACAATCTAAAATAAAAGAATGATAAATTATGAACTTCAGTAGTTATTTAGTATTTTGACAAATGTATTTACATGTACGGTATTTAGAACATAAGGAGACAGTGATCCGGGCTTGGTGACCAAGTGACTGTACAGCGGAATTTTATTTTTATATAGTATATTGTATTCGACTTGTTCACAATTTTATGATTGTATTTAATCCGCTCAAGACATTTAATATTTTACAAACGCATATAAACTATTAGCTGTATAACGTGGTCCTGTGCTATAGTGTGACTATTCATAATCACCCGCACTCGCTTCGGTTCATAGCAAGTAGGTTTTGACATATGTGTGGTCTGTTTATGAGTTCAAATATATGGTCATAGAGAGCAATTCGGAACCATTTTAATATAATGTATGTATTTGAACAATTTATATTAAAATATTATATGCATTAAATTATCTATAGAAATATCATATTGTCGTCAAAATTATAAATAAACGAATTATATAATAAACTTAAGATATCATTTAAAAAAAATAATTATTCGGATAGGAATTTTCCACATTTAATGAGATTAGGCCATTTTTTGGGAGTTGATTTGAGTGTATGTGTCAAAGGGACACTAAAAAAGGGGGATCAAAAAATTATAATTGCCCAACAATTTACTATAATAATAATAATAATAATAATAATAATAATAATAGGTTATCGACAATAATAAACAACATAACACTGTGCCATTATACATCCGCGTCTCGGTGTGACATCGCACAAGACAATGTGAATCACACAAAAGAAACTTGGACGACATAACAGGAACTGGCACCCGTAACTGAAAATTCTTCAGCGGCACGCGCACGTGTTCAAAAGCTGGCACAGCCAGAAAGCACCGCCAATGAGGCCGGAAAGTGACGACGTTAGACAAAAAACAGGAGGCACGTAAACCATGCTTCGGAGCAATCGGGTCTTCCTACAATTCCGTTATGTTTTCCGTGCGTGCGGAATTCGGACTACGGGACGGATTCGAAACGCACAATTTGTCCGTCCACCGTAAAATGTTAAGCGTTATTATCGCGTGAACTACGGACGACGACCGTTTCGACCGTCGTCAACGCACTCGACGCCAACGCCGGCCAATAACGGCTTTCGACGGTCGGCGATATCTATGCAATAAGGCGTTTGGATAAACGGTGAAAATGACATGACCGGTCGGTCGTTGCTTGGACACCGTGCGTGCTCCAACATCGAGAGTGTTCTGCTTAGAACGTGATTAAATTTCTATTAAAATAAAACTGATGTATTTAATATTTCACATAAAATGTAAATATATAAAAAATATGGTTTGAAAATTACATACATTTTAGCCATTCTATACATTAAAAAAAAAAAAAAAAATATATATATATATATTCGCATTATTACCACAGTTGTAACATCGAAAGACGTGTGTATATGTGTAATGTACTTGACAATAAGATTTCTTGGTGAATATATTAAACTTGCTTTTGTACATTAAATTATTAATAAATGTTGTACTGTATTATTTACATTTGTAGAATACTTACCACCGGTAGTGTTTAGAACAAGTATTGCTGTAACTAAAGCAATAAAAACCAATTTACAATTAGCCATGTTAATATCTTTTTTACTAATTGTGAATAATTAGTGCGTTGATTCATGTAGTTATTCTTTGAAGTATTAGCTTCCTATCGCACGTAACATAAAAACAAAAAAAAAGGCCCTGTTTTATATCAAAAAAATGGTGAGTCAGTGTTTGCCAAGATGGTTGAACATATTATTTGATGAAATATTCTTTAGTATCATATTATTTGTTTAGATTAATTTGTGACATTATAATGTGAATTGCATTTAATATTTTTTGGGTCACTACATTTGTGATAAATAATTGTTGTTTTGGAATTATTCAATCGTGATTCGTATTAATTTTATCAACGCTGCCGACCAACGTTCTATGATGACGTTATTGACCACACAATCACGATTCACTAGCGCATTCATAGATTCCAATTAACGTCGTAATAATTGTCGTGATAATCGAGCTGCGTGGGAAATGTAGAAATAAGTAGATCTAATTTAATGTAATGCTCGAAAATTGTATTTTTAACTAGAAAATGAATTGTTTTTAAATTACCCATTAAAATATTAAAATGCTTCATGCAAATTTGAGTTTTAGTCTCTTCAACTACACAAAGCAAAAGTACAAACATAATGTTTATTATTTTAAAATATTGAACTGCGTTTGTCCAAACTGTCTATATACATTTAAATAAATCTAACTAAATACATTATTATTTTGTAAAATATTTTACATTTTAAAAACATTATTGTCGACATAATGGACGTGGACGCGAATAAATGTGAGTTCAAAAAGTAGTTTTTTCCAAACACTTTATATTAGTATCATATTAAAGGAATAATACTTTTTATATTTATATAAAAATGTTTATTGTATGGTTAGCAAAACAAAATTTAATATATCAATATTTATTTGCAATTAATTTGTTAAATCTCAACATTAGTTGGAAGCAAATCGGATAATTTGGTAGGGCTGATTAAAAATCTTAAAAAAATTCGCCAATAATTGAATTTTGATTTGCAATTTTTTAAATTAATTTGTAATTATTTGCAATTAATTTGCTAAATTCCAACGTTAGTTTGAAGTGAATCGGATGATTTGGTGCGGTTAACTACACAAACATCTATAGCTCTTCGCATGTCACCTTTTCGGATATCGAAAATAAAAATGAATCAACACTTCGATAAGACGTTTTATATTTCAGCCAATAAAATGTTATCTTTACTCAACGTGCACGCATAGCGATTATCATTATAATTATAATTATACTATCGAATTTCACTGGTTTGTTTCCAAGGGAAAATCTACATGGGTTTAACCTTATAAATTTCTTGTATATATTAAAAATTGTTTAAATATGTAAGAAAAAACTGAATTATTGTATGATATATAAAAACATGTATTTATAAAGAAATATGTAAAAATATGTAAAATCAAATATAGTTTATTTAATTAAAAATCATGTAAAGCGAATTTATCACTTGTCTAAATTAATTTATTATGTCATAGTAAAAATATGCATTTACATATAAATCCGTCTCTAGTGATGACTTATGGTTATTATTTTATGTGTGCATATTTTAAAATTTATTGATTATTAATACATAAAATATTTTTATTTTTTATTTTTCATTACTATGATATTACAATAAGAGTAAGACAGGTGTAGTTAAATTGCAGTTTCAAATCTGACCACATATAATTTATGACAAGATATTATTTTATGTAGTATACGAAGAAGATTTAGTAATTTGTAATATATGTAATATATTATGGTTTTATTACCATATTATATTTAGTTTTCAAAACGCATTCTTTTTGTGTTTTAGTGCACATATATCATAAGTAACTAAAATAACATAGCTAAATATTATATAGAATGTAATGCTTTTTCATGAAAAAAATGATTTATTCATCTTCATTTGAAGGTATTTCGTTCAAGTCAAAGTTTCGTATTGATTTACCACAACCAGATAAAGATGTTAATTTATCATTGGGATTAGCTAGAAATTGTATCACTTGATGAACACTTTGTGATGATTGATTGTACTTTGGGTTTTCCATTTCATTCAGATCGATGTCTCCTATTGATTTACCACCACCAGATGTAGATGTTAATTTATCATTGGGATCAGCTAGAAATTGTATCACTCGATAAACATTGTGTGATGATTGTTTGTACATTGGGTTTTCCATTTCGTTCAGGTCGAAGTTTCTTATTGATTTACCACCACCAGATGAAGACACTATTTGATATTTAGGATCGGCTTGAAATTTTATCACTTGATGAATAATGTCTGATGATTGATTGTCCTTTGAATTTTTGATTTCTTCCAACTGTCCATGTTCATTGATAAAAATAATTTTTTCTGGAGGTGATTCAATGCCATTACAAAAATCTTGTGGACTTCTTGCAGATGTATATTCTATGAAAAACAAAATAAATGAAGAAAATGAATATAAGACATTGCTTTATTCAATTCACTCTTTATATAAATTTAGAAATTAAGATAAGCTAGTTATTTACATTTTAATATATAATTAATAAAAAAATAAATTAACAATTATATATTAAAATTAATAATGGCATAGTGTCCTAATTATTATTGTTATGAATTCGCGTTATTTTTTTAAAAATATATTCTATTTTGTAAAGTGAATAAATTATTTATATGAATTACAATACTACCTAATGAGATTTAAAAATATCAGAAAATAATTAGAACGGTTTATGTCAGGACAACGAAAAATCTGTCATCACTGTACAAGTCACAAGTCATATGTGCATAATGCACATAATTATATTGAAAAAAATAAAGATATTGTGTACTAGTTGCTGTCAATAGAGCTATTTTTTTACTGGTGATTTTATAATTTTATATTTCTACGTTTTTAATACTTTTATTTATAAATAGTAACAATCACATAATTTACGATTCATAATACGGAAATAAAAACGCTATAAATGTATAATCAATTATTAATGTTATACAATTCTCATACCGTTGATATATTGTAAAAACTAATAGTATATTTATTTATGGGTTTAGGCTATTTTTTGTATGGATTGAAATATTACGAATAAATGTAGTTAATTATGGAATATATATGTATATTATCATCGTCTTTAGATTTTACTAGTTCGAAAGCATACGCAATTTAAGTCGACATTTGTAACGTTCATGTTAATTGAAATCTCTTCGTTTGTTTGTCGTTAATTTTTGCAATTACATTTTGTCGGTCACGACATTTATCGTATCTGTCTCGCGTTCCCTATCAACGCTGCATGTGAAATGTGTCACTCGTACACATGCGACCGCAATAACAAATTTTAGGAATAATATATGATATAATTATCAGAAGTTATCGCGATCACAGTTTTTTTTTCTCCCAAAAAATCGGCCGACGAACACTCGAGACATATTTGATTTTTTTTTTATTTATTTACAAATTGATAAACGTATTCATTTTTTCTCACTGGCCCGGTATGCTCATGGAACATGGCATAAACATACAAATACATAGCTGGTATTTTTTTCATCTTGAACAATTACTACCGATTTAAGTACGCTCTAATAAAAAATAATTTTATAATGCATATGACTAATTGTAAATAAGGGATAAAACACAGTGTTTTTTCCATCAGTAACTAATGTGATAGGGGAGGCAAAGCGACGAGAATAAAAGAGTAATGCAGTTTATGTACACATAATATCAAAAAAATATATTAACTTCCTTTGACATTATTTTTATCATACGTAAGCGTAATTGGAGTGTGATAAAGTCTGGTTTGAACTAAATCCATAAAATATTTTTTTTTAATTCTAAAAATGTATTTATTCTTTTATTTACTTATTTGAGTTCGTAAAAAGATGTTAACATAAATTTCAAAAATGATTTCAGAGATGTAAATGACCACTTATTATTGTTAAACTATATATTATTATATTTATAATAATTGTTTCCTTTTATTGTTTTAAAATGTAATACATACGGACATAGTTTTCGATAAGAGGTCCAACATATAACATAAATTGTTTTTGCATAGCTAAATAAATACATAAAGTGTTATAATTGATACTATATAAATTTAGCCGATACAAATAATACATAATATAATAAATATCACTCATAGAACGCAAAATGTCTTCATGACAAATCGAGTAGTTAGTAATTAGGTCATACTCAATTGTTATAATATAATATTTCTTTTTCAAATTAATTAGCAAATTAATAGTTATTTCTTTAAGGTAATAAATATTGAAATGTAATAAAAATATTTGCCGGAGTTGACGTAAACTCAGTGTTACTGCCGATAGACGAAAATATAATGTGGACGAGAACGGATGACATTTGATTTATAAATTAACCCATAAGCATTACGTGCATATGAGAAAAATGACATGAATCGTGTAACATGTAAATGTGCAATAAATAACACAGATATTAATTTTGAGGTCGTGCTGCGTAACAAAAATGAATAATTAATATATCAAAAAGAGTAATGAGTATATATACAGAGTGGACCAGAGAAACGGAAAAATTTGAAATAACTCTCACAAACGTTTAAAAAATTTGTTTTCAATATTTATTGTTAAAAACATAGAGTAAATATAATGCCATTTAAGGTTAAAAACACTAAAATATTAAGTTCGGTAAATAATATTCGTAAGATGGTGTCCGTTCCTTTGTATGCATTCCTGGAATCGTGTGTGGAGGTTTTACATGACTAACATCTCCATGGGAATTAAAGCAATTACTTCTTGGATTCTTGTCTTCAACTGGAGAAGTGTTGTTGGGCGAGTGCTGTACACTTTGCTTTTAAGATGGCCCTACAAGAAAAAGTCACACGCCGACAAATCTGGTGACCTTGGGGGCCAATAAATGTCGCTGAACCGCGAGATGATTTGATTACCAAAGAGCTATCAAACGGCTGCCATTGACGATCTGGCAGTGTGAGCTGTGGCTCCATCTTGCTGAAACCACAGATTATCAAGACCAGGAAAGTTTTTAAGTTTTTCTGCAACAAAATTTTCAAGCATAGCAACATATTGAGCTGATGTTACTGACATTGAACTCCCTCTTTCATCCTCAAAGAAGTAAGGCCCAATTACACCATGCGTTGATAAAGCACACTACATTACAGTGTTATACAGTCTTACACCTTTGGGCTATGTAAGGATTGTTCATGTAAATCACGAGAGTTTTGAGATGACCAATAGCGGCTATTTTACTTGTTAGGTAATAAAGGTATTTTTCTATTGTTAGCACTAGCAAATGTGTTTAAAATGTCATCACTGTTAATATTATTTGATAAGTCTTTCTCAATATATATGCTAGATAAATGTGAAACTCGTTCTTGTACTATTGTTGATCGCAACCATGTTTTAATTCGTCTTATCGCATAAAAAAATATTTTACAAGTTGCACTACTTACTGACAATGTAAATGCAACACCGAGGAGCTTGTATAAATTTGGATAAGTAGTTTCATTTTTATAACTTGCCATTTATTTATTATTATTTTTTTTTTTGATCACCGAATATTTGATCAGGATACATGGTTTTAAAAAAATTTCCAGCGACAATCATTTCCGCCATCAAAGTATTAGTATCAATTTGAAATAGATCCTTAAATAGTAGTATAAAAATTTAAAGTATAAATTAAATCATGTGATATAGTCATAACTTTAATTATTTAAGGATTTTGCTTAATGTTGATGAATTCTTACTTTATAATGGTTAATGAATAATTTGCTTCCTTCAAAATCAAGTAGAAAAAAATTGTCAACAGAATTAATAAGCTACAAATGTTCTTTTGGAAAACGACGAGTAAGATTTTGAAATATAGAATCAAGTACAGCATAATATTTAATTCGTTAAAATGCTTCATTGATCACTTGAACACTTGAAAACACTTGTTCAGCACTAGTTACAGAAGTTACATAAAAGTTTGATAAATGTGTACTTTCAAATATTTTTCTCTTTGACTCAAAACCTAGAACCGATATAATTTATAAATTATATTGAAAGTTTTATCATTAAGAAGTGATATATAGAAAAATAAAACTCACCAACTGTAGGTTTTTCAAGAGAAACTTGATGCACTTTGTCAAATTCACTAATTTTTATCCGAATAACCGAAAATTTGTCATTTTTGAGTTTTAACAACATTTATTACTTTTTTTATTTTTAAATGACAAAATAATAAAATTCAACAAATTTCAAAATCAACTAGGAATTTTTTTGAGAGAGGTTGCGAACACAAGACAAAACACTGCACTCACGCACACGCGCAGTACGCTGTGCGATGCGAAGGCGATTAGAAACCGGCGTACGTAAACCGATAAAAGCCCGATAACGGTTCGAGACTGAAGAGAGTAGTGATAGCCCCGCGGAAACGTCATATTTACACGAGTGATGCTGTATTTTGATGGTGAATGGCGCGAGCATTCAGGATTTCATTTAGAAACATTTTTAAATGTTTAATTATATTCGTTCTTAGGTGGACATTCTAAACTTAATTTGAACACAAAATTGTTAATATGTAAAACTCTCCTAAAACCAATTTGATCTAATGGAATCCATTTATAGGGAGTAGCAAAGAAAACAAATATCGACACAATCCAAATCATTCAATCGATAACGTTGCGTATGGTTTCAGGTACCCCACCCCACGTATCAAACCATACATTACATTCTGATTAAATAACCAAACCGTTTTAGAAACAGCCAAAGCATCATACAAAATTATAACGTGCACGTCTTGCTTATCATTCAAATCAGTTGATTTCTGCCCTCAACTCCAACTCTATTCTAGGTAACCTCTTCCTCCCCCATTGGAGGTTAAAGTGAAATTGATGTAAAGACTTTATCTAACACAAATCAATAACATCACAATAAGTGCCACCGCTGTTATAAAAATATATATCTAATAGCCTATATGTTTATTATAAATATTTTTTTACAGATCGTGTATTTACAATAATAAAAAAAAAATGTTTAATATTTTACCTTTTATAAAATTAGGTGATATATTAACTCCTGTATAAGAAAAAATGAATAAGGTAATGTACACTGATATTATGAAATATTTCTAAACTATACCATTAATTATGCTGGTCATTGAGGTGATTTCATATACGAGATATATGAAATATATAGTATTTTGTATATTACATTTTGGGATATAAAATACATTTTAAGCCGTTAGAGTAAAAATAATAACATAGTAAACATATTGACTCACTCAATTTCAGGAACATACCTTCTAGAGCTGATTTATGTGACACTTGATAAAAAATAAAAAAATTTCGATTCATATAGGAATTGTCAATAATGAATGTAGGAAAATAAATAAAAAACATTTAATCACGTTATTTTTTTATTACATAATTAATTAAATTCCAATAAACGATTGTGATTTTTTGTTAAGCGGAAGTGTCGTTGCAGATATTTCAATATTGTCTTTTTGATATGTACATACAAAATATTTACCAATTAAGTTAGGCACTACGTCGTTATTCATATTTCCTAAAAACATTTGATTTATTAAGTAATTGACACATGCATGAGGGATAATACTTAAAATATTTATAGTTCTTTATACAAACAGAAAAAAAGTATTGTACACGTCATCTTTCGAATTAAATTACATGACATTATAAATTAAAAGTGTATTCTTATGTGTTAACATTTAATTTAAAGAAGTTCAAATTAACGGTTTATTTCGATAATTATAAAAACGATTTTTTTTTTAAGATAATATTTTTTTTACTAGTAGAGTAAAGTAAAATATAAGTATGATTATTGGAATATATTTTCATGAACAATTTATTTGACAATTTAAAAAAAATGACATTCTTTATGAATCTTGTCAAATATACAACGACGTTATTTACAATTATCTTACTGTAGCAACGTTCTTCATTGGTTTTGGATTTTCTTTTCCTATTATCTTTTGTTATATAGAATAATTATAGAAGTTAATAGAATAATTGTTATAAATATTAGAATTGTTAATTGTTGACATAATTATTGAGCCTAAAAAAACTTTCAACAAAATTTAAAACGTCGTAACGGATTTTAATTAAAGAAATACGAACTATTTATGTAATCTATACACCAATTGTAGGGGGCTGGAAACATGAATTGTAAATGATTTTCGTGTGCTAAAAAATGATTTGTTTTTAATTAATTTCAATTTTTTCATGTTATTTGTTATTCATAATTAATAAACGAGAAATATATTAACGTGAAAATAATTTATATATTGAATCATCCAATTCACTATGATAAGTACGTATTTATGTAATTTTAATTGTTCATAATAATGATACGTACCTTCAATAAATTTAGTCCAAAGTTCGTTTTGATAGTCATGCAAAATTCCTAACAAGTACATAAGTGTGTACTTAAAATGTTTTTATTTATATTGTTCCCACGATGATATAATATTTATTATTTTTATTATGACTATACTTTTTTTTTTTAATAAATATATGTATGAAAAAGAATAATATAATCATAATAAATGAATCATAAAAGTAATGCCGAACATTGTATATCTAAAAAAATTTTTAATTAACCTTTTTTGTAGTAATAATAATTTTCATTTGTCGGAATAGCTAATAAAAAAATAAATAAATAAAAAAAAACAAAAAAATATACTTATAAGCTTAAATTTTATAATATAAACTGGAAGGTTATTTGATATTACAGTGATCACGAACATAAGAGTATTTGAATAATTTGAATTTGTTTCTAAATAAAATGTCCATATACCTTAATACTTTGCGCATAATTATAATAATAAAGTATTACATAATGTATAATATATATTCCTAATAATAATGATGATAATAATAATAATAGCAATGCATATACAATTTACAACAAATTGTTTGCAGTTATAATTTAATATACAGCTCAAACAATGTATTTTGAACCAAAATATTCTTTGTTTTTAAATTACTCACTTAAATAATAAAATGCATTCATGAATGCTTGAGTTTTAGTCCCTTCCACTACACAAAGCAGAAATAGGAACATAATGTATTTTATTATATATTATTGAATTGCAATTGATCAAAACTATGAATCAAAATAAATATATAATAACTCTGTAATTTAAATTTTTTTAATACACTATTGTCTTACATAATTGTATATATCAATTGAAATGGATGGAGCTATATTATTCATATTTTTTGGATATAATCCACACACACACACACACACACACACACACACACACACACATACACATATATGTTAAAAGGATAACTGTGCAATTTATTTTACATTTACACAAAGTAATAGAAAAAAAAAATAACACAGACACAAAATTAAAAAAAAATAACGGACGCATTATCAGTTTCGCACCATGCGCATCCGCCCACTCCCCGTCACATCGTGTCGCCCCGAATCACCCAGCCCATCAGCCAGTATTGCCAGCACTATCTTCCGTATTGGGTTGATAACAGTATCGGCCATCCTGTTCATTAAGTATCCTCACTTAACATACAGGACATAATCCTGCAGACGTTATGGTGGTTTACGTACTCGTTCTAGTCTTTGTTCCCGTTCCGCTATGGCTAATGTCTCTTCATCCTTCTGGTTGTTTTCCTCATCATCTCCTTCTCCTTAGTCCTCGTCGATGGATACAGGTACTGATTCGTCATCTTGGGGTAACTGATTTCCTTTTAGGTTTGACGCATGTATTGTTGCAGCATATTGTCGCCCCTCATGTGTTTGTAAAGCTGCGACTCGATAGATGTCATGTGGAAGCATAGTGGTAGTCTCTGCTAGTTTTCGGATATACACAATTTCACTTACACTATATTGCACTAGTTTTGTATGTTTTATATTTTAAAATGTTAAGCTTTATTCCATTCAGCTTATTAAAAATACAGGCAAATCGGTCGAGTCGTTCTCAAGTGATGATGTATCATACATGGGACAATTTATTTTTATTTATATAGATATATACTCGTATTTATTAACTCGATGTAGAATATTATGGTATTACTCACTGTCAAATGTTCCTTCATATTTAAGTTGGTCTACATGATATATATTTATTTGACATTAAAATATAATAGATGTATCAATGCACATAGATATTTGACCAAATTTGTATAAATTTATTTTAAATCATTGGTTCTGCTTGTCGTTAAAGTCAGCAGTTACTACAATATTGGGTGTAGGTTTAGGTAAACTACAATGTATAGAATAAGCTACACATCAAACAGAAGTCAGTAAATATGGGAACCATGTGACTGGTAGTTACGATACAGAAGGTAAAGGAAGACCACCATATAGATCATCTCAATTGATATGCAACGGGTTGCTAATGATATAGCAGTAGTAGTTGAAAATGAAGAAGATTTATAAAGAATGTTGAGAAATATGGAAAAAACTTTGCTTAATGAACTTAACATGAAAATAAATGCGAAAAAAACTAAAGTTCTTGTGCGCAGCAGGAGCGAACAATATTAAAGCCAGAATACATCTACAAGGTAACCGAGCAATAGAGCAAATGAAAGAGTTCCCATACTTTGAGAGTATCACAAGGGAAGATGGCAGAATTAAAGAGTAAATAAAGCGAGTATGCCATGCTAAGATACCATTTAATCGAAAAAGGGGGCTTTTTACTTCTAGAAATGTTAGCATGCATATCAGGAATAATCTAAAAAACGTACGTATGGAGTATAATACTGTATGGAAGCGAAACGTAGACAATTGCTAAGAAAGAACAGAGAACAATACAAGCTTTTGAAATATGGTACTATAGAAGAATGATTAAGATAAGTCGGACAGATATGATAACTAATGAAGAGGTATAGAAAGAATATCAGAGAAAAGAGTTCTATGGAATAGTATCAAGAAAACAAGAGATGAATAGATTGGACATGTACTGAGACATGTCGGGTTGCTGGGATTAATTATAGAATGGTGCGTGGAAGGTAAAAATTATTAGGGAAAACAAACGTTTAGAATATATGCAACAAATAATGTGGGACCAAGGGTGTAACTTTTAAGATGAAATTAAGAGAAAGGCAAGTAACAGGGAAGAGTGAAGAATTGCTGCCAACCAATCTCAAGATTTAATACGGAAAGAAGAAGAAAGATACCATTTGTAAATTGTAATGCAATTAAGCGATATATATTCGTCATCTAAAAATATATTCTACATCATGTCATATAACTAGGGAACGGACTTTATTGTAATGAAAAAATTAATATATGTACAATACATGTAATTATAATTAAATATGTAAAAATATATAAAGTAATATAGGCTTATTTAGCTTAATTAAAATGATCTAAACCGTGCACATATTTTATTAGATTAAAAATATCTCGAATAAAAATAAGTAATTACACTAAAATCTGTTCCCTACATATAACATACTCTAATAATTAATTAATATATATGCAATAAATAAGCTCACTTTTACAATCTATGTGAAATAATGAAAAAGGCTATTAATATTTAGTACTTGTATAATTATTATTTACATATAAGTCATACACTTAAGTCTTTAGAGAGAGTGATAACATTTTGAGTGACCGTGTTTTTCATAATAATGCACTGTACAACGAAATTGTATTTTATTAAGGTTTATTGTATTAGATGATTACGTAGTTATGAGATCATATTTCAATCGATTAATACATTATATATTTGACTGATGTAAATAAACTATTTGCTACCGAATGTGTTATAGTGAAATGATATAATTACTAATTAACCCTTTCTCTTACTTCGGCTCATAACGTGTATTTATTTATCTATGAAAGTCTATGAGGTTATACTGCTATAGGGAACAATTCCTAATGTACGTGAAGTTAGCACCACATTCATAGCACACTTAACTCAAGCATCTCTAACAAACATATTTAAGACTTGTTAGACGTTGTTGGAAAGTTGTTAAAATTTGTTAGATATTACTTACCGAGTTATAGAGGTGTGGTGCCAACTTCACAGTAGCATAGTAGCCCACTATATCCTGAAAACGATCTTCATGTGTTGATAGACACTTGTTAGACGTTGTTAGAAACTTGTTAGAATTTGTTAGACATTATAAACTGAGTTATAGGTAATATTCGTAGATTTACACGTAATAGGTTTATACGTAATAGACGTGTGGTGCCAGCTCATAGTAGCACTAAAAAACGCTCAACATTTTTGGTAACAGTCTTAAGGTGTCAATAGATACTTGTTAGACGTTGTTAGAAACTTGTTAGAACTTGTTATTCTTTATTTACGAAATTATAAGTGTGTAATGTTAATTATACAGGATCCTGCACCATATAAAAGTTTAACGTTTCTGGATAATGTTTTCAATTTTGAAATATTACTCATAAGACATTTGGATGAATTTTATAAAAACTTATTGTGTTTTTCTATTTTTTTTTTTTTTTGGGAAGGGGAGGAATTACATGTCTATTCTGATTCTGTTTTTTTGCCATACGAGTATAGAAGTACTTCTTTAAGTAAAGGAAATATTTAATAATAGTAATATTTTGTATTTCAAGGTGAACGATAATTTAAGTATATTTCAATAACAGTATAATATAATAACAATATTTTGTGACTATTTCTCTACTTTAATATAATATAATGTATGTGGTTTAACAATTTGATTATGCATACATTTTTTCACATCATTGTATAACTCGTTGTATGTTTCCCAATAACCATTTATACGTTTTATATGAATTACATAGTGTGAAATGCACAACTAATCTATATCTAAAACAAATGTTTGTTTCAATTTTTATTTTAAGTTTACATGAAAGTTTTAGTTTTATTATAAACTTAATAAAATATAGCAATATAGCAATATTATGAAACGATTAATAGTATATAAACATTGCCATACAAAATACATGAGCCATAGAAAATGTTTCCAGTATGACAAATTGAAAGATACAAAAAATTCACTTTATAAAACTGTTCAGAGAAAAAAATATTTTGTATAGAGTAAAAGTATATATTTATTTTAAATATTCAAAAAGAGTATTCATTTACATAATTATGAGTTTAATATCTTATAATTTATTTTTAAATTAAACGTCAAACCTATAAATATTTTTTAAAAATTTAAAAACATGGAGTTACTGTGTTTTTGGCCAGAAATTAAGATTTTTTTATATAAAACTTTCTTATATATTAACTACATCACATAATTGCGTTAATAATTATAGTATCTTGGCGATAAATTAAGTTATTTGATTATTGAAAAATATAAGCACCTGTTTTATTTTGTCAAATAATTTCTTATATTATTTATTATATTATAATAAAATGTTTAAATGATGTGTTCCATATTAAATGGAACATTCAAAGATGTTATAGCTTATTGATTTATATACATTACCCAAAACTCGGTAAATAATGTCTAACAAATTCTAACAAGTTTCTAACAACGTCTAACAAGTATCTATTAACACTTTTAGACCGTTTTTAGAAACTTTGAGATATAGTATGGTGCTACTGTGAAGTTGGCACCACACCTCTATAACTCAGTAAGTAATATCTAACAAATTCTAACAACTTTCTAACAACGTCTAACAAGTCGTTTACAAATATGTTTGTTAGAAATGTTTGAGTTAAATGTGCTATAAATGTACTACTAATTTCACGTACGTCAATTCCAAATCATTTTGATACAATAAATTTAATAAACCATAAAAAAATTAATTCAAGTTAAACTTATAAAACAATTAAAAATGAATTATATATATAGAAATTTTCTATATTTAATGAAAATCGGACCATTTAATGGAAATTGATTTGAGCAAGCTCTGCTTAGATCGTCATTAAAAATCAATTAAATTAAAAAAAACACAAATTAATTTTTATTCAAAATTAAAATATTTAAGTAAATTAGGTTCGAAAATTATAAATTTAAAATTATAATATTTTATAATATTATAAAATAATATCATTTAAATTGTCTACTTATTAAGAAAATAACAAATTCGCATTATTATTAAAGTTATAGTAACCTAGGACGAGTATATTTGTGTAATGTACTGTATGATACGTTTTGTAAATGAATAAAATAAACATACTTATTGGTTGTTTGATTATTCAAAGGGGTTTTATTGAATTAATAATAAGTAAAGTATACTAACCACCAACAGTATTTCCAAAAAAATTTGCTATAGCTAGTATAATAAGACACAGCTTACAAGAAATCATGGTAATTTCGTTTTTGTTATATAGTTAACAACTAATGTATATATTTTTTTTTTGTTATTTCACCTATTTTACATGTCACGACAAAACAATTGTCAAGCATAAGGTATAGTAAACAAATAATAAGTGTTTGCTCAATCGGCTTAACACAACCATTTGAGAAATATTATGGCATATATATGCATTTTATACGTTTCTGAAAATTAATTTGTGACACTAAAATGTATGACTTTTAAGATTTTTTGTGCTTCTTTGTTTATAATAAATAATGATATTTTGGTTGAAATATGTATTCGTCCTGTAGAAACTTTCAACACTCCCGAATAACATTCTTAAGTGACATTATTAGTCACACAATCAACACTCATCCGCGCACGCTAATATTAAAATCAACCACAATTAATTGTCACTAAAGTAATCAAGTGATACAACAATCGCATTATAGCTTTCTTTCTCTAACCTTTATTATATAATTCTAAAACCAAAATATTAAAACAAAATTGATGACAAGATTTCGATGAACTATACATATTTATTAAAATAGTAAAAATGTTTTATTTTAAAATCATTTGTAATAAATAAATTAAATTTACAGTTTAGCACCCAACATGTGAAATATTAATTTCATTTTTTCCAATAACGATATGTTTTTGTAAGCTATAAAATTTAATTAAAAATTTTTTCGTTGTTTATTATTTTAAAACAATAAAAATAAAATTAAAACATTAACTTTTAAAAACGATATTATAAATGATCGAATAACCCAGGCGACATAAATAATTTAAAATTAACCTTTATTCGTTATGGACTACATTAAATGTGAAAAGTTGACATTTGAAAAATAAACATGATTCAATTTACTCTTTAAATTTTACAAATAGTATGAACTTATACTATTATGCCCCTGCTCTGTCGTATCTGTCTAAAATATTTATATAAATTGTATATATATATATAGTAGAAAAATTACTTAATTATATTTGGACGATAATTATCTGTTGTATATATTAATAATATGCCAATTATTACTTCAAAGTTAATTTTACAATAATTGTTAGTATCAAATTTCTAGTAATCTGTAGAGATTATAATGAAATACTTGCAAACATTCAAAAATGTTTGACGATAAAATAAGCCAAAAAATATACATAAAGGCAATGTATTTAAGCTCGATGAAATTTTATTCAGATTTCTTAAGTCGATAGTAAGTTTAAAAGAATTTAAAACAACACATTTTTGTAAAACCACTTTTATGATAACTAGTAAAAAATTTGTAATTGTATTTGCCAAGTGTAAATTTCCAAAGTTACATTATCAAATGTTACAAATTATTTACTTTTAAATGTATATTGTAATGCCTACTGGTTAACGTATTATGAATACGTATTTTCAATTTTATTGATATTTAGTATAGAGAATATTTATTTTATTTATTATTTTTAAAACATTTTTGTTATAAATCCTTTTATATATAAAAATTCAACTTCCGTATGTTTATGTGCGTAACACTCGAAAAATAGTCGATGGACCGACTTGAAATCTTTACACAATGTTGAATTCCTATATAGTATTAGACCATATATTGAAAGACTTGCGAAATAATCAGGTTCTATTCGATGGATCATGGATATTACTATCCAGTGACTTCATTCAAACGCTTCCAGTGATACCTTGATCAACACCAGCTAATGTATTGCATGCCTGCTTGAAATATTCAATGTTTTGGAGCACAGTAAAAAAAAGCACTTACCAACGAATATGTGAGTTCAACTTCAAAACGATCCAACAGCTGTTAAATTTTAGAAACAATTACTTGAAGTAAGTAATGGCACTGTACCTACAATTCCAGAAATAAGAAAAATCACATTCCCGTCTAATTTCTGCAACATCGTAAATTCAATAAAAGAAAAAAATTAGTAGACAAGGTTATTTGCCAAAGCATAAAACCAAATTATCACATTACGTTCGATCAATTACGCATGGTTGAATGGAAGAGCCATTTTATTGTTTGCATGTTGTTTTTGCTACGTAAGAAAATATGCTAAGTGAAGTACAAATCCGTTTCATAACAATAGTAATAAAAATATTGAAAAATCGTTTTTCAGGGTAGGTAAAAAAAATTAGACTAATACCTAAATGCTTGAATTCATTCTTATTTACTTTTCCAAACATGTTTACAAAATCTTGGTGTTTTGTTCGATTTATTTTTATTCATGTATGACACTGTATGGGTTTTGAGTTTTACACAGTACCACTAAAACAATATTATCGCACTACCACCTTTTGCCAAACAAAGTGCTTGTGGCAATTGTCAATTTATTTTCGTCGCAACGATACCTGTAGGATCGTGTACAGACAGTGTACACTCGTGCAATGCTTCTGACCCGCTCATAAACAATAATCTCAATACTCGTGCCGTTATGTCGCCATTTGCTATTTGTATATTCGAAAGAAATAAAATATAACATTCTAAAATATTGAATCAATATTCTTGTAATTTAAAAATGTTTCCATGACTTTTTTACCGTGCATATTTTTAGGTTTTTAGTGAATATAAATGTGTATTCCTGAACTTTTTAGATCATATTTTGCATATTTTGCCAGATTTTAATGTATTATTGCTTTATTGTTTATTTATACGTTTTTTAGTACACGAAATTACGAGCCTCAGTAATAAATAATAACTAATATTCTAATAACTGTATTCACTTACAGTATTATTTTTATTTGGAAATCGCATTGTTTTCGTGAACTCTTGAAAATATATTATAAGTAATTAATTTCGAAAATAGCAAAACATTATATTGAAATTAAATATTATGTTTTTTCATGAAAAAAAAGTATTTATTCAGAAGGAGTCTTCATCTGGAGATATTTGATTCAGGTCGAAGTCCCGTACTGGTTTGTCTGTACCAGATGAAAACGTGAATTGATAATTGGGATTGGCGAGAAATTGTGTCTCTTGATGAATATTGGGTGATGGTTGTTTATACTTTGGATTTTTAGTTTTCTCCAATTTTCCATGTTCATTAAGAATAATAATTTTTTCTGGAGATGTTATTGCAAAATTTTGACAGACCTCTTGTATATGAATATTCTATGAAAAAACAAATAAATACATAACATTGTTTTGGTAAATTCGCTCTTTGTATAAATATTGAAACTAAGATTAGATAGTTATTTACATTTTAAAATATAGTTAACAAATAAAAAAATTAACAATTACATATTAAAAGTAATACTGGCATAGTGTCCTAATTATTATTATTATCACTTTACGTTATTTTTCTTAAAATTTATTCTGTTTGTAAAATTAATAAATTATTTACATGAATAATACTGCTTAATGAGATTTGAAATTATCGGTAAATAATTAGACATCGGTCTGTGTCGGGTACCGAAAAATATAATATTACTCTACAAGTCATAAATTACTTTTGCATAATGCGCTTAACAATTTTGCAAAAATAAAAATATTACTAGTACACAATATTTGTAAAAATACTTTTTTAACCGTTGTAATTAATTTATCAACAGTAGAATATTCATTTCGCATATAATCGCAAATTCAATGAATCTCATGTGCTAAACATGTTAGATGAATAACACATAGTTTATGAGTCAACAGATTTCATTATATATGACAAATCATATAACTTTAACTACAGTAATTCAATAAATAAATACGATTTTAAATCTTTTTTTTAATTAGATTCTCAAATATTCTAAATATGCAATTATATGCATTTTTTGCTAAACATGCTACAATACGAAAAAAAATATGCTATTCAATCCAGAATAAGCAAAATCGTAAGACGAATATGGAAACCCAAAAATATATGTGTAAAGAAAACATTATTATCCTTTCATAAAGTTAATGATCAATCAGCTTCTTCACTGTCTGAATAAATATTACAGGATATTGAAAAAAAAGGATTGTCTATCGCTAAGTGTCGTGGTCAAAAATCAAATTAATAAATGGTTTTTAAGTTTTCATGAAATAATGCTAAATTTTACATGTTTACATCACTTTTTCTTACACTATCAATAGACCTAGAACTTTTAAATAAAGCTATGAAGTTGGTAAACAAATATAATAAAAATATTTTAAAAACATTTATAAGTGAAATTTTAGCTGTAAGATTAACTATTCTATGAAATAGAAACTACGTTATAAACTACTAAATAGGTCTACGAAACTTATGTCCATTCGACCTGTACGCTATGCCATTCTGCCTAAAATTTTAATACCGATTGTGTTTAAAGATTCAACAAAAAGTTTATGCAAGGGCACAAAATAAGAAAATATATAATTTTAATATTTTATTTTGCAAGCATTTTCGTCTTATAATTTTTATTCCATTTTGAGATATTTATTTCATGTTTATATCTATACTTTTTTTTACTTAAACAATTCTCGAACTCATACCCTGTGATCTATAATACGTAATTATTTTTATTCATCTCAGTTTACCTTTTCCTTTCACACAGTTAGTTATTTTTGTATCATCCCTTTATCACTTTCCCCTACTTTCACCTCAATTTCACCTCCCTCATCCCCTTACCCCTTTTAACTAATTTATTTATTTTTGTATTATTACATATTCAACATTACTCGCTAAAAACAGTAATATTAACGTATGATGACCATTATCAAAGAACACATTAAACAATTTTTGAATGTATTTCTATGCAAATTGAATTACAATGCATAATAAAATGTGTATGTACTGTAGGTACAATTAAATTTAATATTATATTATATTTACATTTATAATATAATCATTATATTATTCATGATATGACATCAATTTATGAAATAAATGAAAAATATTTTTTTATTAATTTGCATCATATGATTTTATTACAGTATTATTTTTATTATTAAAAACGCATTATTTTTGTGTTATAGTGCAAATATAACATGAGTAATAAATTTTATTACGTAGCCTAATATCATGGTAAAATTATACATTATGCTTTTTCATGAAAAAAAGTAGTCATTCAGCTTCATTTAAAGGCATTTGGTTCAGGTCGAAGTCCCGTACTGGTTTATCATAAGATGCATTAGATGGAGATGCAAATTCATTATTGGGTTTATCTTGAAATTGTTCCTCTTGTTGAGCCATGGGTGATGGTTGTTTATACTTTAGATTTTTG
The DNA here is from genome assembly GCA_019022885.1 of Schlechtendalia chinensis. NCBI lineage: Eukaryota > Metazoa > Arthropoda > Insecta > Hemiptera > Aphididae > Schlechtendalia > Schlechtendalia chinensis. The sequence goes on from CM032344.1 coordinate 10,133,547, forward strand.
GTTTCCTCCAATTGTCCATGTTTATTAACAATAATAATTTTTTCTGGAGGTGATTCAATGTTATTGCAAAATTCTGACGGACTTCTTGCAGATGTATATTCTATGAAAAAATAAAAAAATAAAATGAATATCAGATATTATTCCATTTAATTAACTTTATTTATAAAGGTAGAGACTGTTATAAGGTAGTTATTAAAAATAAGTAGTGAAATATTGTCCTCGTTATTATCATAAGAAATTAAAAATGTTGTTTATTAAGAATAATCAGTTATAATTTCAGAATAGCGAAAAATCTGTTATCACTCTAAAAGTCACAAATATTTATAATTTATAGGCATTTGCAAAAAATAGAAAAATGTGTACTAGTTACTGTTAACAGTGGTAACTAAGTATTACTTTTACAGGTGACAAAAACTCTGCCTTTTTAATATCATGCCTTATTAATCATAGAAATAATACTTTTTATTTAATTCAAAAATTTGAAAATATGCATGAAAGTATTTTTTTTTAAATAATTAGATGCTAATTGACATTTAGATAATAAGAAATATTTTTTGTGATGTTCATTAAAATACGATAAAACGTATTAATTTAATTGTTTTATATTTTAGGTCTTCGTTTTTCTTAAAAGTTTATATGATTGCATTAATAGTTTTTTGTCTGCTTTGTATTATTAAAGGTTTCAGATCACAAACTTCCATTTCTCAACTCATTTGAAGGTTTTATTAAACTTTTTACAAGAATTTTATAAGTTTATGTTTATCTATGATTTATGTCAAATTACTTATGAATAAGTGCATTTAATAATATATATGTAGTGCCCTTCTCTTTCATATAAACGCTCAATATTATTCTCCTTTTTAAAATCACATAATGTACCTTTAGATCTTCCCTCAATCCTTAATCTAAGAAACAAAAACCTCATCAATAAAATTATTTCCTTCATTCTGGAGGCTGGTTTTATAATTTAATTTTTTTTTTTTTTATTGTAATCTGTTTTATTTCTCTTTTTTCTTTTTTTCTTTTGTTTGTTCGCTCTTAATTGTTGAAATAAATTATTAGTTTATAGTATTTCTTAATAAAAAAAAAAAAAAATAATATATGATGTATTTACATTGTTAAATTCTTCTAGTCGAAAATCACATTTTAAATCTACATTTTTTATAAGTTTCTTTAATTTTATATCCTTTAATTGAGTTAGTCAACGATTATATTTTGAAATGTTATGCAACTCTACGATTCGAACGCATTATTAATTAAAATACTTTTAATGCGTACGTAGAGTATTCAAACACATGAAATTTGTACACTTTACCCGGCCTATATTTAAAATAAATTATTATTTTTAATCTTTTAGGATGATTTTAGATATACACACTTGCATATCAATGAAATTGATTAATTAAAATAAAATGAAACCTCTATTTATTGAGTTATATAATTGTTACATGGCTAGCATTATTTTTCATCTTGACCAGCTATTATTAATTTCAGTAGTCCCTAATAAAAATAATTTTATAGGGCACATGTCTGAATGTGAATGATGGATAAAACACAATTTTATTTTCCATCGGTGACTTTTAAAGAGGTGGAGGAGGGGGAAAGTGACGATGATACAAAGGTTATATAGTACATGATTAATATCCAAAACATATTTCACCTATATTTAAAATTATTTTTACTTAATTATTATTATAATGGAGTTGTATAATTGGAATTTGGTAAGAACTGGTTTGAATTATATTCCTAAAATATTCCTATTTTACTAAATTCTAAATATGTATTGATTTCTTTATTGACTTTTTTTCATTTTTTTTCATTTAATTCATTAAGCGTAGCTGATGGTAATTTAAATATATATTTCAACGTTTTAAATGGCCATGTTGATATTGACAAATTAATGTACTTGTAAAAATGATTTCTTTTTATATTATAATACTTACGAACATAGTTTCTAATAAGAGGGTTAACTTCTACCATGTAATATTTGTGCAGAACTAAAATGAAATGTTATTATTGGTTTTTTTTAAATTTAGATGATACAAATAATATGTAATAATGTAATAATAAATATCACTGATAAAATTCAAAATGTCTTCATGACAAACCAATTAGTAGATATAAGTCATACTTAATTGCTATAAAATATTAATTTTCTTTCAAATTAATTATCATAATTAATAATATTTTAAACTAAATAAAAATTAAAACGCTATTTGGATAGTAAGCTACGTTATTTATATATATGTGCGTTTATATATAACGAATTTGAAATTTTCATAGGGGTTTTCATTTATATAAGTATTTAGTTTCGATAAAGGTTCGAAAGCGTTCGTGCTACACGTCGAACGGTTGAGTTACGTATACATATAGTCTTGAATAAAATAATATCATTTTTTTTTTTTTTTTTTGATGCATTGATTTGGATGTGTACGTTAAATATATAAGTTAATATAACCCGTCGATACATAATTTGGTTAATCTAACCTAACCTGACCTTCGATCACGGATGTCTAGTGCCTATTCAATAAAAATAATAATATACACGTATGGTGCTATTAATTAAAATGTATGCGTATTTTCAAAATATTGCAACGACATAGTGATTTACGAATCTAGCATTCGCTCAAAGGGTTGTGAGGATTCAAAATTGAAATCAAAATAATGAAAATCAACAAGGTTTCTAGGAAGCAAAAAGCAAAAGGTAAGAACCAAATACATTTTATTTTTAGTTTTTATTTTCTTTCCGTCTGAATATTTCCCATCGCCTATAATAACGATAATGCGTTCAAGATTTAGTCACATTTATCTTTAATTAATTATTCAACGGTACGATTCGATTGTCAGATTGAACAACGTTAGTGGCCCGCCGTGGGATGTCCAAAGAGCAAATAACGTATCTCGTGTAAGCAGTACAAGCAAAGGAGGCTGAAGGATGTCAAGAATTCGAAAAAAATACAAGAACAGATCAAAGTGTTATCAACATATATAGATACTGAGCAGTCTAAACGGATAGAATTTGAAAATTCTTATCGTAGTTGCAGGCATAAGAGGTTATTTGATGTCCGATACTCAACATTCCGATCGAGAACATAAAAACATGCTTAGCAACGAAAACAATGTCAATATTGGATACCGAATAATAAGGATGATTCCAATAATATAAGTCAGTTTTTTGTAAATAGAAACAGCACGCCCAATAATGACACTTATTGGTCTTCCTTTGTACAATTTGACCGCGTTAAACGTTTCAGAATTCAAACGGCGACTATACAGTGCAGTCTTCGTTTGGTAACATATGTTCACCGCCAAAATTCATTCAAATGAAGTATTGAACATGATTCAAAATTTGTTCTATTTAACAGCAGCGTTAAAATAGTATTACAAATTGTGATTTATCAACGATAAAAATTATCAGCTCGCTTGGAATTATTTAATTGAATGATACATCAATAAAAATATACTATATAATACCGCGAAAACAAATGTTTACGATAAAATAAATCGATTGCCGTGAATGCGTTACTGGATGATTTCGGTTCCTAAAATAATTTCATTGCGATAAAATTAGCTGTTCGATTGCGCAAACCCCAAAGCAAATTTGTTGCTCCATACGCGGTGTGGACGGGATGGTACGTAAATCATCGATGGCTTAGAACCCACCCATAAAACGTTTATAAAATATTTGCGAAATTCATTTACTTAAACTCAGAATTTTATTTCAGAATATATTGAAATATTAAATACTGTACCTTTTACAGATTTAGAGTTTATATCTGTGCAAGAAAAAATAATTATATAATATACACTGATATAATGAAATATATGTTTATTTCTAATTATTGTAATAATTTTATTTGAAATGTGGAAGATTTATTTTATCGTACAAAACATGATAACAAATTGTAGTTTCTAAAGAAGGTTGGCAAAGATGTAATGTACTTTATTTGAAATTATATTTTTACTGACCAAAATCTTATATGAACAGAAAACATTTAGAAAAAAAATGTTTCATTGAAATGAATCTAACGTTTTTGGATATCAAAAGAATTCGATGAAATATGAATTTAAAATTTACAGAATCATTTGTTTAACGATATCATTTATTTTGCATATCTCATAATATTTTAAATCCTTATAGTAGAAGTAATAACAAATTAAACATATTTACTCACAAAATTTCAGGAACATCATAGTCAGAGCTGTTTCGTGTGACTCTGGTAAAAAAAAAAAAATGTCGATTTATTCAGTATTAATAATATTGATGAGTAAATAAATAACAATAAATTATCATATATTATAATAACAATTATTGTTAAATTCAAACATTAGGTTCACATTTTTGTTTTAAATAAGCTGACAGTGTAATAACTGACATTCAACCTAACCTTATTAATTACACACAAAATATTTACCAATAAAACTAATCTTTGAATTTTTGATATCCATATGTTCTGAAAATAATTTATTGTATGAGTCATAACACTTAAAATATTTAACATTTTTTATTAAACAGTAAAAAAAAAATGTATTATTCATGCAAGTTTTTAACTTATATAACATTATATTAATTGAATCGGTGAGTGGAAGAACAGTAATAGTTCGAAAAGTTCAATTTGAGATAATCAAGTTTAAAGTTTCAAAATTCTGTTTGCTATAACCTATAGACTGAATATAAACTTTAAATATGGCGGTAACTAGTGAAAGAAGACTGTATTGTTGCTGTTCTTACACTCAATATTTAGATCTACATTAGTAGAGCCTATTCATAAAATAAAAAAATGAAATGGCGAATTTTGGACTAGTACTACTTCCACTCACTGATTTAATTACTAAAATATATTTTACGTGTCAAAACGTAATTTATACAAGTACAAAGTAAAGTTAAATTTTGATACCATCTACAAAGCAATTTGTATTTTTAATTGAATAATTAAAATGACTACTTTTCTTTATGATAATCAGTGATACATTTAAGTATGAATAAATATTAAAAATGAATGTTTTCAAAAGTTTACGAATATGAATTTTTGTATTAAAATTATCAAATGTATTTAGTACGATCATACTTTTGCAAAACTCGTCATCAGGCATATTTATTTTCCTATTAAATTCTTTTATCATGAAAATCAGTTAAGTATGTATATTATATATGAGAATTTAATAATTATCAAATGGATATAAAACATTGTTACTGACATTGGCGCAACTAGCCTTAAATTCTTATGGGGCTCTAGCACCTCCCTAATATTAATGTAAAGTGACCTGTAAGGATAAGCACTTATACCCCCTCCACTATATTTATATATTTTTAAGAAATTAAGAACACTATTAGACTGTAAAACTACCATTTTATTTTAAATGTTTTTAATATATAATATTACGTTTTTAAATTTGTATTATAAATTAAAAACGTATCTTAATTTTCTCTCTTTTTGCATGAAAGTTGTAAGAATATCAGTGTTATTTATATCATTAACTAAATCTCGTTCAATATACAGTGATGATAAGTTACTGCATCGATTATGCTTCATTGATGTTCGTAGCCAGGTTTTTACACTGCGCATTACGACAACTTCTTATTACATGTGAAGTGCACTGAATACGTATGCGGGACCAGTGAGCGGGCGAGTTTAATAGCACAATGTAATCGGACAGGTTCGTTACACGCTTAATTGCGCGCGACTAACAAGCAGCGAGTTAACTCTTCCAATGTAATCCACCCATTACTGGTTTTTATACCGATTGTAAGTCTCCAAGATCTATAGAAGAAATTTCATATTCAACTTGTTTGTGCTCAACCTGATATTTAAATATTTGTATATATATATAATAAGGTTAGATATTTACTCCATATAGTAATAATGCAGATTTAAATTACAAATGACTAACCTGTTTAAAGTTATACAAAGAGCTAGGATCAGTGGCGTACTTAGACCTAAATTTTAGGGGATTTTAATTTTAGTTTTTTGATATAATTGACTAAAAATATACATCTAATAAGAAATTAATTCTTCCATAAAAATTGTCGGGTGGGGGGGGGTTATTCCCCCTGTTAGTACGCCACTGGCTAGAATCATATGAATTAATATGTACATACATTTAATTTATATTAATATTACCTGTGACATGTTTTTGAAAAAATGTTTTAAAGTTAAAATTCCCAAAAGTTACATTTTTATGATAAATATAAGAACTTTATGTACATTTTTAAGTAATCAATATAATCACGTTAATATCGCCAGTATAGTGGTGACACAGAATAAATTAAATTTATTTATTCCGTGATGGCGATATCGATAGGATTTATGACCCATACAATTGTGTATTTTCAAAATCTGTGAAGTTTCCATAATATTATTTCAGAAATAAGTTTAATAATATTAAATATTAATAACATTATACAGATATTACTCGTCAATGCTTTAAAATTCGCACATCATAGATAATCGGTCTAGCATATCAAATAATTTTGTTATATTTATTGCAATTAACAAAAATGTGTCGAACTTTGTGGCTTTGTCCTAACACCACTGGAACACCATGTTTAAAAATATGTTTGACTGTAATTCAAAAATTATATTTTGTAACATTAGATATAATCAAGATTAAACCTATATCACGTGCCATAGTAGCTTTAAAAGCTGTTTGAGGAGGGGCTGAAATCCATGTTGGGGGCTAAGCCCCTTTCAGCCCTCCCTTAGTTGCGCCAATGGTTACTGATTTTATTTAAAGAAATACGAACTAGATTTGTTTTGTATGCACCAAATTTTAGGCGCTGGAAACATGTATTTCAAATGGTTTTTGTGTGCTAAAAATAGTTTGGTTTTAATTCAATTCAATCTTTTCGCTTTGTTAATTATTTATGACTAATAAAAGAACATTATGTCTAAGTCATATTTACATAGGTTATTAACCATCTAATTTCCTATTGTTGATACGTATATTTAATTATTCACAATAATTATACATACCCTCAATGAACTTATTCCAAAGTTCATTTTGATATTTATATAAAAGTCCTAAAATTACATATGAGTATATTTAGGGAATTTTTATCTACAATGAACACTCGAAGATCTTTTATTTAATATTATTTAGTATTTTCATAAATTCGATTATACATTTATGTGGTATAAATAATTATGTAAAAGATAATATTTATAGATTATTTGAAGATTTACTAAAATATTACAAAATCAAGTATAATATTTAAAAAGTATTTAAATTGACCTTCTTTAAATTGATAATGAGTATTATCTGTTGGGACAGCTAATGAAAAAAATTAATATTAAAATAAATACATATATATTTTCATTTTAAATAATGTGGTATTTGTTAATATTACAAGGATCACTAATACAAAGGTATTTTAAAGTTGTAAATTTTTCCAATCGATAAAATTATAACAAGGTATAATTATATATATATATATATATATATATATACAACTTGATGAAATGCTCAGAAAAAATGTATTTTTAATTTAAAATACTTTGTTTTTAAATTACTCACTTAAATTGTCAAATGCATACATGAAAGCTTCAGTTTTGTCCCATTCAACTATACGAAGCAAAAATACAAACAATTATGTATGAAAAATTGTATAATATTAAATTTATTTGTTTGACACTATTCATCTGAATAAAAATATCATAAATTTCTAAGTTTTAAAATTCAAACACTCTATTGTCTATATAATTTTATAAATCAATTTAAATGGACAGTGCAGTTATACTTCCTTTTGAAAATACATAAATACATTAATTCAATATTAAGTACGTTAAAACTTACAATTAAAACCACATTGTTGAAGTTGGTCTAAATGATATTTATATTTGACATTAAATTATAATAGCAGTATGAATGTACATTGAACTATTTGATAAAAACAATATTAATTGTTTTTACATTATGATTTGATGATATGGTAATACATTTATGATATTTGTATTGTTCGTTTTGAAGAAATATAATTGTTGCCACCGATACGGCTGCATTGCGTGCCACGTTTATGGCTGAAACCTACTAATCGTACACTTTCTGTTAATGCTAGGCGCTTCTCAAGTGATACAGCAAATAACGCTTTGGCCAACGAGCAAGTCACTGGACGAGTCGTCAATCAACTTAGCGGTCATCAAGATCGAACACTCCGAGAGGTCGTATCGTATTTTCACGTCGATGTGCATCGGTGGACGCGATGGACTCAACGACTTAACTGTCGTAGCGAAAACCAGCCCGCACGCATTCAACCCAGATCGATCGCGATCCGTGACTACACCGCTGTTTAAGTGCGAGTATAAATGTATTATTGATATTTTATATTTATATGTATTATTATAGTAGAAATTAAATGCATTGTTACATATTTCTTTTTATGTAATCTATACTATAACATACAAATGAGCGTGTGTTTGTTTGTATGTTGGGGTAATTTCTGGAATTACGGAATCTATTTTAAAAATTCTTTTATAAATAGGAAGCTACATTATCTGTGTCCAATATATGCTATATTTTATTTTGTTGAATTTACATTTTTAGTATAAAACCATAATTTTAGAAAATCAAGTCGGGGAAAAAGCGCCGTTTGGCTGCTTTATCTACGTGCGCTGACTAAATGGCTGGACATAATTGAAAACAATATTTTAAAACAATTTTCATCAATCATTTATTTTATATTAACATTTTTTTATAAACTATAATCTCTAGTAGCATCCAGGACTCCTTGGAGAAAGCTTAGGATTCCTTTTTGGGAGAGTAAGGAATCCTGATAGAGTTCTAGTAGTGTCATCTTGGATATCGAATGTTCGTTCAAAAGACTCCTGCCAAAGAATCTTTTTTGGATACTACCAGGAATAAATATAAAAATAAATACACACCAGGGTGTGTGGTTTATGCCCCCACGAGTTTGTGTTAAATAATTTTGCACTTAGAACGCAGTTTTTAAATCGTTAGGTTGAGTTCCTCTACTTATGTTTTCCCAATCCGAGCACTGGTCTTACACTAACAAAACTATAGTAGCTTTATGTTTAATGACAATATTATATTAATATATTAAAATAGGTACATCATTTCTAATTGAATATTTGGAAATTCAACAATATTCTTCCTAAATAAAGTTCATACTGTGAGTAAAAAAAAAAAAAATACTTTTAAAATGCATTTAAATGTTAAATATTTCGTATAATTCAAATATTTTCTTATATAATACCATATAATATGTTAAAATTATTTACTTATATATATATATATTATTAATCAATGAACTTACATTCACATTCTAAAATAATAGAAAGAAAAATATTATGCATTTTTAGTATGTATATAGTATTTGTAAAAATTTAATTTACAAATATGCTGTCATGACCTAATGAAGAGAATGATTATGTTTTTAGTGACCGATTGACTAATGTGATTTACATCAAAAAAATATATTATATAGTACATTGTTTTAGATTTTTACGTAATTATGAGATCATGTTTAAAGCGTTTAATATTTTACCTATGTAAATATACTATTAGCTAGCAAACGTGACCCGGTTAACCTGTATAACTACTAACATGTGTATCTCAAAAAAAATGGTTCACGATGCGCAGTTATTGAAAAATATAATGTCTATCTATAAGGTGATATGCATATAGGGAACAAATCGTAAGCATTCTTATATATAACGTATTTCAAAAGTATTCATCCGATTACGAAATGATGTAGGTCAGTAATCGTTAATTGCAGGTTAACGAGCCATATACTAATGGAAAAATAAGATAGTCAAATTTATTTTATGTAATTGGCCTCTGTAATGATTAGTGAACTGCCGTCAGTTTGTTTCGGAATGAACAGTGGCGGATTTAGAACGTGGGACCTAGGGGAAGGTTAGTATACCTTGGGCAACAAAATTTTAAACACATCATTGCTTGGAACGTGTTTGAAATTTCATTAAAATAATTACAGAGAATTTCATAGTTCATTTAAAATTAAAATATTTAATTAATATGTTTTAAAAATACGTATTTTCTAGTTTACATTTAAAGAAAATATTAAATTGTAATAATTATCATCATTATAGGTTACTAATTGAATATAACGAGTATATATGTGTTATGTACTGTGTGATGAGTTTTGTAGGTGAATAAATAAGAATAAATTTTTATACATTTAATTATAAAATGATTTTTATTGTATTTAATACATGTGTCCTTACTATCGTCAGCGTTCACGATAAGAATTTCTATAGCTAAAGTAATAAATATTCCAAATAAATATTTCCAAATAACCATATTCATTTCGTCGTTGTTAGAGTTAAAAAATGACTACGTATTTTATAATATAGTATCTTATTCGTTAATATTCACTAAAGTCTCGGTTTCTTGTATTATTAAGCACAACGGAAAATTTATTAAGCGCAATGTTTGTTAAACAAATAATAATTTAATGTTTTCTCAACTGGATTCATTCTACACACATTACACGTGTGTGAAAATTAATTTATCAGACTAAAATGTATAACATTTCTGGTTTTTTGTTCTTTTTTTTTTGTAATATATCATTATTATTTTGATATTATTATTTATTCAATCATAACACGTATCAGATTCGTCAAGCAGCCAATGTCAACTGTCAGCTGTCCAATAATATTTCTAAATGACACTATTGGCCACACCAAATCACTTGTGTACGATGTTACTAAAATCAAACTCAATTAATTGTCACGATAATATTCAAACTACGTGGCAAATATTGTACAACCTTTTTTCCCCTTAATTATCATTATATAATTCTAAAAACAAAACATTGAAACAATATAGTGATAAGACTTTGATGACTTAATAATCAATTGATTGGTAAAATATTTTATTTTAAAACCATTTTAGATTATTAAATAATATACAGTTTAGCACTCAACACACAAAATGTTCACTTATTCACTTATTGAACATAAAAAGGTGTATTTGAAAATATGAATTTTTTTTCGTTTTTCATAATTTGAAAGTATTCCACTGAAAAACGATTTTTTTAAATGACTGAAATATCCAGGTGATGTTAATCATTCGAAATCAACCTGTATGAAGCATAAACACTGTGAAGCATATCAGTAGAATAGTAGTTGGTTCGCGCTGAGGATGATAACGTAGTTGTCGAAATAAGTGTACGAATTTAAAGTGTATTATTATTTTTGTGACTTTGAGTTTATAGTGTATAATATAAAACAGTCATAAGTTCTCAGGTATATTATAGCATATCTGTGAAACCCATCATTCGTATGATGCATTACAATACCCGCTGATATCTTGCCGAGGAGAGGATGGATATCATTTTTTGATCAAAATGATTAATAGATTAACTAGTACGTAGCATCGTTGTTAATCGTTCTTCAATTCGATTCCTAACAAAAGTTCATTATTCATTTACAGTTCGCAAAAGTTCATTTTCCAAGCAATTATTAGACATTAAAAATGGAAAAATTCCAGTTGACGCTTCCACTGGCCTCATTTCGTTTCTAACTAAATTTTATCAACTCACAACGTCGAAAAAAAAAAATTGATCACGAAAGTGTTCCCGAGTAATGGTGCAAATTACGAAAACCATGGTTTTGGTTGAGCGAACGAGTCATTTTAGCCGTGAAAAATAAAGACGTAGTCGATTTGAACACACAATTTCTAAATAAAATCGCTGGCCAATTACATTCATTTAATTCGACCAATTCCATTACCGATCCAGATGGATTCGTCAATTATCCAATTGAATTCCTGAGTTCATAGGATTTGTCAGGAATGTCGCCACACATTTTTCAGCTCAAGGTCGGCTTGATGATAATCATGTTACGCAGTCTGAATCAGCCAAAACTATGATATCACAGTAAAGTTCAACGGTGAAAATGTTCTGATTTCAAGAATACTATTGATTTCCACCGATTTTCCGTTTTAATTTGAGCGTGTCCAGTCTTCTGTTCGCCTTGCATTCGCAATGATGATTAATAAATCGCATGACCAATCATTGGAAGTATGTGGAATAAGTTTTGAATTGCAATGTTTGCCATGGGCAGTTGTACGTTTGGGTCGGTAAAAAATCGGCACTATTCGTATTCTTTCCGGACAGAAAGACAAAAAATATCGTTTATTACCAAGCGTTACGATGAACACATTAAAAAATGAGCAAATGATTGTCAAAACAATGAATTCAGATTTAGTTCATTATACATATATAATTATGTATAGATATCATGTATAGACACTGGCAGTCAAATTATTTAGTAATGGTGGGAGGGGGGGGGGGATAAGGCTGATTTTCAACATGAATTTGATCACTTTGATCACTGAAAACATAGATTGTAATTCAAGGTTATAACATCATTTTATTAAATAATTTTATATTTATTAAATTATTAAATGTATTCTCTTTGCCAAATCATCCAATACTTCATCTGTGGCAGAGGTGAATGCAGGGAAGGGTCAGGGGATTAACCCTTTTCCAAAATTTAGGAAGATATATAAAATATGTACGTAATTTTGAATTACTTTACATGAGAAGTAATACGACCAATGAATATTTATTGACGTACGTCTCTCCAGCCCCCCTCACTTAATTTTTTCCAATTTTTTTTTTACATATATTTAGTACGCAATTAATTTGAATTTGTACGACCAAATTTGAATTTGAATGTCACCAGCATACCCGGAAAAACAAATTTTCCATGGGGGGGAGCTGGAGCTGTGGAGACGTCTCCCCAACCCCCATCAACACTACAAATTAACTTTTCTCAACTATTAATATGAATTGGTACGTATGATCTTAAAATTCTCATTAAACCTATTACCCTTCAGAATCTGATTTTGGTATATAATGTTTCCCCATCCTCTAACGCGCGTAAAACAGAGAGGATTAAGATGAAGAAGAGAAAAGTTAATTTTTAAGGTGGTAGGTGCTAAGGAGACTCCCCTTTACATAAAAAATTCGTTTTTCTCGGTAAGCGGGTGGCGTACAAATTCCAAATTTGGTCGTACAAATTCATACTAATTGCGTACTAAATATCTGGAAAAAAAAATTGGAAAAAATTAAATGAGGGGGCTGAGTAGACGTACGTAATTTATTATTATTTACGTATTAACTATTAACGTTGGAAATTTGGAATTTTCGGAAATATTTGTTATCTGTTATTTAATATTATTTACTTTATGTATAATACGTTTATTTCATTACGGATGTTGTATTTAATCGTTGTTTAATCATTGTGATTTACGACATAATACACATGTGAATTATTGAATTGTGTATTATTTAATAATTTTCTAACCTATTATGGATTATACACATTTGGAAAGTTTTGTTAAAATGATTTCCGGTAAGATTTTAAAGTTTTTTAAACCGAAAAATACAATCATCGTTTCAATTCTGATCCTGATGAATCATCCGTGGATATCTTACTAATAAAAACCAAAAACTTGGTGAGTCACAATCAACTGCAAATTATAATGTGAGTGTTATTCATTAATTTTATAATATCAAAATTCTACCACAAGGAGTGTTTCGATCGTTACAGCCATATCTTGTTTCCGATAGCAACGATATCTTAGTTGGTATTTTAGAAATTTCATTTTTTCGATTTTCTCAAAAGCGTTTAGAAAAAAACTGCATGGAAAGAATTAAGACATTTGTAAATTTTTTCCGCATATCCAAAAAAGCAAGTCAGGTTTTAAAGAACTATATAGTATCATTGCATAGTATTTACGCATATATAATATGCATAGGTGCAAAATAAACACGGCTTCATAAATTCTGTGAAACACGTTGGGTAGAGCACTTGGATTCTCTCAGTATATTTTATAATGTATATGAATATATTTGTTTATCATAGTAGGATTTGGATGAAAAAAATATTAACTTTGATAAAATGAAACGTCACAACCTGCTAGATAATATATAAATATAAAAGCTAAGTGAAAACCGTGGTTGTTAAACAGCTGCAGCTGTAAGTTGGCAGTTAATTGTTTCTATTATCACCAAAAAAATGTATACCAAAATTTGCGAATAGTTTTATCAGATTATTGTAAACAAAAATGATTTACATTAATATAATTTTTTTATTATTATTATTATTATTATTATTTTTTTTATTAGAAAATATTATTATTAATAAATAGGTAATAAACGGCATACTTTTAAATTATTATTATTATAAAACATTATTTTACGGAAGTGCTACCGTTCACACGAGTAATTCAATTTGAAATATTTTACGTAACAAAACTGCACTTGGGTGAAGTCGGGTAATAAGCTGTATTACATATTAACCGTTTACGAACTATTTATTTAATTATGATATCTAGCTATAGCAAAGTATTGCCGGGTCGGCTAGTTCATTATGTTAATAAATTAAATTAATCTTAGAAACGAATTAAGATTTCAATACAAAATTAATTTTATATTCAAAAACATTATTTTTATTATTCAGCACAAATATATCATAATCATTATGATAAAATTAAACAATATAATTATCATGAAAAAAAGGATTTATTCAGTATCATCTAAAGGTATTTGGTTCAGGTCGAAGTCTCTTACTGGTTTATCTACGACAGATGAAGATGCGATTTCAGAATTAGGATCGGTTTTAATTTGTGTTTCTTCTTCTACAATCAGACTAATATCAACATTTCCATTTTTATCTACAGGAAGTGGAAGTGCAGATATTTCAATGTCGTTGCAAAATTCTGACGGACTTCTTACAGAAGTATATTCTATGAAAAACAAAACAAATAAATAAAACTAATATCAGTTATAACTCTAATCAAAACACTCTATACTTATAAAAAAAAATATATTGAGATAAGATATTTCTCAAAGTTATGACAAATAGTTAATACGAAATTCAACAATATTCTAATAAAACAAATAATGACATAGTGTCCTAGTAATTATCATTTTCAATGGAAAATGTTTTCATAAAATAATTTATATGTTTGTAAAATGAATAAATAATTTACACAAATAACAATATCCTCTACTTAGATTTGAAAATGGCTTAAAATATTAGAACGGTTTGTGTCAAAAATACAAAAATTTTCTTATAACACTAATGTCAAATATTATATATGCACAATTTTGCTAGAAAAAAAAGTAATGTTTATTAGTTACTAGTAACTAAGTAATGCAATAATAGGGGATTAGAAATCTACGTTTTTAATATTAAAAAAAAATGTATTTAACTAATATGCTAATAAATATATTAATTTAAATTAAAAATGTTATTTAATTCTCATATAGCTAATAAATTGTAAATAACAAAAATTTAATGTTCTGCATCATATGGGTTAGTTACATATCTTCGAATTAAATACGAAAGAATTTAAATTGTTTAAAGTTCGTGTG
This sequence comes from Schlechtendalia chinensis, assembly GCA_019022885.1. NCBI lineage: Eukaryota > Metazoa > Arthropoda > Insecta > Hemiptera > Aphididae > Schlechtendalia > Schlechtendalia chinensis. Next base: position 10,148,914 of record CM032344.1, read on the forward strand.
TTGTATATCATTAATTATAAAAGTGTTTTATGAATTCCATGTGTAGGAAAAATATAGAACTATGTACAATAGTATAAGAAGTTTAATTTGTCATAATTAAACCGGAAATTTAATTAAAAATACGATGAAAGAGTAATCAATATAATACATTTTTTATTATATTTATTTTTGATAAAATAATGAACTTGTAGTTATTGTGTCCCAAATTTGTATTATATTATAATACTTACTTACATACTTTTTGATAAGAGGCCCAACATAACTCATATAATCTTTTTGCATAGCTAAATTAATACATTATATATTATAAATAATACTACATTTCTTAAGTTGATATAAATAATAAGTATTAGAATAATAAATAACACTGATATAATTCTAAATGATTTATAAGAAATTGAAAATAAGTAATTTATATAACCGCCAGTTATTATAATATAATATTTCTTTTGCACATTTATCCAGAAAATTATTAATGGATCAAAATAAGCACATATTAAAACTTTTTCAAAGACAATTGCATGGAAATTCCTGAATATATAAATTTCATCTAAGAAAACATTTAAATGTTTTATACTAAACCTTTAATATATTTATGTCTAGCATCTTTTCCTATGCAAGAAAAAAAACACTTTGATGAAATATGTATAAGAAACATTACAGAATTATTTGTCTAGTTATATCAATCATTTTGCAAAACGTTATGACGATTTGATAATGTATATATAATTTTTATAAATGTCTTTATAAATAATTAAATACATTTAAAATTAATACTGTAGAAATGATAGCATGTTAAGTATATTCACTTACTCAATCTCAGGAATATACCTTCCAAAGCTTTTTCATTTGACACTTGAGCAAAAATACAAACATTTCGATTTACATGGTAATAGTTAATAAAGATTTTAATCATATAAATAATATTTTAACATCATATGTCATAATTACAACTATTATTATATTCCAAAAATTGATAATAAATTTTTGTTTTTGATTAAATCAATTTAATAACAGACATTTCAATATTATTAATTTATATGTTATATTATACATTCTGGTAAAATATTTACCAGTTAAATTAGGTACTAATTTGTTATTCATTGCATCTAAAAATAATTTATTGATTATATAACTAATATTACTTAAAATATTTTATGCTCTTTATACTAACAGTCGAAAAAAAATTATGTATTATTGACGTTATGTAGTATATACGTTATGTATATATAAAATGTATTATAAAAAATGATGCTAATAACTAAAATGTAGTTTTAGGTGTTATAGTTTAATCTACATAATAATGTTTAATTTCGATGCATATTGGTCCTCTATAAACATTTGTATTTTTGATAATATAAATTCAGTATCAGCTTATTTTTCTTTAATAATAGCCAAAAACTATTTCACATAACTATAAGTATAGGTGTATATATTTAAAATAATGTATTTATAAATGTTATTAATTCGTTTTTGTATATATATAAATATATAACAGTGTGTTGACTATTATTTTACCGTTGCAAATTTGATGTTCATCTGAATCATTCGGCTCAGTGCCTAAATACCAAATACATGGATGGTCGAACATGAACTGTATGTGGTTTTTGTGTGCTAAAAATTGTACGATTTCAATTAAACTCAATTGTTTGAGGTTTTTTAGTATTTGTAATTAATAAGTAAACAAAATGGTTTTGTGATAGTAACTTATGCATTTCAGTGGCGCACCGAAGGGGTGGACTCCGGGTCCGGACCCCTCCTTGGCACATATAATAATAAATTAATACCATAACATTCTCATAAAACTTGCATGAGTATTTGATTCCGTGGTTATGACTTTTTGATTTTAAATTTGTAAATTGGAGAGAATTAAAATAATATGCCTATACATTATCAAAGAATAAAATATTATATTAAATCACCAGTAACGCTGAAACCACCAAATCTTCATGTACACTGATAAAGTAGACACATTTACAAGCCACCCCGCTCTAAACCTCCCATCGTATCGATGCCAGTCCATTAAATTACATTTAATTATTTGTGTTGATTTTAAAATAGTATACAAACAAACATAATATTATGTTGTAATATTTAATGTATTAAATCTAAATTTAAATAAGTATGAGCCATGGGTAGAGTTAATATATCGTACAGTATTTCAGTTTTGGTTTCTATTATACAGATATTATATTAGTATTTTACCGTATAGTACTATGCAGTATTTTAAATTGTTAAAAATAAGGCACTGGTTGGCAATTTAGTTTAATTTTTTAATTTTTCCCAAATTTGCTGAAAGAAAATCTCAAAAAACTACAACATAAATAAAAATTTAACATTTGTTTAGTAAAATTAAAGTTAAAGTCTTACTTGTACCAACTTTCTTTTAATTTAAAACCATAATTTACAATTTTAATGCGATTTAATTTTAATGTATTTGTGATCTAAATTTTTAAACCTATATTAATTTGAATTCCTAAACAATAAAAATAAAAATATTTTGAATTATCAGAAAAGTTAAAAGGTTAAAATTTTAATTTTGAGGTAATCAAATTGATAATTGAGTGATTTTATATTAAAAAGTAACCAAATTTTGTGGTTTTTTAGTTAAAATTAAATTTTAAATGTTAGAATTTATTGCCTGTATGGTTAAACTAAAAATAAAATAAAATAAATTATTTTTTAAACAAATTAGTTAAATATGTTAGTTAAAATATACATGTACTATTAAAAATCAAAATTTTTAATTTAATTAAAAATATAATGTTTAATATTCATTATTTAACAATCAAGTTATAATATTCGATTATTAATTTGTCAATTTTCAATTATACGGTTATAATAAAAATTGTTCAGATTACTTTCTTTTATTTGTGGCATTTTATTGTTACTTTGGTAATCATATAAACTGAATTTTGAACAAAGGTCTAGAAAAAAACTAGGTAATTTAAATTTTAAGTTCCTACTATATTTCAAATATTGTCTGTTGAAATTAAATTACTTGAATAGAATAATAGATTATTGAAAGACACAGGCTGCATATTTATTTTTAAAGAAATATTAAAATTAAGTCTTTTTAACTGAATCAATCAATCAATGTTATCAACTAATTTAAATTTTTTCTATACTTTCAGTACAATATAATTCTACACAGTATGTATAATACACTGTATAATACAATTTTATACTGTAGTATACAGTATCGTTAACACTAATCATGATATTATTTTGAGATGCGTAGGAACATAATGGTGAAAGGATAAAAATTCAACATATTCTTACTCACACACACCAAAAAATGTGTAGTGCTTAATTCATTATGATTAAGATGCAGATAGTTTATTTTGTCGGATCTCTCCCTCCCCCATGAAAAAATCCTGGTTACGCCACTTAATAATCCGACTAGCTATTATAGTTAAGTACTTACTTAAGTTATTTTATTAATTCACAATAACGACACGTACCTTCGTAGAACTTACGCCAAAGTTCTTTTTGATACATATGTACAAAACCTAAAAGTATATATGTATTTATTTAGGAAGTTTTTACTTACACTGATGACATTAAGATATACAACTTTATATTCTTATGAATATGATTGTCCATTTTTGTGCTATAGCGAATGATGAGAATGATAATACATAGTGTTTCCAAAAAAGAATAATACTTAAACTTCTCAAAATTAGATTTTTTATTCTGAAAAATGAACATTATCCCTTTTCAATTAGACGTTCCTGTGTAGAATACACCTGTCCCACTTAGCATCCACCTTCCCGTACCCCTCATAGATTGATTTTTCAGGAAACTAATTATTTTACTTTTTAAAAATGTATTAAATAACCTTTTGATATATTACGATAATTATTATCTCTAGGAACATCTAAACATAAAATAAATACATGAATATTATAGTTAAAAATAATGTGAAGTCAATTAATATGGCAGAGATTGTTAAACTAAAAATATTTGAATTTCTTATATTTTTCTATCTATCTTGCTTATTTTATTCATAAAACAATTATATGAGTGATATAAGTAATTAAATTAATACAAATAAGTATGGTGTTTTTTCATTGTTTATTTTCAGATTAAACTAACGCATTGAAAAAATATTTTTAGTTTAAAAATTCTTTTGGTTTTACTCAAAAATTCGTTAATAAATTACACACTTAATTTGTAAAATGCATGCATAAAAGCTTCAGTTTTGTTCCAATTCACTACATACGAAGCAAAAAAACAAACATTAATGTATATTATTTTATTGCATTGGTTAAAAATTGGTTTTTTAAGTCTTAAAATTATAATACACAATTGTTTTCATAATTTTATGAATCAATTCAAATGGACAATGCAGTAATATACGTATTTGTCCGATATTACATTGCTAGATATTCGTTCAATGTAAATAATATGGTATTACTAACTTTGAAATTTTCCTTTTTTTTTAAGTTGGCCTACATAACACATATATTCGACATTCAATTATAATAGCAATTTAAATGCACATACTTTTATTAAACTAATACCTTAAAGAAATAAATGGAGATGAATTATAAGTAAGGTTACGTTTATCTGAACAATTCCAATGAACATAAATAATCAAAAATTGAAATAATATAAATGAATATATATACTCGTATATATATTAAGGTTGGTACAATTTTAATAGATACAAAGGAATATATATTCAATGTAGGTACATGTTGACAACTACAAATTTAATGTGATGTTTGAACCTGTTGTTTTTTACATAATTCCTTTATTCGGGGTGAAACATTTAAAACAGGAATATACAAATCAGGCTCAATATTCTTCAAACGATATCTTCTAGTACTTTTTATATTGTTCAGAGCAGAAAATTCTCGTTTACATAGATATGACCTGGAGAATTGTAACAATAATAGTATCGCTTTCTGAGAAATAGCTGGATATTCTGAAGCTAAATTTAACCAAAAAGAATCTATGTTCTTTTTTTGACTATTAAATAACATTTGGGTTATAGAACTGGAACATATATCAATGACCTTATTCTTTTTGTCATTATTAAGATCAAGTTCATTCACATTGTCTGTTAATTCGAATAGCAACATGACCCAATTTGCAGATTTTATCAACGATGGAAAACAGTGATTAATTTTTTCTTCGAGTAATATAAGTTGTAAAATTATAAGTTTTTGTGGTTCTTTAGTATTTGATTTTCTCATCGTTAATTTAGAAAATGTGGGTAAGTTTGAAAAATCACGTTGAAAATTGTTGAAGATTTCCAAAATAAAATTTTGTTTTTAAACCCTCTGATTTTATTCGTTGAAGAAATTATTGTTTCCTGACTTGCATTGACACATTTAGATCATTTAGTTTTTTAAATATATCAGTCAGGTATGCTTAAGTATCATATCAATTTTCATCTTGAAAAAAATTTTTGAATATAAGGAGATTTTTCTGTACAAAAAATAATTCTAATTGTTCTTTCAATTCAATACTTGACCTCGTGATAATCACCTCACATCTGCGTATAAAAGTAAATGTATATGATCCGAACCTATTTCTATCAATTTTTATTATCAGTGGATTTCTAAGTCAATGTTATCAAAAACATAATTTTCAATTATAATAAATTATATAAAATATATTTAACATACACATGCAGATAAAAATTACACAGCACATCTCCAGAATTTAGCTTTTGCTCCGCAACACAATGGTTGGGAATCCCTTGACTAATACATTACATAACCTGTTAATGCTTAAACGATGCGTATACGCGGTTAGTCGATAATAACCAATTGTCCTCCTCGACACGACTATCGCAGACGAATATTCTATCCATCGAAATTTCATTACGCGCATGTAAAGTTACTATCGGCCGCTGACGACATGGACAATGAAATATTCATATTCATAAATAATGTAGTAATGGCGTTTCCGCTCTAATATTGCCGCCTATACGTAATTGTTGTGTACAAATGAACGTCTGAGCCGAATATATCGGGTTAAAATATTCGTCCAGTCCGTTTGTAGCCGTCTACCGACAACACACGCAATCTTATTCGTAAAACATCATCATTAAATTTACGTTTATGTAACATATTGTGTTTCATTTCGAAATAAAGAAGAAAAGAAACTCATAGGAATATTGAACAGTAATTTATTCTTATAAATAATAAATAGTTGTAGTAATTTTGAACGATTTTTGAACCGCATGCCGTCATATACAACAATCATTAACTTCACATTATTATTTCATGATTTTGCAATACATATATAATATAAGTAATGTTCTTGAAAAAAATATATAATTGCTGATCTTTGTTGGAGATTATTATCAAATAATAGTCTGTAAGTTATAAATATGATGATGCTGTGCTCGACTTAGCGGAATACTGTAATCTTTTAAATTTTAAACATCAGTGTATTGATGCTTGCAGAATATTGTATTTAGGATCATACTAAATATTACGATGCTGAAGAATAAATAATTAACAACAATAGTTTTACAATTGAACATTGCGATATCTGAGAACTTTGATGGAATTTAATTGTTTTAAAGTATAATTTTTAATCAGTCGCAGCCCGTTATTTGGAATACAAGACGATATACACTACCCATATACAATGTGAAAAAAAGAAAATATTGTAATTTTAACTTTAAATGTATATTAAATGAATAATTTATTTATTATTGAATGATATAATTCAATTGACATTTTTTGTGATTACCAGTGTCTGAAGGGTGAGAGGGGGGGGGGTAATACGCATAAGTGTTTGTAGTAATGTATGAGAACAAAAAAGACGTGTCGTTTAAATGAGTACATATGTGTTCATGCAGGTGCAGATACATTTAAACCGTTTTTTTATGCAAACATTAAAATCACAATACTTTATTTTAACAGGTAGACTGCAACGGTAATTTTCGGGAATTTCACCTAGAGATCGAATGTACAGATTTTTGTATAGATCATTAGATACTATCCGTGTTACATTTTATTGCACATACAATATCTTACCAAACTAGTGACATGTACAAAAATGATATTTTTGCCAATTATAGCTCTAAACCTTTTTGGATAGCATAAAAAATTATCGTATACAAGTATGAACAATACTTGAAATACAACGTGTTAATATCAGAAATAATTTTTTTCTTCAGCCTGTACGATCTATAAGCACATAGAGCATTATTTGCGGCAATGCAATACGAAGATCGAGCGATTGCTACTAAACGTTTAGCTATTTCGGGTTTTTATTTTTTTAAATTTATAGAGAGGATTATTTTATATTTAAAGTTATACTCTCTTTATACGTAACCATAAGCCATCACTGTTATTAATAGGTTAAACAATTTTGAAATACATTTTTTCTTTATGAAAAAGCAACGCATAACAATATCAGTGTATTATATTTACAACGCTAGAGTAACTTTTATGTTTATTGACAACATTATACCGATACATTTAAATAGATGCAGTTATAAATAAAAATTTGAATATTGTATACTATTTTTGAAGACAATGATCATATTTTAAGTTGGAATATTACATTTAGAAAACAATTAAACTTTAAATATTTGTTTTTTAAATTTCCTTTTTATTAATTATACAATATATTATTAAAAAATACAAATATTCACGTAATCAATGTGCTTACTTTCACAATCTAAGTAACAGAATGAAAAGAATTATTAATTTCTTGTAGGTATTTTGTATTTGTAAAAAATGTTTTTACATATATGCCGTCATGTCCCAAATAGGAGATTGACAACGTTTTTTAGTGATTGAGTGATTGCACTTTACACTGAAATGGCATTCGAATATAATTGGTGGACTTTATTCATAAATATTTATGAGTACATTTTTTAACCGACTAAGACGTTTAATATTTTAGTTACGTAAATAAACAATTAGCAACCGAACCTGACCTTGTAACTTGGTATAAATATTAATTAACATCTTTATCTTGCGTAGGATCACTATGCTCAGTAATTGATATATGCGAAGCCTGATATAGAGTTATATGCTAATAGAAAATACAATAAAATATTATTTTGTTAAATGATTTAATAAAAAATTTTAAAAATTAAATACGTCCTTTTGATTCCACATATAAAGAAAAAAAAAACAAAGACAAAACGTAGAAAACTACTTGATATTTTCTCCACTGAATGGAAAAACAACGAATCATATATATGTTTTTGGAGGTGCCTAGCTGTTAACGTCTTGAATAATAAAAATGACGACGCAAATGACGACGAACATTCTTCTTTTTCCATTTTTAACGGTAAAAAAATATAATAAAATTTGAAATTTCTACAATTAACCAGTAGAATGTATATCAGTTATATACAAGTGCGGTTAATAATTGGAAACATATGAAATATTGTGTTTCGTGGTTAGATGATCAATGTGGTAACTGAACATCGCATACTTTTCTACATTAATCATTGACGAATTGAATGGAATATTGATGATTTTTTATCATCATTATGAAATCTCATTGTATGATGAATTGCTCAAATTCTTGACGATCGCTTTCCGCAAGTTTAAGTTTTTGAAATTATTTTTGGCGTTCAGTTAAGATGACATAATTACAAATCTTTCAATAACTTCTAATGTAATTATTTAATAATCAAATGATAACAAATAATATAATAATCACAACTCTCTGTCACCTTCGGTACGATCGTATACATATATACATAAGGATGGCCCTTATTATTGAACTTTTGAATTCTTCATATCTCCCCCTCCTCCCCCCATTTTGTTCATTACTATAAAAAAGTTATTTGAGTCAAATTTGGTCATGATAACTCACCCCTTTCACGTGCTACATGAGGGTTAAATATTTGTTCAAGAGGGCAATTTTATTGTTTTTCAAATTTAATTCAAAATGTATAGCACTTAGTTAAAAATTTATAAGAACTTAATTATAGACCGTAATAATTTCTATAAAAAATGTTTTTTCAAAAGTTCTCGCAAATATATTATTTTGCAAAAAACATTTGAAAAAAATATTTCATTTATTTGGAAAAACTGGTATTTTTGCGGCTATTTAAGTATATTTATAGAACAGTTGGAGATATGAAGTATTAGAATCACCAAATATTATACAATTAAGATAACATGATATGCTAAGATTAAATATTCAGATAATATATCGATTATTAAATTCTATTTGGCATGAACTATTTTCAACTATCAGTTAAGGAAAAATATGTGAATGTGTGGTTTCATTATTTTATGTATTGAAAATAATTTTGCGTCTGAAATAATTATTTAAAATTTACGTGTACAAATTGTATCATTATTATAGTTTCAATTTATAATTAAGGCATTGATATCAACAATTTATCTTCGTGACACCTATAAAATATTTTTAGTTAGAAGTGTTTCAAATCAAATTGTAGGTAGTAAATTACCTTCAATAAGACAAACGTTGCTAAATTAAATTAAACTGCCGAGGAATCATTTCGAATGTCAAATGAAGTATATGGGGAAGAATAATTTGTGTAGATGTTTTCAAAATTTTAGTTTGTTTAAGACGTTTGTTTTTGTCTTCACTCCTACTATAAAATCGTTTATGCCATTCAAAAACACGAGCTCGTGATAAACATTCTTTTCCATAAATTTCATTTTCATCATGGATTTTATTGAGAAAGTCTGGTTATTTTTGTGTGGCACCTCGTATATATACGATTATATATAGAATACTTACCATAGTCTTGTTTATCAGCAAGTACTATAATAACTAGATTTATAAAAAACAGTTTACAAATGATCATATTCACTTCGTTTTTAATATAGTTAATAACTAACATGTATATTCTTCGTAATTATTCATGATTATAAATTATAATACGTATCATACGAAACTCGTCACAAAATAATGTTTTGGTACATTTGTATCAAACAAATGATATATTGGTGTTTACTCAACTGATTTAACATTATTATTTAAAAATGTTATTCGACGTGTCTTAGATATTTTACAAAAATATGATATCATAAAATCCTGTATCGTTTAAAATAATTAACGATTCACTTTATAATGAATCATTATTATTTTGGTGTAATTATGTTTTCGATTGTGAAGCGTATTTGTCCATTGCCACTATTAACGCTGCTGGCTAACGCTTTTAGGGCACATTATTGACTTAACTGTCATCACTCACCAACGCATGATGTTGTTAAATTAAACCACAATTAATTGTCCCGGTAATAATCAAGTAGCGCGTCAAATTTAACATGGCTTCTTTTTCCAACATTTATTTACAGTTCTAAAACCAAAATATTGCAACAAAGATTTAATTATCAAATATTTGGTAACTACGTTTAATTTTAAAATTTTTTAAATATTTTTATAAATAGACAGTTTATCACTCAACATACAAAATATTCATTTTCAAGCCATTAAAAATGTGTTTTTAGAGGTGTAAAGTTCCCTTCGATTGCCCCCTCATGGAACTTACTTTGTCGTGATGAGGGAGCTTGATCAGTTATTTGATTAAGCATAGTATTATGCCAACGGTGGTGTATTCCATTAGCAAGGTCTCCCATGTTGGACAGGATTAAGCGGAAAACAACTCGACTAAGAGTTCTGAATCGGACCTTACTTTAAGTAGTTGAGGTCGGTAAGGCTGGAGGGAGCCTGATAGCAGTTAGCATATCCTTACAGACCTGGCGGCTAGGTATAAAACACAAAGAGAGGCACTCCTTAAAACTCAATATGGACGTTACTAACAAAAGTATTGTTATCACCCCAGAGACTTCGGAACTTCAGGGGTTGGCAATCGGGAGTGAGTAAGCGGGCTTCCGGGGGTCGTCATCTAACGACCGCAGGGATACAGGGGTAGCCAGCCAGGTCCCTGCATACTTTAATGCAACTAAAGCTGATAATGTTACATCAGTAGATACGGGGAAAAACGACACACTAAGGAAAAAGCTGCAACAATCGCAGCAGACCCCGACAGCAGGAACTTGGCCAGTTTCGAATAAAGAAGTAGAAGATGCTACACCTACTTAGGGCCTACCTTGTTAAGTTACAAGATTTTTGCATAAGGACGTGGAAAATCCATAAAGAATTGAAGGAAAGCCTTGTGCGCATTGGTATATATATATATACATATATATATATACACATTTTATCTTTGTTTTTTTTTAAAAAAAATTTTGTTACTGTGACATCACAAAAACCATATAATATATGTAGTTAAAATGTACGTTTTAATTATGATCTTTTTGATTTTGAAATGCATTTAAGCAAAAAAAAATATGCTCTAAAATCTAAAATTTTTTGTTTATTTGGAAAACTTGACAGAAAAGTTCTAATTATTTTATATATTTCTTACAAATTGAATATGCGTATATTTTCAATTACTTAATAATTATATCATGAACATTATTATTTTATTACAGTATTTTTTTTTTCGTATTTTAGTGCAAAGATATTATAAATAATTAATTTCATAACATTATTCAAAAAAATATTTCAAAAAAATTATTCATTGGGTTTCATCTGGAGGTATTTGGTTCAGGTCGAAGTCCCATACTGGTTTATCTACGGCGGATGAAGACGCAATTTCAGAATTAGTAACGGTGTTAATTTGTGTTTCTTCTTCTACAATCAGGCTAATATCAACATTTCCATTTTCATTTAAAGGAAGTGGAAGTGCCGGTGATTCAATATCGTTGCAGAATTCTGACGGACTTCTTGCAGAAGTATATCCTATGAAAAACAAAATAAATAAATAAAATTAATATAAGTTATAACTCTAGTCAATTCATACATTATATATAAAATAAAAAATATACTGATAAAATACGGGGCACGGTTTTTTCAACCAGTTATACCGGATCGGCCGTGCTTCTTCGCCTGGGTGTTCCCATTATGGACGACCTGGGTCAAGCAGCATTGAGGAGGACAGTGCCTACTACACTCTGGTCCGCTATAAAGCGTTCGATAGTGACCGGGAAACGCTCGTTCAGCGGATCGGTGGTCTCAACCCGTCCGAACTTGTTCCCGCATGTCGGAGTCTCAGGTGAGATGGGATGTGGTCGTCCAGTTCGCGGAAGCGGTCATATTGGCCAAAGAGCAGGGAAAAGAGAAACGAGAATGGTTCCATCCCGTCGACGACATGTTGAGTCGGTGCGTGGTCGCAGCTGAGCAGAGGGACATTTATCTTCTTATATATATGTGTGTGTGTGTACGATATATTTTTGATTATATTTATCATTGATAAATTACTGTACTTGTAGTTACTGTGAAATTGTATTATATTCATAGGCAAGAATAGGGAGAGGGAGTCCTAAGCTCCTACATTTTGTATAGCCCTCCAAAAATTAATGACTGTTACTGTCAGTCAATATTGTTATGTATTATAATTTTTTAACGGTTTTGAATTGGTATAAAAATCTCATAAGAGTGTTTGAGATAGATTTAGTTATCAGCCTCCTCAAATTTTAAACACTATTTGTGCCTATGATTATATTATAATACTTACTTATATACTTTTTGATAAGAGGTCCAACATAATCCATAAAACTTCTTTGCTTAGCTAAATAAACACATAAAATAGTATATATATATATATATATATTATTAGTTTAGTTGATACAAATGATAAAAAATAGTATAATAAATAACACATATAATTATAAATGATTTTTGAAGAATTGAGTATAAGTAATTTATATAATATCCAATTGTTATAATATAGTTTTTTTTTTTTAAATTTATTCAGAAAAGTAATAATGGATTAAAATAAGCAAATATTAAAAGTTCGTCAAAGACAATTGCACGGGAATTACAGAGCACCTACATTTCATAAATTAAAATATTTAAATGATTAATATCAAACCTCTAATATATTTAGATCCAGAGTTTCTTCCTATGTAAGAAAAAAGAAACAATTTTATGAATTATATACATGAAACATTACAAAATCATTTGTCTAACTATATATATTTATATTGCAGAATGTTAAAACGATTTTATACACAAATATATTATTCATATATATTCGTATGTATATATATATAATACTAGTTGAATCATACAGATTCGCCTGTGAATAGTTAAAATTTTTTTGCTTCGTTTTCAACAGAAATCGAATGTATCAAGGGAATTCATTTTATTATTGACGAGCTTTAGGATGCATGTATTTTTTTTTTCTTTCTAGTGCGTAGATGAACAAATTTGAAGGTTTATCGACGCATGTGAAAGTGATGAACAAATCTGGGCGGCCAATTCTCGGACGGACATATGTCATTGCATCTTGTGCGTATTCAAGCATGTGCCGTGGACTCCCTGCAAATATGGTTGGTAGAATTACCATTTTTCTCAATGCATTGAGATTCATATTGCCATCGTTAGCTACTGCATCACGTAAATGTATATATTTTTCTGAACGCAACTTGGTTTGATTTAATCGAATAAAAAGAAGTCGTTCTGTTTCGATTTTTGCATACCTATTGACAATATATTGATGGAATAATTGTCGAAATTTCAAGGTTTGATATTCAGCGTTTTTACAAATCATTAATTCATACGAATAGTTGGTTAAAACTAAAAACATATACACTCATATATATTTCTAAATATTTTTGATCATTTATATAATTAGATATTCCTGAAGATAAAACTTATTGTCAATTCATAAAAAGTTAAATTATAATTAAAACGTAATATTTATTTTGTCTTATTTTAGTGAGTCTTAATTAATGATTATATATTATGTTTAACATAATTATTTACACTGCAAAAAAGTGTGATCGTATTAATAAAAATATTGAAATATATGTCTTCAGAAGTCATTGGAGTAGATGATAACTTATTGAAAAAATATCTTTGTACTTGTTAGGGATTATGTACGCCTATCAAGATGAACTCTAGAAGTATGTTTTATTATTATTTTATTATAATATATAATTTTATTATAGTATTATTAGGAGTATGTTTTTTGTGAGTAATACAGGTACGAATCTATAATAGGTATTTGGATTATAGTAGGTACGACGGATATACGATAATTACCTATATTTAGAAATGCTACATATTTAATTACATTCAATTTTTTTTCTACATAAACTTTATTTAGCTTAATTCACTTAGTCCAACGATATTTTAGCTCTTTGTTGTCATCCAAGAAAAAATTTTTTTCAAACTCTGCAAAATAGACCTTTGTTACGGTAATGGCTTTCTCATTTGGTGTGAACGACTATCCACCAAGACATTTTTTCATGTTTGGAAATAAGAAAATGTCTCAGGGTGCTAAATCTAGAGAAGAGAGTGTGAGTCAGCAATATGAATCGTTTTTCAATTTATCGTAATTCAATCGATTTGTATGTGGTGATTACGGACGAATGAGCATGTGCATTATCATGATAAAAGAACATTAATTTACTCTTCAAATACGGGTTATTTTTTCTTTAGTTCAGCGACAAATATGACCAACAATTTAGCATAGTACTAGGACAATTCTGAACTGTCGAATTAATTCATTGTGTTGATCAAAAAAAGTTTGTAGTGCAACGACAATTTTTCGTTTTGTGTCCGTATTGAATTGGCAACGTTGATTAATAAGAATGCAAATAAATCTGTAGATATTTCAGATATGTGTCCGAAAGTGGTAGCAGAGACCAGGCATGATGATAAAGTTTCCCTTGCCTTTGAATGTTAACATATAATTTTTTCGCACGATATTTGTCACACAAAAAGATGTCATTTGGAAACATGAATTGTATTTTCGTATGTTAGAGAGGAAATGTTTTTATTGGCATGTGTCACCTGATTATTATCAGGTATTAACGTTATTACGTTAATAATGGTTTAAGTAGTGAATGTAATTCTGGCAGTTTTACTGTTTCACCTGCACAACAAATTCCTGATGCTTCATTTTTAAATTTAAGGGCATCGCAATATTTTTACATTTTTTCCATTTTTTCAATCACAACATTTGGATGAAGACTACAGTTATAATGAATATTATTGTGAAAATTGATTAAAAATTGAAAGCAAAATTGATTTCAATGACCGCCTGAATCGTACAGTTTGTACTTGTTTATTTTCCCGTTTTTTTAATAACGTTATTCTGTTTCAAACGAACGGGATTAAGAAGTGCATACTCGATCGTTTTCCGTCTTTCATTATGTTTTTGTTCTGTTTCAGACAATCGGGTTATTATATATAAATAAATAAATAAATATATATATAATCAGAGAATTGCGAACTCGATTGGTTTCCAGTTTTAATTTTCTTTGTTCGTTAGTTTCTGTAATTCAAGATGCTCTTTTTTCGTGCTTGAAGTGTAGTTTCTTTCAATCGCTTTTCATTTGGGAGACATGATTGCACAACTATTTGAAAAAGTATATCCACCAAACTACAACAATAAGTTTTAAAAGATTATGTTTTAAGCTCAGTAACAATTTTAATACTCACCATGATAACTGTTTAACGCATAGAATCCCAAAATTGTCCGTATTAGCTATCACCCTCGTATTTTGTATTCAAATTTTATATTATAGAAACCTTCGCAAAGGTATGCACAACAACTAACCAAAGTTTCATTACAATCGGATCAACTGTTTAGGAACGTATGCGGAACACAGACACATAGACATTCATTTATATATGTATAAAAGATTTGTAAAGGTTTCTAAACATTTAAAGTCTACACTGTAGAAATGATAGCATGTTAAATATATTCACTTACTCAATCTCAGGAACATACCTTCAAGAGCATTTTTTTTTGAGTCTTGAGAAAAAATACAAACATTTCGATTTACACAGTAATAGTTAATAAAATTTTTAATCAAATATATAATATTTTAACATCATATGTTATAATTACAATTATTTTGACATATATTCCAAAAAATGGAAATGAATTTTTTTTTTTATTAATTTATCAATGTAATAACAGACATTTCAATATTATTATTTTATATGTATACATAAAACATTTACCAGCAAAATCGGGCACTAAGGAGTTATTCATAAGCACTAAAAATAATTGATTGATTTTATAAGTTATATGACCTAAAATATTTTATTGTCTTTATACAAACAGTCGGAAAAATATTATGTACGAGAATTATTGACGATATGTATCGCATTATAAAACATGATGCTAATAACTAAAATGTATTTTTAAGGTGATAAGTTTTAATCTACTTAATAATGTTTAATTTCGATGCATATTTTTTTCTATAAACATTTGTATTTGTGATACAAATCAGTAGCAGCTTATTTTTCTTTAATAATAGCTAATATTTCATATAACTACGAATATTGTAATATATATATTGAATAATGTATTTAAAAATACATACATGTAAATAAAAATTTATTAGTTTTTTTATATTGATAGTTAAGTATATAACAGTGTGTTCATTATTATTTTACTTTTACAAATTTCGAAATTGGCTGCATACAACTTTGTATTGTTTATTAACCAATCACAAGGGTGGTCAAACATGAATTGTATATAGATTTCGTATGCTAAAAAGTTAACGATTTCAATTAAACTCAATTGTTTCACTTATTTTAGTATTTAATATTTATATTATACAAAATGGTTATCTATTAATCACTTATATTATTAACAATTCGACTAGCTACTATAGGTATGATATATACTTTCTTAAGTTATTTTATTAATTTACAATAATAACACGTACTCTCATAGAACTTTTCCCAAAGTTCTTTTTGATACATATATACAAACTCTAAAAGTACATATGTATTTATTTAGAAAGTATTTATCCATACAGACTTCATTAAGATATACATTCATACATACATATAGTTTATTAATACAATTATCATACATTTAGTATAAAAAAATGATGTAAATTATAAGGCATATTGTGTCCAAAAAAGAAAGATATTAAAATTCTAAAAATTGGGTTTTTATAATGAAAACAATTGACATCATTCTTTCTCAAATTAACGTTTCTGAGTAGAATGAAGCGGTACTACTTAGCCTCCTACTTTCATTACCCCTAATAGACTGACTTTTAAAGAAACTAATTATATAAGTTTTTAAAAATGTATTAAATAACCTTTTGATATATTACGATAATTATTATCTCTAGGAATATCTAAACATAAAAAAACTACATGAATATTATAGTTAAAAATTATGTGAAGTCAATTAATATATTAAAGATTGTTAAGCTAAGAATATCTGAATGTCTTAAATTCTTTAATGTACCTTGTTTATTTGATTACATTAATCGTAATCATAATCATAAAATAATGATAGTAATGATATTAGTAATTATATTAATACTAATGAGTATGGTTATTTTTCATTAATTATTTTTAAACTAAACTAAAGCCTGGAAAAAATATTTTAAATTTAAAAATACTTTTGGTTTACCTCAAAAAATGTTTATTAAATTACTCACTTAATTCATTAAATGCATACATAAAGGCATCAGTTTTGTCCCAATCCACTACACGAAGCAAAAATTAAAACATTAATGTGTATTATATAATATTAAATTGCATTGGTTGAAAATTGGTTTTATAAGTCTTAAAATTCAAATTCACTATTGTCTTCATGATTTCATGAAATCAATTTAAATGAACAGTGCAGTAATACATTTTGTCGGTACTATATGACTAGATAAAATTTTATGTGAATAGTACGGAATGACTTACTTTGAAAATTTCCTTTTTGTTTAAGTTGGCCTACATACATTTGACATTCAATTTTAATAGCAATATAAATATACTTATATAAAAAATTTAGTAACAGAAGGATAAGTGAAAAATATAAGTGCCAAATACACAACATTCTAAAAGAAAATAAAGATGATAAAGAAACAGTAAATAAAGCATTGGAATAACTCAAGGGAATTATAATTAATGCATCTGTGGAGGTCCTTGGTAGGATGAAGTTGACATCTAAGCCCTGATTTAATAAAATATTAAAGGAAGCGATTAGGAGAAAAAAATTGGCAAGGCAGTAATGGTTGAGGGACATAAATAATAATGAAATCTTGGAAACGTATAGATGCCGTCGGAGGAAAACTAATAACATCCTAAAATGAGAAAAGAGGGAATACATAAAATATATGATTGTTGACGCAAAAATGGAATACATAAGTCATAGAACAAGAACCCTACATCAACGGGTAAAAAGCTTAAAGGAGACTAAAGGGAAAGGTTTCTGAAAAACGATGACGGTTTGTTGATAACTATGAATGACGAATTGGACAAAAAATGGGCAAACTACTTTATAACTTTAAATATAATATAGTCCTCTCTTTAAATTTAAAAAAAACCCCGAAATAGCTAATCTTTTAGCAGCAATCGCCCGATATTCGTATTGCATTGCTACAAATATTGCTCTACGTGCTAATGGATTGTACAGTCTGGAGAGAAAAATTATCGTTGATATTGACACGTTGTTTTCTAAGTAATGTTCATACTTGTACATGATAATTTTTTCTGCTATTTAAATATGGTTTAGATCTATAATTGGCAAAAACATCATTTTTTAAAATATAACAAGTTTCTTGCTATACAACAAAGTTTCAATAAAAAAAAAAAACAAGTTTGGTAAAATATTGTGTGTGCAATAAAATGTAACAAGAATGATAAGTAATAATCTGTACAAATATGTGTATATTTGTTCTCTGGGCAAAATTCTCGAAAAATACCGTGGCAGTCTATTTGTTAATAATACTGCATTGTGATTTTAATGTTTTCATAAGATATTGGTTTGAATATATCTGCACGAGCGGGAACATATATGTGTATATACATATATGCGTCATATAAGCATTCATAAGTTGTGTCATTTTTTAGTTTTATAATTATATGTACATTTATTTTATTTTTTTTTTTTTGGAGGGGGTATTAGCAGCCTTTAGGACCTTTCCATCATACATTCAGCCTTCCATCCATCTTGGTAATTTGCTCGCGCCTTCCAATCTGTTCCTCCTCCTAGTTCTTCCACATCATTCCCCACTATCTCATTCCCCCATCTCATTCTTGGTCTTCCAATGTGTCTTTTTACTGTAAGATTCTTCTCTAGTATTGTACGAAGTAATGAGTATGAGCAAAGCCGTATTTGTAGAGGGTTCACCCTCTCCTCCTCGAAACTTTTAATAGTTATAATAAATTAATATTTATTACATTAAATTATTAAGGTGGAGACACACAATATACACGTCACATGTTAACCCGCATTTAGACACAAATTTATACACAACATAATCTAGTATTTAAATCTAGTTGTTAAATATATATGATTTGGTTTTAACCCCTCCCCCCCTCATACCGAAAATATGTTTCTGGTACAGCCTTAGGTATGAGTTTCTACACGCGTGTTCTACCCATTGTAATCTCTTACTTCTGATTACTTTAATGATGTTTGGTTTCTGAAATAGTAAATGTAGAAATATAGTGTATAGTAGTTTTTTTAAATCCCTTGACAAAGATCGAGCTCCCATAGCATCGTTAGTCCGCATTTATTTCCTTTGCCGTTTCATTGTTTTCAGTTATAATCCCCAGGTAGTTGAACTGATCCACTCTACCAAAATTATACTGACCTATTTATAGTTATAAATTTTAATATTATAAAAATATAATATTATATTAAATTTATTTATACAAATAAATGTACATATAATTATAAAACTAAAATATGACACAACTTATGAATGCGTATATAACGTATATATATATATACACATATATGTTCCCGGTCATGCAGATATATTCAAACCAATTTTTTATGAAAACATTAAAATCACAATGCAGTATTATTAACAAATAGACTGCCACAGTATTTTTCGGGAATTTTGCACAGAGAACAAATATACACATTTTTGTACAGACTATTACTTATCATTCTTGTTACATTTTATTGCACACACAATATTTTACCAAACTTGTTTTTTTTATTATTGAAACTTTGTTGTATAACAAGAAACTTGTTATATTTAAAAAAAATGATGTTTTTGCCAATTATAGATCTAAACCTTTTTAAATAGCAGAAAAAATTATCTCGTACAAGTATGAACATTACTTAGAAAACAACGTGTCAATATCAACGATAATTTTTCTCTCCAGACTGTACAATCCATTAGCACGTAGAGCAATATTTGTAACAATGCAATACGAAGATCGGGCGATTGCTGCTAAAAGATTAGCTATTTCAGGTTTTTTTTTAAATTTAAAGAGAGGACTATATTATATTTAAAGTTATATTCTCTTCGTCTGTTATTATAAACCTCCACTTTTATTAATAGGTTAAACAATTTCAAAAGTATTTTTTTTTATGAGAAAGCAACTCATAATAATATCAGTGTGTAATATATTTACAACGCTATAGTGGCTTTTATGTTTGACATTATACCGATACATTTAAATAGTTCTAAATAAAAATTTAAAAATTGAATACTATTCTTTAAATAATGATTATATTTTAAGTTAGAATATTACATTTGGAAATTAATTAAACTTCAAATATTTGTTTTTTAAAATTTCCTTTCATGAATTATATTATATATTATAAATAAATACTAATATCCAAGTAATTAATATGCTTACTTCCACAATCTAAGTAACAGTATGAAAATAATTTTTAATTTTTGGTAGGTGCTTTATATTTGTAAAAAATGAATTAACATATAAGCCCTCATGTCCCCCAAAAAAGATTGACAACGCCTTTTATTAACAAAGTGACTATTGCATTTTATACTGAAACGGTATTCTAGAACAATTGATTGAATTCTATTCATGCATTGTTATGAATACATTTTTAAATCGATTGAGACATTTAATATTTTAGCTACGTATATAGACAATTAGCTACCGAACGTCAAGCTGTAACTTGGTGTAACTACTAATTAACACCTTAATTTTGCTTAGGATCACGACGTGCAGTTGTTGAAATATGCAAAACCTATTTACGAAGTCATATGGACATAGGAAACACACACATAATTATCTTTTTCTAATTAAAATATTTAATAAATAAGTTTCGATAATTACGTACGTTCTTTTGAATCCATATATGAAGAAAATATTAAATTTGCATTATTGTGACCATTGTTGTATCATAGGATGAGTTAATATGTTATATACTGTATGATAGATAGATTTTGTCGGAGAAAAAATTAAACATTTATTTTGTCCGCTAAATTATTTTATGATATTTTATTGCATTATATATATATATATATATAGGTGTAGGATACTTACCATTGTCATATTTTACGGCAAGAACTGACATAACTAGATTTAAAAAAATCAGTTTACTTTCAACCATGTTCATTTTGTTTCTGATATAGTGAACCACTAACACATATCTCCATAATAATTTTTGATTTCATACATATTCTACAAAATTCGCTACAAAATAAAAATTTTGTTAAAATTATTGTATACTAAACAAATGCTATGTTAATGTTTGCTCAACTGATTTAATATAATTATTTAAATAATGTTATTCGACGTGTCATCATACGAAACACAAAATTTAATATAATTTAAATGATTTACAGTTATGTTTTATTTAAATCAATCATTTACAGTAGAATTAACATCAGCTATAGTTATGAGTGGCCGATTATGTGAGAAATACGAAACGGTAATGCTTCGTTGTTAGATGGTTGATGTGGCGATTGAACAATGGTTGTATTATTTCTCGTCGTCGGAATGGCTGAATCGTTGTTGAGTTTTATTCCCATTTCGCGCATGAACATCATGAATCCTTGTCCGTGGATTGACCTCAAATCGATATTCAGATCGCCGCAGAGAACGATAGGTATTTTATCGTAGTTTCCTTTTGTATCCATATGGAATACTCAGCGTCATTATCTCACACTTTAGTAACACAAAGTCGGTAGTCAAATCCGGTAGGTGAGCGGGACGCGATTGAAGTTTAGTGTACACAGAAAAAACGTGGTAGGAGACGAACTAGCGTGCGATACGAGCTCACGACAATCATTCCCGATCGGTCGCAAATCGTATCGCTTTAAACGAATAAACACCCTAAATTTTTATTTATTTTACCGCGAGACAAGGTAAAACGTGAAATCGTTGTTTCTATTCGTTATAAATAGTCCGTCAAGCGATATGGCTTGGCTAAATGTGATGTAGACGAATTTCTGCTATCATACCCGTGCACGACAGTATTACAGACTTGTGGAAAACTACTTTTTAAAAGTATTTGGAATACATATTCCGAATACTTCGAAAAAAAGTATTCAGGATATGTATTCGAATAATTTATGACAATAGTAGTATAGTTATAAAATTTAACACGATTATAATAACACAGTGAAATCAAATATACTTTATTATTTGAATAAGGCTAGGCTGAAACACCAAATATAGTAAGATTATTAATAAAACAATTGATGTTGTTTTAAATACCTACTACTGTTATTTGTTACTTGTATTTTTTTTTGAAATTATTATTTTTTAGATTAAAGTTATACGTTATTATTTTTTGTAAAACTTATTAGAAGCTTTTTATACTGTCAATAACTTATAGTCTATTATATTTTAATTTACATTCTAAATACTCAAAACAATTTTTCGTCTTATAAAATTGAGTAATATTATAATATAATACATGACTCCACACTAATATGTATTATAATAAAGTAATATTAATAATAATATATTAACAAACATAATAGATACTTTAAAACTGTTCATTTCATCAAAAATAAACGGATATTAAAATTAATATGAATTTAACAAAAATAATATGAAATATCATGTAGGTACTATTTAAAATATGTTTGAGCTGTAAAAAGTATTCTGTAAATACTGTATTTCGATTACTACGCAAGTCTGCAGTATTATATATACCCCACTGCGATTTGTTTTTTATTTTTTTATATTACCGTTTTCTTACTGAATTCTATAACTCCTATTGTAATACAATAATATTCCAATATTATTTTACTGTTGCAAAACAAATAAATCAAAGTTGAAGCTTCAATATATATTGGTTGAAATATAGAGAGTTCATGAGAGCCGGCTTTTGCAAAAATGTGTGTGCTTATTGCTCCAACACGTAGTGGTAGAGTATGTCAGGTAATTTGATATTTAATTTCAACACTGATTATTATATGTATAGGGTATGTTATAATGTTTGCTTTTTTATTGTGCATTGACCCAGTGGGTTAATTGTTTTATAGTATTGTAGCATTTAAAATTTTAGAAGATTTTCCTGGTCCACTTGATAAAAAAAAACACAAAACCGAAAGGTATAATAAAATGGAAACTCGACGGTAAAAATCTAATTATTGTATATATTTCTTGCATATTGAATTTGCATATATTTTCAATTATTTAATAATTATATCATTAACGTTATTATTTTATTACAGTATTTTTTTCTTCGTATTTCAGTACAAAGATATTATACATAATTAATTTCATAACATTATTCAAAAAAATAATTCAAAAATATTATTTATTGGGTTTCATCTGGAGGTATTTGGTTCAGGTCGAAGTCCCGTACTGGTTTATCTACGGCGGATAAAGATGCGATTTCAGAATTAGGATCGGTTTTAATTTGTGTTTCTTCTTCTACAATCAGACTAATATCAACATTTCCATTTTCATTTAAAGGAAGTGGAAGTGCCGGTGATTCAATATTGTTGCAGAATTCTGACGGACTTCTTGCAGAAGTATATCCTATGAAAAACAAAATAAATAAATAAAATTAATATCAATTATAACTCTAGTCAATTCACACATTGTATAAAAGAAGATACTAAGATAAGGTATTTCTCAAAGTTATAATAAAGTGTTAACAAAAAATTAGGCAATAGTTTAATAACGAAAATAGTGACATAGTGTCCTAGTAACTATCATTCTCAATTGAAAATGTTTTGTTAAAATTACTATCTATGTTTGTAAAATGAATAAATAATTTACACGAATAACAATTTCGTCTATTTACATTTGGTCTTGACTTAAAAAATTAAGATTTATTATCACACACCAGTCACACGTTACATATGTAAAATGTATATAACTATTTTGCAAAACAGAAAAATGTAGGATTTAGTTACTGGTAACTAATTAATGCTTTAACTGTTGATTATGAATCTACGTTATTATTATTATTTATAAATCTTTGATATCATATTTTTTGTCTAATACGTTAATAAAAACAATTTAATTGTTTAATCGATTTAAAATTTTCTTTAATTCCCATATGTTTAAAATATTGTGAATAATAAAAATATAAGGTTTACATCTTAGGGGTTAGTTACACATACTTGAATGATATGTGAAGAAATATAAATTGTTTAGTGTTTGTGTGTTGGGAATCATAAATATATAAATGTTTTTTAAATTCGATGTGTTGAAGAAGTATAAAAATATATACAAAAATATAAGAAGTTTTATGTGTAATAAATAAATCCGAAATTCATTTTAAAAAATGACGAAAGACTTATCAATACGATACATTTTTTGATTATATTTATCATTGTTATCATTATATCATCATCACATAAATAACTGAACTTGTAGTTATTGTTTCCCGTAATTGTATTATATTATAATACTTACTTACATACTTTCTGATAGATGGTCCAACATAATCCATATAATCTCTTTGCTTGGCTAAATAAATACATAAAATATTTTTTTTGATATTTCATTAGTTTAGTTGATACAAATGATAAGAAATAGAATAATAAATAACACGGATAAAATTCAAAATATTTCGTGACAATTTTGGAAAATAGTTTTTGTTCATACCAATTATTAAACACTCAAAATTTCATCTAAGGAAATATTTAAATTTCAAATACTGAACCTTTTAATTTTTTACGTTGAGCACCTCTTCCTATGCAAGAAAAATGCAAATAAGATATTATAAGACACTCATATAATGAATGAATGAAACAAATATAAACCTGTTAATATTTTGTTAATTTCAATCAAAAAATGTATTAAATATGCATATAATCGTAGACATAAGGATTAAAAAATATAGCTCATAGAAATTTATGATGAACATATAATTTACGTTGTTTGAAATTATAATTTTACAGACAAAAACTTATGTTAAACAAAAAATGATGAAAAAAATGTCTTTTGATGTAAATGGTCATTGATATCAAAACCATGCATGAATGTAAAAATTACAAAATCATTTGTACAACTATATCATTTATTTTGTTGAATGTTAAGACGATATCATATTTATAATATTTGTAAATGTAATTTAATATCATTACAATAGAAATAATAGTATGTTAAAAATATTTACTCACTCAATTTCAGGAACAAACCTTTTAATGCTATTTCTTTTGACTCTTGAACAAAAATACAAACATTTTAATTTACACAGCAATAATTAATAATGATTATAATCAAATAAATAATAATTAATGATCATATGTTATTATTGCGATTATTATTATATTCCAAAAATTAATTATGAATTTTGATTATGTTATACTGACAGTGAAATAAAAGACATTTTAATATCATTTCTTAATAATCTGCACACAAAATATTTACCAGTCAAATTACGCACTATGTTGTTATTCAAGTATTCTAAAAATATTTGGTTGATTTTATAAATAATACAACTTAATATATTTTACGCTCTTTATACAGACTGTAGGAAAAATATAATTTATTGTTGACGATATGTATCTTTTTTTATAACATGATGCTAATAACTAAAATGTAATTTTAGGTGTTATTTTCTAATTTGTATAATAAATTTTAATTTCGATGCATATTCGTCTTCATAAATATTTATTATATGATATATATAATACATATGATTGATTATATATCTACAATAGTAGCTTATTTTCTTTATTAATAGTCAATATTCTACATAAGAATGATTATTGTAATATATTTTTAAAATAATTAGTTTATGTATGTAAATTTTCAAATATATAACACTATTTATTATTATTTTACTGTTGCAAATTTTGTGTTGATCTGGATTTGTCGGCTCAATGCCTAAATACCATTTACATGGATTATCGAACATGAATTGTATATGGTTTTTGTATGCTAAAAATTTAACGATTTCAAGTAAATTCATTAGTTTCACTTATTTTTATTATTCGCATTTAAAAAAATTAACAAAATGGTTTTCTGTTTATCATATATGTTATTAACAATTTCTACAAGCTATTTTAAGTACGTATGTACTTAAATAATTTTATTAATTCACAATAATGATACGTACTCTCATAGAACTTATCCCATAGCTCTTGATGATAAATATATACCAACCCTAGATATACATATATATTTTTTAGGAATTTGTTATTTACATTGATCTCATGACAATATATAATTCCATATTTTTACTAATAAGATTATGTATTTTTGTCTTATAAAAAAATGTGTGAATGATAAAACATAGGGTGTCCAAAAAAGACTAAGAAATACCAACATTTTCCTATATACAAAAATTAACATTATTCCTACTTAAAATAACGTCCCTTGTGTATAATTCACTAGTATCATCCCTGAAATTTTTGAAAAAGCTGTTTGTATGAATTTTTAAAAACAAACATATTAACCTTTTATGTTACAATGATATGTTGTATCATTGGGAAGACCTAAACATAAAATAAAATATAAAGATAAATATATGAATATCATAGTTTAAAGTTATTTGAGATCAATTTACATAATAGAGATTGTTAAACCAAAAATATTTGAATACTTAAATTATTTTTTCTATCTTATTTATTTTATTACTTTAATCGTAACAATAAGCGAACATGTAGTATAGTGGGAAGAGCGGGTACAAAAATAAAAAGAACACAGAAAGAGAGTCAAGTGTTCGATGATAGAAATTAATAGGGGACAAAAAAAGGAGTTTTAAAGGAAGGGGGAAAAAGAGTGAAGTGGAATGTTGAGGAGAATATAAATCATGAGTGGAATAGGATTGCTACTTGTGTAAAGAATACCGCAAAGGTGATTTCCGGTGAGAGTAGGAGTAGTATGCCAGAATACAAAGAAAAATGATGGTGGAATGAGGAAGTTCAGAGAATTATAATGAGTGAGAAAAAGCAATTTATGGTATAGCAAAAGAGCAGAAAAACAGAAGATTGGGGAGAATACAAAAGTATATGTATGAAAGCAAAGAGGGTGGTAAGTAAAGCGAAGTTTAAGAGGTGTAATGAGTTGTATAAGTCGGGAACAAAAAAAGGTGAAAAAGAAATATTATAGATTGCCTGAGGTTAGAAAAAAACGATCCAAGGATTTTCAAAAAGTTTGGTGTATAAAACGTAATTATAAGAAGTTGCTAACGAATAATGAGGATGTTAAAAAGAGTTTAAAAGAGCATTTTGAGAAATTACTGAATGAAGAGTCTCCAAAAGAGGCTGTAGAAGATATTTCGTGGAATGAAGGTCTAATAGATTTAATTAGTGAGATGGAGATATGAAAGGCTGTGAGAGCGATAAAAAAGAAACAAGCGGTAGGACATTATAAAGTGCCAGTGGAAGGGTAGAAGACGTTAGAGGATGGATGCATAAGATGGTTGAAATATAATTTTAATAAAGTGCTAATAAAGAGAAAAATGCCAAAAGAATGAAAAAAGAGTTTTGTGGTACCTATATATAAAGTCAAAAGAGACTGTTAGACATTTGAGTAGAATGTAATGTTTTAATTTGGAAGAATTGAATTCGCTACACTACAACGATTTTTATTTTCATCACTCATATATTTCATACATCGTTCACAGACGGTATACGATGGACGACTGCAACGTGTATACGAATATAAGCTTAATGGAATTGCAAACTTCTCGCTTACCGCACTAAATATAAATCACACCATTATATACAATTAAGATCTAAACAGAGACATACAAGAGTGTAGAAATTATAACGGCATAAGAATTTATGAGTCATAGTATTACGATTTAGGAAAAGATTATAAGTTAGAGAATAAGCAGTGAGACATCAAAACTAAAAACCAGTTTGGTTTTATGCCTGGAAAGTCGACGATGGAACCGTTATTTTATGTGAGGCAGCTCATAGAAAAGTATAGGGAAAAGAATAAAACGATTTTATATGATGTTTATAGATTTAAAGAAAGCGTATGACAGAGAACCGAGAGATTTTAAAGTAGGCGTTAATGAGAAAAAGAGTTTCAAAAACGTATATTAAAGTGGTAGAGGATATGTATGAGGCTCATGTACCAATGTCAAAAGTACATGTGAAGAAACAGAGGATTTTAGTACGAGTAGGAGTGTACCGAGAATCTGTCTTAAGCCCTTGCCTGTTTTCTGTAGTAATGGATGAAGTTACAAAAGAGGTGAGATACCGTGTTGCATGGTGTTTGCTAATAATATAGTTTTGATAGGAGGAAACAGAGAAGAAGTTAATCAAAAGCTTGATGTGTGGAGATTAGCTCTTGAAGGAAAGGGATTAAGGATTAGTAGAAATAAGACAGAGTATATAGAGTATAAGTTTGGTGAAAGAAAAGAAGTCGATGAAACGAGAAGTGTAATGATAATAAGCGGGTACAAGGTAAATGAGGTTGAAATTTTTAAATATTTAGAATCATTTTTACAAAAGAACGGCGGTTTTGACGAGGATGTGAAAACATAGGATTACGTGCAGGTGGATCAATTGGAGAGAAGCGTCTGGTGTTTTGTGCGATAAGAGAATTACAATGAGGCTGAGTGGGAAGTTCTATAAGTGTGTAGTGAGACCAACTATGTTGTATGGTTCAGAGTGTTGAGCGGTTGACCAGAAAATTGGACAGAGAATTAGTGTATCAGAGATTAGAATACTTAGATAGATGAGTGGAGTGACAAGAGAAGATAGGAATGAATAAATAGAAAATGAATAAATGAAAGAAGGGATGAATACGTAAGAGAAAGCATAGGAGTAGCATCGCTCGTGGATAAGATAAGAGAGAATAGACTTAGATTGTTCGGTC
Organism: Schlechtendalia chinensis; assembly: GCA_019022885.1. Classification (NCBI taxonomy): domain Eukaryota; kingdom Metazoa; phylum Arthropoda; class Insecta; order Hemiptera; family Aphididae; genus Schlechtendalia; species Schlechtendalia chinensis. The sequence goes on from CM032344.1 coordinate 10,177,834, forward strand.
ATATTATGAGGAGGGTTAAATTCGGAAGCTGTAAAGACGGTTATGGAAATGAATGTTGAAGGAAGATGAGGAAGATGAAAACCGAAAAAAGTTGGTTGGGTGCAATTGGATGTTATACAATGACGCTGGTATGTGCATATATGATGTGGGAGATCGTGTCATGTGTGTCTTAAAGGGATGTCGGAAAAAGGGTGATTAAGAATATAATTTCACACAATAATAATTCACTAGTATTTTACATAAATTGACTTGAATGTAATTATAGTATAGAATATAAGAGCGCCCTTACACTAATAACAATAATAATAAACAATATAATATTGTGCTAATGCACATTCACGTCTCGGCGTCATCATCCACAAGACAATGTGAATTATACAAAAGAAACCTGAACGACGTAACAGAAATCAGCACCTATAACTGAAAAGTTCTCAACGGCAGGCGTACGTGTTCATGAGCCGGCACAACCGGAAAGCGCCACCAATGAAGCCGGAAAGTGACGACGGTAGACAAAAACAGGAGGCAAGCAAACCACGTTCCGGAGCAATCGGGTCCTTCTACGATTCCGTTATGTTTTCTGTGCGTACAGAATTCGGACTACGGCACGGATTCGAGATGAATTGTCTGTCGACCGTGAACTGTTAAGTATAAAATCAACGTTTGGATAATAGAAGGAAATGACATGAGCCGTCGATCGTTGCTCGGAAACCATGCGTGTTCCAATGTCAAGTGGAGATATAGGACATAGGTGGCCGACCCCAAATAGCTGGGATGGGGGCGAGGGAGGAGAAGAAAAAGAAAAAGAAAAACCGTAATCATAATCATAGAATGATTATTATAATGATATTATCAATTATAGTATATATGACTCTTTTCCTTTAGTAATTTATCATTTAAACCAATGTCTGAAAAATTTATTCTAATTTTTAGAATACTTATGGTTGTACTTCGAAAATTGTTATTAAATTACTGACTTAATTCGTAAAATGCATGCATAAAAGCTTCAGTTTTGTTCCAATTCACTACACGAGGCGAAAATACAAATATTAATGTATATTATTATATAATATTGTATAAGTCTTAAAATTATAATGCACTATTGTCTTCATAATTTTATAAATCAATTCAAATGGACAGTGCGGTAATACATTTTCCCGATAATACATAGCTAGATAAACATTCAATGTATTTACACATTCAGCCATTGCCACTACTCCTCGCGCTGTCGGTATTTTTCATTCCTAGATTGACGCTGTGGCCGACGTCGAAGGCAGTGAGCGTTTACGTTGCCCTGCTAATTATGCAGCGCTAGCGCGGGTGCCACCGTGTGTTTACATTCTGCTCGATCAGTGAAATCGCAAAAATTACGCGCGCACAACGTCCTCCTTCTTCTTTCTTGGTAACTGCGTTCGAACAAAATGTACACACAATGTATCACGCTCGCGTTGCTGGTTATGTCGCTGCTCGCGCTGCTCAGTTTGCCGCTGTTGGCGGGAGCGTCGGGCAGCGACAATGCGAGTGGAGCATGGTCAGCACGAGTGACGTGTTTACATACTCCTGCTGCCCGCTCTCGCGCTCACTTCTCTGCTCACTGTCACGGAAGTGTGCTGAACGTAAACCCGGTATAAACAGTACGGTGTTACTCACTTTGAAATGTTCCTTTTTCCTTAAGTTGGTCTGCATAATACATATATTTGACATCCGATGATATTAGCAATATAGATGTACATACAATTAGTGCACCGGCAACGGGCATGTACCCGAGGTCAAGTCGGATTGCCCGCGTGCGATAAACTTAATCCACAAAGATAATGCTTCGGACACTATAAACAGACGGGATAACACGACTACACGAAATACGATAAATACGATTAAACGAACACAGATGGATCGCGTCTGTGGATCGCAGGTACGGGATGAAGTGGAAACATTTTTAGATAATCCGATGATGAACTTGGGACGGCCGGCGATCCCGTACTCCCGATATCGTGTGCGCCGCGTGCGTACCGAACACAATTATCGGACTAAAAAACGACACAACCATTTAATGCCTAAACGACGAGTACATTAGCCGATAATATTCAACGATTCTTCCTGGTTACGACTATAGCAGTAGAATGTACAATCCATCGAAATTCCATTACGCGTATGTAAAGTTACTACCGGCCGTTGACGATCTAAACAACAAGATATTCTCTCTAATATTTTACACGCTCTCTATACTTTCTAATATCGTTCTACGATACATAATTGTTGATATGAATATGAATATTTCGAATCACGATAATTACGATAACCTAAAAACGATATATTCGAGTCGATATATCCGTCCAGTCGTTTGTATACGCCCACATACACCACACACGATTTTCTTTGTAAAACCATCATAATTTAATTTACGTTTATGTTAACATATTGTGTTACATTTGGAAATTATAAAATATTAATCACATGAATATTGAACGGTTATCATCTGTTCTTATAAATAATAAATAGTTGTAGTGACTTTGTGAGATTCTTGAATCGTACACCGCCACAAATAATATTCATTAATTTCACATTATAATTTCATGATATTGAAATACATATATAATTTTTGTACCGTTTTTCTTGAACAAAATGAGATCTCTAATGATCTAAGATAAACTGATTTCTATTGGATGTATCAAATGATAGTCTTCAAGTCATAAATATGATGATGCTGAACTCGGCCTAGTAGAATACTGTGGTCTTTTAGATGTAAAACACCAATATATTGATGTCTGCAGAATATTATGTTTAGGATCATATTGAATATTATGATGCTGACGATTAAATAATTTACACCAAAAGTTTTACAACAAAGCATTGCGATACCTGAAAACTTTGATAGGATATATTTGTTTGAAAACATTATTATTAATCAGTGATGGCTCGTGACATGTGGACGAGATGACGAGTGCAATCCTCCTTATAATTAAAAAAAAAAAAAGGGAAATAATATAATTTTATTTTTGAATGTATATTAAATGAGTAATTTAATTGTTGATTCAAATATTATTAAAATTAGATCGCGATAACATAATTTGTTGTGACCTTTCTTGCGTGTACCAGGGCCTTAAGAATGAGGGGGGGATACGCATAAAGTGTGTGTCATTATGTACTCGTATAAGAACGACAAATCGCGTTGTCTGAAATGGATACACGTATATATATATATACACATGTGGCCGGGTTTGATAATGCGCAGTTACATTCAAAGAGAGGCCACTGGTGTTAATAAATTAACCGATTTTGAAATTAATTTTTTCTTTATGAGAAAGCAACGCATAATAATATCAATGTGTAATATATTTACAACGCTAGAGTGACTTTTATGTTTATTGACAACATTATACCGATACATTTAAATAGGTGCAGTTTAAATAAAAATTTGAAAATTGTGTACTATTCTTGAAGACAATGATTATATTTTAAGTCGGAATATTATATTTAGAAAATAATTAAATTTTAAATATTTGTTTTTTCAAATTTTCTTCTCATGAGTTATACAATATACTCGTATATTATAAATAAATACTAATATTAAAGTAATCAATGTGCTTACCATCACAATCTGGGTAACAGAATAGAAAAAAGTTTAATTATTAGTAGGTATTTTGTATTTGTTAAAAATGCATTTACATATATGCTGTCATGTCCAAAAAATAGATTGACAACGCTTCTTGGTGACTATTGCACTATACATCGAAATGTATTTTATTATAAACTATTGAAGTCTATTCGCACATAGTTATAATACGTAAATAAACAATTAGCTACCGGACATAACCCTGTAACTTGGTATAAGTGCTAATTAACACCTTTATTTTGCGCAAGATCACTGCACACAGTTATTGAAATATACGAAGCCAGTCAATAAGGTCATACGCTCATAGGAAACACAATTTATTTTATTTTTAAATTAAAAATTTAAGTAATAAGTTTTGAAAACTACATACGTTCTTTTGATTCTACATATTAAAAAAAATATTAAATTCACATGTGTAGAATACTTACCATAGTCACATTTAACAGCAAGAACTGTTATAACTAGATTTATAAAAAACAGTTTACAAACAACCAAGCTCATTTCGTTTTTTATATAGTTAACAACTAACATGTATATGCTTCGTAATAATTTATAGTTATATATTGCAATACGTAATAAAACACAACACAAAATAAAAATGTCGTTATGATGATTTTCTATCAAGCAAATGGTAAGTTGGTGTTTGCTCAATTGATTTAACGGGATTATTTGAATAATGTTATTTGACACGTTTTATATGCTTTTGTAAAAAATTTTATATTACAAATTTTTAATAATAATTAGAGATTTTTGTTTCGAATTAATCATTATTATTTTGGTATAATTAAGTATTCGTTTGCGACCACTATTAACGCTTCCGACTAACGTTCTTAGGGGACATTATTGATTAAACTATCACTCACTCTATGAATGTGTTGAAGCTTTCATGGATTGGTAATTTCCTGACATTGTTTTCAGATATATCCATGTGTGTATACACATGTTATACACACATGGATATATCTGAAAACAATATCACTCACTCGTCCGCAATGTTACTAAATTAAACTTAAATAATTGTCCCGGTAATAATCAAATCGCACGACAAATGTATTAATGGCCTATTCCTCCAACAATTATTAACAATTCTAAAACCTAAATATTGAAACAATACTTATAAGTGTGATGGTTTGAAGATCAAATTAATTAGTAATAATATTTTATTTTAAAATTATTTTTAATATATTAATTAATTTACAGTTTGTAAAAGGTTTATATCCTTAGCACTGAAAACGTGTTTGTAAGCTACAAATATTTTAAAAATTTAAAACTTGGTTTTCGTTTTTCATATTTTGAAATTAAATACAAATAAGTATTCTTCTCAGATAAAAACGATAGATCAAAGAACTGAAATAAATTGTCAAATTAAATAATTCAAATATAACGTTAATTTGTTGTGATTGTTTACCAATTGATTTGTACCAAATTGTTGGTATCAAAGTGATAGATATCCTTAAAGATATCTAGAAGCAAAATTGCTTAACATTCAACAATTCTCGTTAAAAAAAGAAGTTATCAAATATACATTTGATCAGACGAAATAATGAAATATGAATTTCTATATTCGCTGACATTTCACACAGATTTCTTAACTGTGTAATACATTCTGTGCACTTATATTACTTGATAGATAATTTGAAAATGTATTTTTACAAGTGTGAATTTCCAAGGTTTTTTAACAAGAATTTTTTAAGCTTTTTATTTTTTTTTTATTTTTATGGTATCACAAAAATAGTAATATAAGTGAAATTCAAATGTAATTTCGATTGAAAACATTTGGATTTTTAAAAACCTTAAGACTGATTTATGTAATAAATATGTACTAAATCTTGCATTTTGCTGTATATCTTGATCTTTATTAAATACTTTTAACTGGCTCTTATTGAGGAAACTTGATAGAAGCATAATTATCATATATTTTTAATACATTGAACATGTATATATTTTCAATAAAGTTATAATTATATCATTTACGTTATGCCATCAATTTATGTAATGAATAAAAAGATATTTTTCAACGGTTTTAATATTAATTATATTAATTAATTAAATTAATCATATAAACAATTTATGAATAAAATATAGTTTATTTTAATTTTTAAAACACATTATTTTTGTATTTTAGGATAATTATATCATAAGTAATTAATTAGTTAACATAACTAAATATTATAGTGAAATTAAACATTATGCATTTTCATGAAAAAAAGACCTATTTAGTTTCATCTGGAGGTAATTGGTTTAGGTCAAAGTTCCGTACTGGTTTATCTTCTCCAAATGAAGACATTAATTGATCATTCGGTTGAGACTGAAGTTCTTTGTTTTTTTGCATTTGCAGGTGGTATAAAACATTTTCCCTTTCATCTTCAGGGAGTGTAAGTGCAAACAAATGAATGCTGGTGCAAAATTCACGCGGACTCCTTGCAGTAGTATGTTCTTTAGAAATTAATATAAATACATAAATGTAATTAATATAAGTCATTGCTCTTGTCAATTCGTGTTATAAATATTGTTTAAATATAGAGAATGTGATAAGGTAGTTCTTAAAATAATAATATATACTTAACACAATATTAAACAATAACTTAGTAAATTATATATTTATATAGTGCCCTATTGTTAAAAATTGTTTTATTTAAAATGTTTTTTAAAATGTATTCAATATTTGTTAATTGAATAAATTATTTACACGAATTACAATTTAATTACCTACATAGATTTGAAATTGTCTTAAAAAAGTAGAACGTTTTGTGTCATGATTTCAAAAACGTTCTTATCATACTACAGTCACAAGTTACATATGCACAATATGCATTACAATTACACAAGCTACAGATGTACAATGCACATACATGTCTTACGAAACAAAACAAAAATGGGAATTATTTACTAGTAACTAAGTTATGCTATAACGGTTGATTGAAATTCTAAGTTTTAATTATTATAATTTATAGTAATACTTTTTGCTAATATTCAAATAAAAACGTTTTAACTTTTAATCAATTTAAATTTAATTTAATTCTCATATGGTTATAATATTGTGAATAATGGAAATATATTTTAAATTTGTAAATTGCATGTTGTAATTCATAAATTAGTGTGCTAGTAGTATTTGTGTCTCATACTTGTTAACATGGATAAGCTTTTGGGCTGGGGATCAGTGAAAATTTCTGACACAAAAAATATAACGCGATATCGATAAACAACTTTAGTAAGTATGTATCAATGTAGACCTACGATCAATTCACTCAAGCTCGCAATATACCATTTAAAGCTTATGAAACGACAGCATCAACCGGTGCAGCAGCAGCTGCAATCAATGAGATAACAGTTCACACTGCTTTTCGTATTGGAAATTAACATCGTGAACATTCATCGTACATTGAATGTTTGTGAGTTCAACACAGCTTCCATTTTTAGGGAAGGGCTAATTGAATATGTTGCTCAAGATGACTACATCGGCGTTTGTACAAACGATGAAGTTAAACATGCTCGCTAAAAGTTGCAAAAGATGAACCTGACAAGACTGGTAGATTGCCCAATATACTTCGTATTTTCATCGGGAAACTGTACATGATTAGAGCTAACATAGATGTATTCAATGAGTTAATAAATGCCGCAATAAGTACCCTGCAATATATGGGACGCGATGTTGATACAAGAGTCAAACAGTTGTGGCTCTTATTTCACGATGAGCGTATTGGTCGTTTACTTCACGCTAGATGTCAAGCCCAAGTTCTAGCAAATATGCACCTGAATTGTGAGTGAATACCAACTGGCACTCATACTGCTACAATTCAAATGAAAAGTAAAATTAATTATATCATGCAAACGAATACAATTTTCTTTGGTCGAAGCATGCGCATTCACAATTTATGAGTCACAAAGTGGAACATTTAATACTGTCATTTATTAATACGATCGAAGTCATGAACAGCAGCATGTATATGTCACTTTGAGTCGAGCTACTTCTTTGGAAGAATTATTCATAAGCAATAAAAACAAAGATCATATATTTTACCACTCTCGCGGGAAAATAACATTTTACATTATAAATTTCGTCGTCTTGAAAACCATCAACTCGAAACAAGTCGCGAATTTGTAGTCTGTGTAACACTCATTTTACTTCGCTGTTACAACGTTCAGTTCTTACTAGCTCATTTGGATGACATCGCCACTGAATTTGTTCTGCTCACTTACAAGATAATGGCATTCACGGAAACCTGGATTGAAAACGATGAACACGTTGACATATTAGGATTCCGTCCTGTGTCACAATTCGAACGCAATACAGTACGAGCCGGAGGTATCTGCATTCATGAATAAGAAGTGTCATCGCTTCAGATGTCTCGCTTTAGTCTACTGAGCATGACCTCTTGAAATTTGATTTAAGAAAAAATAAAATTTAAGAGGATCTTTATCGCAAACGATAGAGTAGATGATATTTGTGTAATTCAAACCACCATTAATGACAAAAAAGCTCTCTTAATTTCAGTATATAATACACCTGATATTACAATTCGACAATTTAAACAATTCTTTGCATTGAATTTTCTGGTTTATACTCGTAGTCCCAAACTTGTTGGATTGATTGAAGAGTAAGACGAACTTGAATACTATACCAATCATACCTGTTGGTAATTTCAACATTGCCTTGAAGAGTGTTAATGGAACTCAGTTATTTAATTGCATGCAACAAACCTTCAACTTTCGACTGAATACAAATTTATCCATCTTAACAACTCGAAATAGTACATGCATCGATGCTGTACTCACTGTATTCACTCGTCATGTTGAACATTTACAAACTCGAACAAGCGTTTATATTTTCACATATACCTTTCAAACAAATTTATACTTTTTTCCACTTCAATGAAAAACATTACAATGTGGATGTGCAAATTCAATGCCCAAAAACATATCAATGATTCAATGTTGTTCCATGAAATAAAGAAATTTGACTTTTTTTATATTATATTACTTACTAACATAATCTTTGATACAAGGTCCAACATACCACATGTAATGTCTTTGCATGACTAAATACATAAAATATCATAAATGGTACTTTATTAATTTAGTTGATATAAATTATCAATGTCATTGATAAAATCCAAAATATGTTTATGAAAAATTGAGTAGTAAGTAATTTATATAATATTCAATTACTATTATATAATAGCAGTAATGCTATATTGCTATATAGCATTTCTATTTCAAATTTATTAAGATAATAATAAATGTTTATAACTAAAAAAGAAAAAACACTTAAAAGAAAACTCGCCTAAATTTATTTACATAAACTCAGAATTTCATTTAATACATATTTAAATTTTTCCTACTTAACTTTTTATATATTTACGTGTAGCATTTACTCCTATACAAGTTTTCATTCAAATTAGTATTTCAATTCAAATAAGATATTATACACTGATATAATGCAATACGTGTAAGCTTGCTAATTTTGCGTTAGTTTCAGTCCAAAATGGAATATATTTATAATCGTAGACATATTGATTAAAAAATATAGTTCCTAAAAATGTTGTCGTTGAAGATACAATTGCAACATTTGAAATTTTAATTTTACAAACACAAAGTCATTTATTAAAGAAAACATGATGAAATAATCAAAAAAGATTTGAACGTTCGAAGATATCTAAACAACTTGATGAAATATGAATGTAAAAAGTTACAAAATTAATTATCAAACTATATAATTTATTTTGCAGGACGTTCGTACAATAAAATATTTTTAAATGCCCCAAAACATTTTAAATCTTAACAGTAGAAATAATAACATGTTAGACATATTTACTCACTCAATTTTAGAAACATACCTTCCAGTGCATTTGTTTTTGAAACTTGAACAAAAATACAAAAAAGTCTTTATTTACGCAGCAATTATTACTAATAATTGTAAACAAATAAATAATATATATCATCAAATGTTATTATTACGATTAATACCATAATTCAGAAATTGATTATGAATTTTATTTTTGATTAAACTAACAGTTAAATAACAGTCATTTCAATAGTATTCCCTTTTTATATATACATAAAATATTTACGCAATAATTTTGGCGCTAAATCGTTATTCATAGATTCTAAAAATAATTGATTGATCATGTACGTAATATTACTAAAATCAATTTACGTCTATTATACAAAATTATACTTATTAATAATAATCGTATTTTACGTGTCATCCATAATGTACAAAATAAAGTTTAATTAAATTTAATAATTAAGTTTTAATTACATACGTCCTTTTAGAATATTTGTGTTAAATTGATTAAATAAAATTACAACTTATTTTTTCTATAATAGTCAATATTTTCTATAATTATGGTTATTAGAACACATATTTACAAAAAGATATATTTCATCATGTACAAAATTTAGTTTCGGTCTGAAAATTATCAAATATAGAATTGTGTTTTCTAATATTTTACCTTCGCAAAAAGTATTTGTTGGATTTTTTCCTTTCGCCGATACTTTTATCAAAAATATTAGTTTTAATTTTGGACATAATTGTTTAAACTATAATAATTTTATTTGAATTTCTTTTAAAACCAATGGATTCAAAAAATCATAACTGATTTTATTTAAATGAATACAAACAGTGCTTGTTATTCCAACACCAAATACGAGGTTCTTCAAACATCATATTTATAATGCCTTTGTGTGCTAAAAATATATATGTTTTTAGTTTCAATTGTTATCGATTATTCGTGATTTAGAAACGAACAAAATGTTTATGTGGGAATCAAATAAAATGACGTGTGGAATATTTACAGTCTAATTAGTTATTTTACGTAAATACTTATTCAAGTAATTTTAATTATCACCAATAACGTTGCGTACTTTTAAAGAATTCGTTCCAAAGTTCTTTTTGATATATATAAACTAATCCTGGCAACAACATATGTTATATTTCATGTTGATTTTATTCAAAATTTCTATTTGATCATACATTTTTGTGGTATAAAAATGTTTATAAAAAATAAAAGGTAGTCATAATTTCTAAATCACTAAAATATGACAAAATCAGTTTTGAGCTTTTAAAAATACATTAATTAACCTTTCTGGATTCCTTGATAACTTTCATCATTAGGAATACCTTAAAAACAACATAAATATTGAAATAAATACAATTTTTTTTAGTTTTATTAAATTAAATATTAATAGATATAAAATGAAAATTACTACAAGAGTTAATCTTATAATAGTTTAACCAATATATTTTTACATTTATCATAATTCTAAAATAATAATTAAAATTATTATTAATAACAAAAATAAAAATAGTTTTATTTATCCTATGAAGCCAATATGTTAAAAACAAAATGTAATTAGAAATTATTTACAAAAAATAATTTATCTTTTAATTACTAACTTAGATCGTAAAATGCATGCATGAAAGCATCAGTTTGGTCCCATTCCACTACACGTAGCCAAATTAGAAACATTTATGAATATTATTGCATAATTTTAACTTTCTTTGCACGAAACTATTAATTTAAATAAAAACATGATAATTGTTTATATTTTAAAATTCAAATACACTATTGCTTACATTGTTTTATAAATCAATTTAAATAGACAGTGCAATTATACTCTTTTTATGGTATAATGCTAGAAATTAATTCAATTTAAATAGTACGGTACAACTCACTATTAAAAAATCCTTGTTTTTCAAATTGGTCTACATGACAATAATGTTTAACATTAGATCATTATAGTTATTCGCTCACTTAATCAATTTTAATTAAAATCAATATTTAGCCTGTCAATTGGTATTAGTGACGTAGAATACAGTCCAAAGAACAGACACCGAATTAGGTGTTACTAAAATAGTGTTATAATTAATAATCTAAGAATAAATCGAAATACAATTCTAGCAAGCTGATCGACAACTTTAAAATAATGACAACTGACAAACAAACCAAAAAACTACGAATCAGATGAAAAATTATTCAAATTAATAGATCACAGTATGTAACTGTGTCAAATAACATCCTGTTCACCAGTAAATTCCGAAATCCAAAATTATGCTGACACAAACGCTATAAATGCATCTTAAGCTTACTGCATGTGATCTGTCCTTATTCACTGGGGTTGAGATAATGCGCGGCCCAAGCAACAAGATCGCGTCTGTAGGTGGCAGATAACGGCACGTCTCCGTTGTTGAGACAGTCACAAATATTAAAATAAGTGGCAATAGATCAAGGGTCACCCGGGGGCAATGCTAACCCCTGCTTTCGAAAAAATGTCTGCGGAATACGTTACCTCCTAGCGGGGGGGGGGGGAGGTGGATCAGGTGAATAAGAATTCTTCCCGGTCACAGCGTCGCCAAAGAGAGCGACAGGCGATCGACAAAATTGAAGCCCTACGATGTCAGCCTAATCTACTACCCCGGAGGATGCTTAAGCCAGGTTACTCTTATAATTGGGGCGGGTGGATATAACTATGATTCTGCCACTCAGACATTACTCCCGCGTCTCCGATTAAGTCCTGGATGATATTCAACTATTGGTATTGAGTCATTTAGGCGTACGCGCAGCTATGGCTGGTCCTATAAAGTCATATTACGGAAGAATAACAGAGACGCAAGTTATTCGAGGCATGTATTACTGATGACGCGTGCATGAACGTAGTACGGGTGTCTCTTAGGCTTCGCTGCAGGGACCATCCTCGCTGCTGTAAAGACATGGTCTGAACTTGATCTGAATTGGATTCGTGCGGGCTGAGTTTCGTTATAACCGTTAAGTTTTGAGCCTCAACAGTGCGCAACGACGTGAAAACACGGAATACTCGAGAACGAGTTCTTGGATGACTTGGTCTTGATAGACGCTATGTCGTGTTGTGTTCGCTCGGCGATTTTCTCTCGGCCGAAACGTCTTATGGCCTAACCCAAAAGTGGCATTCCCGCGCTAATTTAAGATTTACGATTAATAGACTTCAGCTATAACCTAAATGTGGATTTAGTTCGTTTTGAAAAAATAAGATAATTGCTAATTTCTGTTGTTGATATAACATGATTAATTAATAAATATGTTTATGTAGCACTGTAGTTAAAATTAAGACGCTAGAGACTATTGGATTACAAGTTGTACATAATATTGATGTCTAAAAAATATTAAAATACAGATCATATTGAATATTAGGATCATAAAGCTTAAGTAATAAATTGAATTTCAGTAAAATTTATTTATACTAAAACATAATTATAAACAAGTTTACAAAAGTTTGAAATCAATTTTTTTTGATGGAAGAAAATACATACATTTTTTTATTGTGTAAGATAAATTAGCGAAACTACAATGGTTGTAATTTTTCAAGACAAAATTTGTTAAAGTCAAGAAATTTTTAATAAAATGCAATTAAACGTTAAATATCTTGTTTACATAATATCCTAACAATCCAATAATTAACTAATATACACGTAATCAATTAGCTTACCTTTACATTCTAATATTAAAAATTGAGCAAAATTATAAATTGTTAGTAAATATTTAGTGTTAGTACAAAATTCATTTTTCATATTTGTCATCATGGCCCAATATAGAGATTGTCTACGTAATTAGTGACCGAGTGATTAATTCAATGTATTATTTTATGTATTATGTATTAATTGTAATGTAAACTACATTTTATATTTTATAATTTATTTTATTCTATTCGTACATAGTTATATAGACATATTTCAATCAACTAAAATATTTAATACCTTACCTACGTAAATAAATAATTAGCTACCAAACGATACTCTACGACTTTGTATAACTACTAATTAACAACTACATGTTCCATAGGTTCATGACACGCAGTTATTTTGAGGTCTGTCTATAGGCTATATGGTCATAATTTAGTAAATATGTTTCGAAACATACCTTCATACCAGTCTACATCTTAGGAAAATATTTATTTCGTATTATTGTCATCATTGTTGAGTATATATGATAATATGACAAATAAATGTACTAAATAATTTGTTTTGTGAATGAATTTATAAAACTTAGCTTTTATACATTAAATAATTTAAAGATTTTTTACTATATTAAATACGTGTGTAGAATACTTACCAACGCCAGCAATTTTTACAAAGTTTCCCATAGCTAATATTAAAAATATAAGTTTATAAACAACCATGTCCATTTAGTTATTGTTATAGTTAACACCTAATTCGTTTTTTTTGTTATAATTCATTGTAATATCAATTTTTTATTGTACAAAACACGAAAACAATTTTTAAAAAGCTGTGAATAACAAACAATTAATCAGTTGGTGTTAAGGCAGCTGACAACATAATAATTTGTGAAACATTCTTTGTAGTGTTTCCTTTTTTTATTAAAATTTGTATCGCTAAAATAATAAAATAAAGTATAATATAATAAAGCTTTAATATATTAAAAAATTCAAATCATTTGTAAACCTAAATAATTTAAATATAACATTCATTTGTTGTGATTATCACTGAGTAGAGACCAGATAACACAAATAAAGATACAATACTAAATCTACCATTCATAGTAAAAAATCGTATTGCTATTCTGTCCTTATGTACTGCCATTCTGTATAAAATATTGATATAATTTATATAAATATAGTGAAAAAATTAATTCTTTTTAATTAAATAATTACTTATTTTCTATTTCAAATACTCTTAAATATAGCCAATTACTCATGTGAAATTAGTTTTACAAATAATTGGTAGTATCAAAGTGATAGATATTCTTAAATATATCTCAAAGCGAAATTGCTTAACATTCAATAATTTTCGTTAAAAAAAGAAGTTATCAAATATACATTTGATCACTCGAAATAATGAAATATGAACTTTTAGACTCGTTAACATTTTATACAGTTTCGTAACTGAAATACTACATTGAAAATAAAATAAACAATTTTATATATGCCGAGTACTTATATTACTTGATAGGTAATTTAAAATTGCATTTTTACGAGTGTGAATTTTCAAGGTTAAATTATAACAATAGACATAAATTATAAACTTTTTCAAAGATATTGGGTGATCGTTTTATGAGTACATTCATAATAAAATTTTATTAATTTTAAATTTTAAAATTTTCTTAAAATTTATGGTATCATAAAAATAGTAATATAAGTGTGATTAAAATGTAATTTCGATTGAAAACATTTTGATTTCTAAAAATTTTAAGACTGATTTATGAAATAAATATGTACTAAATATTGGATTTTGCTGTATACCATGATCTTTGTTAAATATTTTTAACTGACTTTTACTGAGGAAAACTTTACAGAAGAAGTATAATTATTATAATAAAATAAAATATATAAGAGAACCTGTGATAATTTTATACACAAATGTTTAAAACCAAAAATCACAAAAATTATACATAATTACCGTGTATAATTTTTGTGATTTCGGGTTTTAATTATTTTGAATAAATTATTAATTAATTTAATTAATCATATAAATAAATTATGACTTCATTACAGTATTATTTTTATTTTTGAAAATACATTTTTTTGTATTATAGTATAAATATATCATAAATTATTAATTTAATAACATAATTAAATATTAAAGTGAAATTAAACATCGAGCTTATTCTTGAAAACTAGTTTTTATTTATCTTCATCACTAGGTATTTCGTTCAGGTCGAAGTCCCGTATTGATTTAATTGCATGAGATGAAGATGCTAATTGATCATTGGGATGAGGTTGAAATGTTGTCTTTTGATGAACACTATGTAATGGTCGAATGTAATTTGGGTTTTCAATTTCCTCAAATTTTCCAACTGGATTTAAAATAATAATTTTTTCTGGAAGTGATTTAAGTTCATAGCAATATTCTAATGGACTCCTTGCAGAGGTATATTCTGTTTAAATTAAGAACAAAATTAATTAATTAATTTAATGAATATCAAACATTGTTTTAGTCAATTCAATCATTGTTTAAATACAAAGTCCAAGGTCATGTAATCATTAAAATATTAAAGAATTTAATTTATACGCAATTAAATATATTAATGTGAAAACGAATAGTTTCATGGTGTCCCAGTTATAAAATTATCTAACTGAATTTGTTTTCTTAAAATATATATTGTGTTTTTAAAGTGAGTAAACTATTTATATGAATCACAATATTGTCTAATGAGATTTCAAAAGATTAATATATAACTAGAATGGTTTTTGTTAGAATAGCTAAAAATATATTATCACTCTACAAGTCACAAGTTACATTTGCATAATACACACAAGCATTTTTCAAGAAATAAAATCAATGTTTACAATTTAACAACTTGTGGTCCACTGTTAGTAACTGTGGAAAATTAGTATTGCTTTTACAGGTGATTGAAAATCTACATTTTTAATGATATAATGTTTAAGTTTTACATATGATAACCTTAGCTTTATTTACAATTTGTAATACTAAAATAAAATCGTTTTAATCTCATAATTAATTAAAAGTGATATTTAATTATCAAATTTGTAAAATATTGTGGATAATAAATAGCATATATTTATCTACAACTTAGAGGTGAAATTCACATGTTCAAATGGCATATGTAGGAATGAAAATATTTCAGTGTTTGTGTGGTTGAAATCAATAAATATTTAAATTGTACTTGAATTCCTTGTACAAACAAAATATAAAAATATAAACTAATGTTTTAAAATATTTAATTTTAATATGTTAAACCTAATTTAGGAATATGATAAAAACCGCATAAATTAGCTAATTTTGTCAAATTAAGAAATTATGGATGTTAATGTCTATTATATGTTTCCGACTACAAACTTCCATTTCTCTAATTATTGTTGTGCTTATTAAACTTTTTAAAAAACTTTTATAAAATGATAATTAATTAAAAAATATGATTGTTTATGAATAAGTGTAATTAATGATGAAATATATAACTCCAACATATTTTTAAATTTACTAGTGCAACTATACACATATTTAAATTTTATATTTCTTACAATTTATTTAAATTGTATAACTAAAAAAACAGATTCTTTAAATATAGCGTTTTTTTGAATATATATTGGAATCTAATAAAATTTTATGGAATAACATTATATGTGTGCATAATTGGAACTTTTAAAATTGGTTTGAATTATATTCTTGAAATATTTTATTTAAATTCTTAAAATATATAGCATCCTTAATTATTTTTTTATTGATATTCATTAAGCGTTGCCAACACTAATTCAAATATTTATGTCAAAGTCTTAAATGTCTATATATTATAGATATACTTTAGTACTTGAAATAAATGTGTCAATTTATAGTTATATACTTACTAACATAATCTTTGATACGAGGTCCAACATAATCAATGTAAAACTTTTGCATAACTAAATAAGTATATAAAATATAATTATTGGTACATTATTAATATAAGTGATACAAATAATATGTAATACAAAAATGATTATAGGTTATAAAATTTAAAATGCCTTCATCAAAAATCGAATAGTATAAAATTGGTCATAATCAAAAGGTATAAAATAATTTTTTTTTTTCAAATTTATAAAAATAATTTATATTTTAAATAATAAATAAAACTTTAAGCATTTATATCAACATTTACGAAAATTATATACATTCAATATTTCATTTACAAAAATATTAAAATGTTTAATACTTTTTTTTTTTAAAAAAAATCTGTAGAGCAATTTACTTCACCAATTAATTAATATCAATTAAATAGGTTACAATACATAATTAATGTATACAGAATACATAAAATTGCATTATAAGCTAACAATATATAAAACAATGGAAAAGAACAAAAAAAAATAAACAAAAACAAAAGATGATTAAATTATAAATCCAGCCTCCAAAATAAAAGAAATAATTTTATTGATGATATTTTCATTTTTTGAGTGAAGTATAGAAGGAAGTTCGTTTAAGGAAAGATACGTTTTGTGAATTTAAAAAAGAGAAAAGTAAGGAACTTTTATGTGATAGAGAAGGACAGTGGAAAAAAATATGAGAAAGATTACAAATATATTCGTTAGGATGGAAAGTGCAAAGAGGAGAATTATTTAAAGAAAGTTTATATGAAGGAAGGTAATTAGGAGTGTCCAACACGTAGGCGATTCAAATGAATAATAGATGGTCTGGATTAATTAAGGTTACTAAACAAGATCTTTTTGGGAATCCTGGGAACAATCGTTTTAAATTTATAAGCAAATTTAGGGGATAATTTATTCCACTGTGAAGATCAGAGGTTATTTATATGATAGTATAAAATGGGTATAAAATCTGATGAGGGAAATTCGGAAAGAGATGGTTAGTTGAAATTGGAGGAGTACTTGGCCAATGAGTCAGCAGTTTCATTGCCCTGAATCCCAATATGGCCGGGCACCCAGAGAAATTTAATATTAAAATTTGCACGATGAAGGGAGAAAATAATGTTTTTAATGCGTTGAATAAAGAGAGATCGGTGAGAGATGAAGGGGTTAGATTTTAAAGACCGGAGACATGACATGAAATCTGTAGCAATTAAATGGAAAAGCAGATATAAGAACAAGAGCTTATATAATGAAATAGCACTCAGCCGAAAAAGATGATGAAGCTGGAAGTTTATTAGAAAAAGATATATGTAAGACTGGAATGAAAAAAAAATAGCCACTAGAGATAGGAAAAGTTTAATACTTTACCTTTTATATATTTACGCCCAGCATTTCTTCCTATGTAAGAAAAAACGAATTTATTCGATTTGAAACTATAATTTTATCGGCACAAAATCGTATGTTAAATAAAACATTTAAAAAATTTTAAGTGTCCGTTTGTGGATATCAAAGAAATTTGATGAAATATGAATGTGAAACATTATAATATCATTTGTCTAGCTATATCATTTATTTTGCAGAACTTTATGACGATTTGATACATAAAATATTTTTTAACGTCTGATTACATTTTAAGTCCTTATAATAGAAACAGTAACATATTAAACACATTTACTCACTCAAATTTAAGAATATACCTTCCAGAGCAGCTCTTTGTGACTCTTGGGCAAAAATACAAAAATTTCAATTCATATAGAAACTATCAATATTGATTGATAGTAAATAAATAACATTTAATCATCCTATGTTATTATTAAAAGTATTATTATAGTCCAATAATAGTAAATTAATTTTCGTTTTGGTAAACAGACAGTGTCATAAATGATATATTTTTTTGTCTCATTGTTATGTAGAAACAAAATATTTACCTATTAAGTTGGGCACTCTGTAGTTATTCATAGCGTCTAAAAATAATTGTTCGATTGTACAAGTAATACCACTTAAAATATTAAACCATCTTTATACAAACAATTGCAAAAAGAAAATTAATTATTTATGCTGCTTATCCAATTATATAACATAAAATGTATTTTTACGTGTTCAACAATGTTATAATTTAATGTACTTAATAAAACTTAATTTTGATGCATAATCATTAAAAAAATATTTTTTTTATAATAGCATTTTTTTTCTATGATAATTTGTATTTTAAATAAATATGATTATTGGAATACATATTTTCACAAGTAATGGACTTATCAATGTACATAAATTAGTTCTCGTTAAAAAATTATCAAATACATAATAATTTGTTTACTAATATTTTACCTTTGCAAAAGTTATCATCTACAATGTGTCCTTTAGACAGATGCACTTTTATCATAAATATTAATATTGTTAGTTGTGAATATTTTTTGAGATTAAATTAATCTTAAAATGCAACATAAAACGTCGTAACTAATTTTATATAAAAAAATACGAACAATATTTGTTATTTTCACACCAAACCTCAGGGGGATCAAACATGAATGATATATGATTTCGATGTGCTGAAAATGTTATGATTTCAATTACAGTTTTCAAGTTTTTGATTAGTCGTTATTAATAAACGAACAATATGTTTATATGATAATCATTTAAGTTATTAACAATTCAACTAGCTATTTTAGATACGTTATTACTTAAGTAATTTCAAATATTTACAACGATGATACATACACTCAATGAATTTATCCCAAAGTTCTTTTTGATAGTTATGTGCAGCTCCTAACAAAAATATTTGTATTAATTGAGGGTGTATTTTTTTTAAATTGATAATCTGCCGATTTATAATTCAGTAACATTGTAAATACTTTTATACATAATTGTCGTGTCTATGTGAAAGATAATATGTAATCATAATTTATGAATTGTTAAAATATTACAGAAACAAGTATGATGTTTTAAAAATATATATATATTAACCTTTAAAGTTTCGCTTAAATGTTATATCTGTAGAAAAATTGTATAATAAAACTAAATATTTAATACATAAATATTTTGACATCAATCGTAGCTGTAAATTGATAATGATAATAATCAACATCAAAATATTTAAAATAATAACAACAATAATCATGCTTAACAAAGGGAATTTTATTCATTATTGTATTAATTATCTCAAATTTTAGACGATTTTTTTTGTACATCAAATGTAATCAGAAATAATTTAAAATAATACTCGGAAAAATTTATTTTGGTTATAAAAAAAATATGTCTTATAATTACTCACTTAATTTGTAAAATGCATGCATAAAAGCTTCAGTTTTGTCCCATTTTACTATAAGAATCAAAAATCTATATAATATTAAGTTACATTGGTCAAAACTATCAATCGGAATAACAACATAAAAATTAAATAATCGAATATATAATTGTCAACACGATTTTCGGAATGGTTGATATCCACTCATCAACAGATGCTATTTTAGTAACAATGAAACCTTGGTCTTTAACACATCGTGTGTTTATTTACCTATATTACAACACCTTCATTGAATTGGGTCGTTCTGTGGTGCTTACACAGCGACGATTTTTAAACCATTTTAATGTTGGTCATCATGGTCATGTTCCAAAACGATATACCATTATGAAGTAGGTGAATAGTTTTCAAATAACTGGATCTTTGTGACCGACGACTGCACGAAGACGTGATCGAACTGTACGGACCCAGGAAAACATTGAAAGAGTGCGACGATCGATGGAAGCCCTTGCCGATCGGCGGTACGTAACGCATGCGCTCTTTAAATGTCAGACAAGTCAGTTCGCAGAATCTTACGCTCGGACCTTCATTTCTACACGATAAGATTATGATTGTTATAAAAATACTGCAAAACGACTTCATGAGACGACACAGGCTTACAGAAGCGATATTGCAATTGCTGACGGACGATATCGCTACCCGTCTACAAGAATGCCTCGACAAAAATGGACGACACCTAACTAATGTGATTTTTCGAAGTTGATTATTTTTTCAAAAAAAATGTGTATTTTTTAAAAATGGCAATATACTGGTTATGTATATAAACAATACATTTAGAAACTGGTTCGAAATTTAATGTGTGGCAATATTTTCAAAAGCACCCTGCCGGATCCTGTATATTAATTCAATGAACAATAGTATGTTATAACTTACAATTAAATTTTCCCAAATTCGTAAGTTCGGCTTCATGACAAATATAATTAACATTCAATTATAATATCAATATTAATGTGCATACAAATATCTGACTACAACTATATTAGTTAAATTTATATCGTAATTTGGTGATATGGCAATACATATATAATATTCAAACTGTTATTTTTTAACAAATTAGTTAATTGCTGATCATTAATGTAGATATCAAATTATACAAGTAGTCATCAAGTTATATATTTGATAATGCTGTACTGTACCTATTGGCACTTAACGCTAATAGATGCTAAGTTAAAAATCAATGTATTGATGTTAGTAAAATATTGAATTCCGGATCATACTGAACATTATGACTCTGATGATTAAATTATAAATATCAATAATTTCTCAATAAAGCATTTAGATTTCTATGAATTTGGATAAAATGTATTTATCTTGGATATTAATCTAACAGGTCAAAGAAAGTTTACAATATTTTTTTTTCCGGAGAAGGAAACACATACGGTTTTCATAGTGTGTTACACTATTGGGATTATAGTGACTGTTATGTTTCATGAGAATATTTGTTAAAGTCAAGAAATTAACAATAAAATTCAATTAAACGTTAAATATCTCTCATACACAATATCATATAACATTTCATAATTATTTACTAATATACATGTAATCAATCAGCTTACCTCTACATTCTGAAACAAAATAGTTATTAACTTTTAGAAGGTATTTAATATTTGTACAAAATTTATTTACGTGTATGCCGTCATTACCTAATAGAAAGTGTAATTCAAATAATAATATTTACCAAATAAGTTTCCAAAATTACGTACCTTTTATCAATCCTACTACATAGTAAAAAAATATTAAATTCACATTATTGTCGACGTCGTTATATCATAGAATGAGTAATGTGTTATGCACTGTATGATACATTCACAGTTATTTAAATTAAACATTTTTTTTTTGTACATTAAATAATTTAAAGATTTTTTTATTGCATAATATACGTGTAATGATTAGTTACCATCTACAGCGTTTACGACAAAAATTGCTATAGCCAGAGTAATAAAAAATTGTTGAAAAGTGAACATATTCATTTCGTTTTTGTTATATTTGACAACCATTTCTCTTTTTTATTAAAATTAATTGCAATCTTAGTCTACTATTTTACAAAACATGACAACTTGTGAAGAGACAGGGTATATCAAACAATTGGTAACTTAGTGCTTGCGCAGCTGGTTTAACATTATAATTTAGCGAAATATTCTATGATGAATTGTATTATTTAGTTAAATTTATCTGCGCCACTATAATGTGTAACATTTAAGATTTTTTGTGCTTTTTCTTGTGGAATAAATCATTATTATTTTAGTATTATTATATATTCGAATGGGATGCATATTGTCCCGCAGCCGACTAGTGTTCTTAGGTGACATTTGTCTGCCTCGCCGTTACCATTCTCCCACGCACACTGTTACTAAAATTCATTTCAGTTAAGTGTGGCGATAACAATTAAGCTGCATAACAAATTTAGAATGAACTTTTTTCCCCAACTGTTGATATACAGGGTGTATTTGAAATTAGTTTCACTCATTAGTAGGTTACATTCTATTAGGCGAAAAAATGGGGAAACTTTTTTCCGTTTTTCATTATCTCCAATATTCTGAGCTTAACCTATTTACTCATGAAATAATATTCTAAGCTAAAAATAACCCATACTACGTGACTCCTTGCAAAATGCTATCCTAAAATGATGAGTCATATAATTGATTTACAGTTTAGCACCCAATATGTGAAATGTTCACATTATTAGCATTCATAATGTATTTGTACACAATAATTTGAATTGTCTATTCCCACAGCTTCAAGCTGCTAGTGATGACTTCAACTTCCAACAAGATGGGACACAATCACATGATGGTTTCCAGAAGTCCGAAGATTTCTCGACGATGCCACAGCAATGGATTACCCTTGGCCTCCATTTTCAACAGGTGCACTGGACCTCACAGTTTTTGATTTGATTTTGATGAGGGTATATAAAATACACTGGCTATGTTTCTCTCCTTCTATAGTAATTACTTATAGTAATACTTATAGAAAATACGATTTTTTTGAATTTGGACGAATCCTTTTGGGATACTTTTTATGATCATTATATAATCCACGTAATGAATTTATGAAATAAACAAAATACCTTTTGTAATAATGTGTAACGAAATGTGTAATCACAATTTTATAAAAGTATAATTTTTATTTATTGTATCTCTTGATCAACACTGATGGTTGATGGTTGACTGTAATTTGGGTTATCAGTTTCATCAAATTTTCCATTTGGATTTAAAATTATAATTTTTTTTGGAGATGATTCAATGCCATGGAAATATTCGAGTGGACTCTTTGCATAAGTATATTCTATAAAGAACAAAATTACTATCAAACATAGCTTTTAAACATAGTCAATTCAATCTTTTTTAAATACAAAGGTCGAGATAATATAGTTATTAAAATATTAAAGAATATAATTAACACGCAATTAAATCATTATAGTAAGAAAATAAATAGTGCTTATGGTGTCCTAATTATTAAATTTATCAATTTAAAATGTTTTGTTAAAATATATTCTGTGCTTATAAAATGAATAAAATACTTTCACGAATCAAATCATTGTCTAATTAGATTTGAAACTATTAGAAAATAATTAGAATGGCTTTTGTTGGGATAATAGAAAAATTCGTTATCAGTCTCATGTTATTAATCAGTTAAAACACTATTTAAATCTCATACTGTTAAATTATTATGAATAATAAGTAATATATTTTTAACTATGGGTTACGGGTAAGGTATATTCAAAGTATTTAAAGTATATTAAAATTTAATTTTAGTATACTTAAAATTGTTTTAAATGTCATTCAATATGCCACGCCACATTGAGATTTAGAGCAATGAAACTGCTGACTCTTTAGCCAAGTCTTCCTCCAATGTCAACTTACCATCTCTTTCCGAATTTCCCTCATCAGATTTTATACCCATTTAATGTTATCATATAAATAACCTCTATTCTTCACAGTGGAATAAATTATCCCCTAAATTTGCTTCTAAATTTAAAACGATTGTTCCCAGGATTCCCAAAAAGACCTGATTTAATAACCTTAATTTATCCAGACCGTCTATTCTTCATTTGAAGCGCCTACATGTTGGACACTCCTAATTACCTCCCCATTCATATAAACTTTCTTTAAATAATTCTCCTCTTTGCCCTATCCATCCAGACTATCAGGAGAGCTTATACGCGAACAAGCAACCTATAATTGACCATGGGAGAAATAGTCATTCTTTAAAGCCACTCCTGCCACTTTCAAAGACTGCCCTTCATAACGTTAAACTCTTGTCTTTTAGGAACATTTTCCATGGCTGTTGTAAGATCTCGCAAGTACTGGTTATCATTGTATTTTTTGAAATTGGGTGACTAACCAAGGCTTTATAGCAGGGAAAAAATTATAACGAAGTTCCGTTCCTTTTTTCATCATTTTCAACAAAATATCTTCATAAAAATGATGGAACTTTTTCAGGTGAAGAAAACACATTTCCTATATGTAATAAACATGATATTGAATTTAGTTTGGCATAAAATCACCATAGTTTACTATTTTAACTCCAAACGACGTTATCTGGAAACAACTGTTGTATTTTCTAAT
The DNA here is from genome assembly GCA_019022885.1 of Schlechtendalia chinensis. NCBI lineage: Eukaryota > Metazoa > Arthropoda > Insecta > Hemiptera > Aphididae > Schlechtendalia > Schlechtendalia chinensis. Next base: position 10,202,609 of record CM032344.1, read on the forward strand.
GTTCGTTAAAACAAACGTTAATTAACGAATAATGTATTAATGATTTTATTAATGTAAAATTTGAATTTTAAAAAAACATTATTTTTGTATTCAAAAACAAATATATCATAAATAATTTATTTAATAAAATATTTAAATATTATGGTGATTCATCATGAAAATTATTTTTTATTCATCTTCTTCTGAGGGTACTTCGTTCAAGTCAAAGTCTCGTACAATTTTTACAGCATTAGATGAATTTTCAAGTAGATTATTGGAATCGGATTGAATTTGTGTCTCTAGTTCTACAACTAGATTGAAATCAACAACTCCATTTTCATCCACAGCAAGTGGAAGTCCAGGTGATTCAATTTTGTTGCAATAATCCGATGGACTCCTTGCAGAGGTATATTCTATGAAATGCAAAATAAAAAAATAAAATGAATATCAAACATTGTTCTAGTCAATTCACTCTTTGTATAAATATAGATCTTATGCTAGGTTAGTGATTAAAATTATAATATACATTTCACACGTAATTAAACAATAATATAGTAAAATACATATTCATATAGTGTCCTATTTATTATAATTATCATATTGAGAATGTTATATTAAAATATACATAAAGTTTGTGAAATGAATAAATTATTAACAGGAATAGCATTATGGCCTGATCACATTTAAAAATGACGAATTTTGTTAAGATGGCGTATAATATGTTATCACTCTACAAGTCACAATTTACAAAAGCATAATGCACATAGGTTTTTTGTAAAAAATAAAAATAATGTTCATTAGTTGATAGTAATTTAATACTACTAAAACGGGCTATATTAGTCGAAGTGCACACACATATTTAATATAGATTTCTTATTATTTTCTAAAACTTTCTAAGAGATATTCTAAAAATACATTTTGCATTTTAATAAAGTTTCATGATTCAAACATAAAACTCTCAACATTATAAATCGTATAACATAGTATAAGGTATACAAATGTGCATACATATAACTGTAAAACACAAATTCAACGTCTATCGGGTAAACGATAGGGTAGAGCCAGTGACAAAAACACAAGAATAAAACTGTAGATGAATTCTGTTCAAAAAAAAATATTATCTACATTTTAAATTTTTTCTGTTTAATTACTAATATCATAAGAATGTGTAAACTGAATTCAGTAAAAATTGGCTTGAACTATATTTTTGAAATATTTTGTTCAAATTATATAAATGCATTAATTTCTTTATTAAGTTGTTTGTATTCGTTAAACTTTGTTACAGTTCATTTAAATATTTATTTCGAATTTTTAAATTGCCATGTATTATTGATTATCTGTTGTACATATAAGAATTGTCGTCTCTATGTATCGTTTTATATTACAATACTTACTAACATACTTTTTGATATTAGGTCCAACATGATTCATGTAATACCTTTGCATAACTACATAAATACATAAAATATTATTAACGGTACTATATTAATTTATGAGACACAAATAATACGTTCAAAATATTTTAATGAAAAATCGAATAGTAAAAAATGGATTATATTCAATGGCCATAATATAATATTTATTTTTCAAAATTATTAAGAAAAATAATAATATCACTGACCAAATACGTATTAAAAGGTTTTTATTATCATTTGTCTAGTTTACGTACACTCAAAATTTCGTTTTATAAAATATTAAAACATTTAATACTTAACGTTTTATATATTTTGGTGTAGACTTATTTCCTGTTTTTGAACAAAGTGAAGAAAAAATTATACACTGATATAATGGAATATATTTATACTCGAAATTATCATACAACTTTTATTGAAATGTGGAATATATATATAATCGAGTAAATAAAGTTTCAAAAATTTAATTTTTAGAAAATTGGTGGTTGAAGATTTAACGTTCTACATATCAAATTAGTATTTTACTGACTTAAATCATACATTAAAGTTAACACGTCAAAAAAAATTTTTTGTGATGTAAACATTTGTGGCAATCAAAACAGTTTTATAAAATATAAATGTATAATGTTATAAAATCATTTATCTGACTATATCAATTATTTCGCTAGATGTTATGAAGATTTTGATACAAATAATATTTGTAAATATCTAGTACAATTTTAAATCCTTACTATAGAAATAATAACATATTATACATATTTACTTACTCAAACATAGGAACATACCTTCCAAAGCTACTTTCCGTGACACTTGAACACAATATCAGAATTTTCGAATTTTTAGAATGTTATTGTTAAAATAAAAATTATATTCCAAAAATGGATTATGATTTTTCGTTTTTGGTAAACTGACTGTATCGTAAATGACATTTTATTTGATGGTCTCTTTGTGATGTATGAACAAAATATTTACCCATTAAGTGAGGCACTATGTTATTATTCATAACATCTAAAAATAATTATTCAGTTGTAAAATCAACACCTTTTAAAATATTAAATCATCTTTATATAAACAGTAGAAAAAATATAATTAATTATGTATTCAATTTATAGAATATAATAACTTAATACTTATAACTAAAAATGTAATTTAATGAGTCGAAATTGAAATTATATAGTTCATAGTTAAGTTTTTTCCCATATATATATTACTTTATCTAACTATCCCTAAAATATTTTTTCTTTGGATTGATTAATTATGATAACAACGTATTTTATTTAAATATTCCATATAAGTATAATTATTTGTGAATACATATATAATATATTTTAAAATATATAAAATGAAGTTCTCGTATGAAATTTGTAAAATATATATTAGTGTGTTCACTATATCTTACTTTTGCAAAATTCTTCATTAGAATAATGTCTGTTTCTTTTATACACTTTTATCATAAGTATTAATATCATTAGTCATATATATATATATATATATATATATATAATTTTGAGATAATAAGAACTCTCAAATGAATATAAAACGTTGTAAATGACTTTATTTAAATAAATACGAACGGTCTCTGTTGTCTTTACACCAGTCATAGGGGTCTGGAAACATGTAGTGTAAATAGTTTTCGTGAACTAAAAATTGTTTGATTTTAATTAAGCTCAATTATTTTAGGTTATTTACTATTCATGATTAATAAATTAATAATTGGTATTTGTGGATATAATTTATATTGTAAACTATCCAATAACATATTATAGGTTAGTATTTATTTAGGTACTTCTAATTTCTAATAACAAAGATACATACCCTTAATGAACCTATTCCAAAGTTCATGTTGATAGGAATATGAAATATCTAAAAAGTGCATATGTATTCATATTAGAAGTTATTGTCTATACTGATCACATAAATATTTAATTTTTAATATTTTTATTAACACAATTAAATTTGTGTGGTACATATGATTTATGCGATAGATAATATATAATCATTATTTGAAGAATCACTAAAATATTACAGAACTAGGTAGAATTTTTATAAATATATAAATTAACCTGTTTTATAATTTTTAACATCAAAATGATTACCTTAAAAAAAAACATTATGTGAATATTTATACACATATATTAGTTTTAAATTCTGTGTTTAATTATTAAAAATAGTTAGTATAAGAATATTTTAATGTCTGAATTCGTCTTTTTAACTTTTTTCCAAATATCTCATGACTAGATCTCAGAAGTTATAGGAGTTAAAAAAGACGAAATGTGCACGATAACATTGTTAAATATACATGAAAATGTGTAAATTTGCAACAAAATTTAATAAATATGCAAAAAATTATTCTAAGTTCCACAAAAACCCTTTAATGTTATTATCAGTATGCACAAAAAATGTATAATATAGAAAAACAAATTTGTATATAAAATATGGCGTGAACCTGGTTGGCATTTTGACATTTTATTGAATTAAAAAATAGTTTAAAAAATTTATTTGTCATTATTTGTGAAGTTAAATATAAAATAAATTTATGTTATATAATAACTGTTAAGTTATTGCATTGAACCACCAATATCTTCTTAAAATAGAAATTTTTTATCAGCTGTACAACTTGTCTTCAGATATGATCATGTCATCCATCAAGTTTTGAATATGCCCAAAGGTAATAAAAAATGTAAATATTAGCTTTCTAAAGTTTTTTAATAACTAAACTTTTTTAGTTTTGAGATCAACAAGGTATATGAGTTCAACTATTCAAATGAAATGATTGAGTATATAGGCACCACACTTGAAGATCATTTGCTAGAAAAATGAACGCATCACTATTTTTAGCTATTATAATGAATACCACACAAGATATATCAATGGTAGATCAGTTGAACATTGTTGTGATCTAATAATTTAAATTAAATAAGTAATTACTATAATTATAATTTTTAAAGTAATAAACTCGATTTCTTTTTACTTTGTATATTTATTAATTATCTGTTTCTTATGATCTCATCTTATGGATTCATTGTAAGTATTCACATTTGAAAAAACAATATAACATGTATTATTTTAAACTTTAATAAAGATATTATACTAGTAAATGGGCCTAGTTTATTTATTTAATGCTCCGGTGCCTTTTCACATCTAAGTACACCACTGGATGAACTGCTAAAATGTCATGTTTATTTGTTTTCGAATACTGCGTGATCTAAAATTTTATTTCTACATTCACTTTAACTGCACACTCCTTACAAAACAGAATATCCCTGTCAGATGAAAATACGTCTTTATATTCTCTTAAATATTTTTGTATATTAACGTTTTTTGGAGTTTTAATGAAATATTCTATTTTACTTGTGTGAAATAACAAATCCAACACGTGCATAATATTTAACAAATAACAAATAATAAATAATAAATTACTATAACTACTAGCTATATAACAGTGACTAGAACAAAATTTCCAAGTGTCAATCGTGTACAATAACTTTACTAACGAAAAACAATGAATAGATTTATGATAAGTTCAGTCGACAACTTATCGATGACAATATAATATTTCGGTATGTAAGCGAGATAGAGATTAAATGCGGAACACATTGTTGTTAAAATAATAGTCTATTGCGATGATAACAATAAATACCTACGTTATATAATATTGAATTTTATAGTATATGCTATTCTAAATACATTTTTAAGTTAAGAGAGAAAAAATCATTTTTTTTTTTTTTGAAAGTATTAAATATGCATAATATTCGTATGAAAATCAAGAAATATGCACTTTTTCTTTAAAATTTACGAAATATGCAAAATAACATTTGAAATTTTCGATTTTTAAATTCACCATTGCATAGATCGGATTTCTAGCTTGGTCTGCTATAAATCGAAAGCATATAAAACAATATGCAACTCCTACAACTTCCGAGCCCTACTTATGACATTAATGAAATCCAGAAAATAATAATAATAACAATGATAATTATCGTTTAAATAATAAATAAAATCATTATTTATAACAAAAATAGTAATTATAATTTTTAGTTTCTAATGCTAATATTCTTACAACAAACTGTAATTAAAAATAATTTAGTGTAATTCCCAGTAAAGTACATTTTGCATTATAAAAAAAAATTGTTTTTAGTTACTCAAATTGTAATACGCATGCATGAATGCTTCAGTTTTGTCCCATTCCACTATACGAAGCAAAAATCCAAACATGTATGTATATTAAGTTATATTTGTCCAACCTATCAATTACAATAACAGCGTAATAATTTAATAATCGAATATGCAATTGTCAACATAATTTTAATAAATCCATTCAATTAGAAAGTGCAGTATTCATTTCTTTCAAGATTACACAAATATATATAACTTCAATGTACAATATAATATAGTGTAGCTTACTATTAAAAGTTCCATGTTCTTGAAGTTGGTCTACATGATAATTATATTTGAAATTAAATAATACTAACAGTATACTCATAAATATATATACATACAAATATTTGACGCAAAAAAGGAAAAATACAAATTAGTTTTACATCATGATTTAATGACATGGTAATACATATATGAAATTCATACTTGTTCTTTTTGAACAGCTAGTGGGTGCTAGAAAGGTAATTGCTACCCGACATTAACCGTCCGGTATTTATATCGGACGATGCATCAGCCCGTGCAGCTAGATCGCAACCGTAGGTGATAGGTAAAGGACGTCTTTGCAGCGGAAGACAGTTGCGAATATATTGAATAAGCAACCGTAGATTATGGGTCTCTCTCTGGCGATTCCGATCTCACTGCTGAACGAATCGTCGCGAGACACGCTGCCTCCTATCTAGAGAGGTGGCTAAAGAATATAAATTCCTCCCGGGCGCAACATTGTTGTAATAAGCGACGCCCGACTGAGGTAGATGCCTAACGCCGTCGGCTGACCAAGACCGTCGGTAGGTACCTGAGCCAGATGACCATACTGGTCGAGAGACGGGTGCACGGAACCACGGATCCAACATCCGAGTGAGAGTCCTGATGTCTCGTATTTAGTCCCGTGTGACATTCGACCGTGGGTATTGCGGAATCTAAACACACGGGCAACTGATGCAACAGTACTTCCTGAAAGCCCATGTGACGGGAAAGTAGCAGAAGTTAATGTTGTTCAAGACGCGTCCTACTTATGAAACCTACAAGAACAGTATCACGGGTGTCGCTAAAGCCCCGCCGCAAGGACCACCTTTGCAGCCATAGCGAAACCGGTCCTATTTGAAGTTCTGGATGGGAGTCGTTCGGACTAGGTTATGTTACAATGGTTAAACCGTTAAGCCCACCGCACCCATCGGTGCGCATCGACGTGCAAAAGCGGTACGAACTCTCGGAGTGCTCGGTCTTGGTGTGCGCCACGTTGACTAGCGTCTAGCCCGGCGACTTGTTCTTGGTCTAGGCGTCCTCTGTCTTACCTCTTGAATAGCACTCCATGTTAAAGGAAGGTATGAAGTTTGTATGTCGGCTTCAGTCGAGGAAAATTAGATTTGTTCTGTTTGAACAATGACCCACTATCAGCCTGCTCCAGAGCTAGAATTGTGGTAGGCGTGTAACACTAAGCTCCGACCGGCTTGCTGCTCCGGACACAGTGCCTCGTAAGGTTGAGGAACCTACCTTGACTGAAACGTGATCGATGTGGGACAGGCACAAAATAATAATCAAACCACAGGAATTGGATGCAATTAAACTTTAAATATTTGTCACTATTAAATCTTTTTAACATAATATCATTAAACATATTTTAATATTTACTGATATACATGCAGTAAATGTGCTTACATCTACAATCTAAGTAAAATAATGAAAATAACTATTAATTTTTTGGTAGATATTTTGTATTTGTACAAATTGTTACATTTGAATATGTAGTCAAGACAAAAATGGAACAGTAACCACGTTTTTAGTGATCCAGTAACTAATGTTTTGTACTTCGAAATTATATTTTATTATACTATTGTACATTTTATTAGATTTTGACTTAGTTATGAGATAATATATAAATTTATAAAAAAAATTATATTTTAACTACGTAAACTTTTAGTTACCGAGCGTAACTCTAACGTATTATAAAAATTTATTAACACATGTATCTTGCATAGGATTAAAACATGCAGTTAATGATATATGCAAGGCATGTCAATGGAAGGTACGTGGTTATTGGGAAAAATTCGTAACCATTATGATATAATAATTATATTTAAATACATTTTATTATAATGTATAAATTAAATTATCTATAATACATTCTAGTGAAATGTAGAAATAAACGAATTCATAACATTTTTTTTAAAAAAGTGAATTATATGGATAGGAATTTCTTATATTTCATGAGAATAAGATTATTTTAAAGTGGTTCGCTTCAATGAGCTCTATTTGAAACATGTTGAAATTTTCATTAAAATAATAATTGGCAATTTAATTTTTTTTAATTAAAATATTTAAAAAATAAGTTTTAAAAATTGCATACCTATTGTCCAGTCTACATATTAAGAAAATATTAATTTCGTATTATTGACACTATTGCTGTATCAATGTTATGTACTGTATGATACGTCTTTTGTAGATAAGTAATTGAAATATACTTTTTATACATTTAATTATTAAAAGATATTTTATTGTATTATGTACATGTGTAGAATACTTACTTTTTTCAGCATTTACGACTAAAATTGCTATAGCTAAAGTAATGGAAAACTTTTGAAAAGTGACCATGTTTATTTCTTTTTTGTTATAGTTAACCATCAAATTTTTTTGTTCAAATTCATTGGAACCCTAGTCTACTATTTTACATAATACGACAACTCGTGAAGTGCTATGTACACCAAATAATTGGTAATTTAGTGTTTGCGTAGCTGATTTAACATAACAATTTAATGAATTATTCTTTGACACATCATATTATTTAGTAAAATTAATCTGTGACAATATAATGTGTAACATTTAAGATTTGTTGTTCCTCTTCGTTTGTAATAAATAATTATTATTTTTTATTATTTTATGTATTTGATCGCAATGCCGTTATTGCTGTCAACACGGCCTACTAAGTTTGTTAAGTAGTAACAAAAAACTGTTCAGAAGTAACCAAGTTCGTTTTCTTTTGTTATAGTTCACAATTGATGTGTAAATTTTCATTTTATTGTTAAAATTCATTGAAATATAATTCTCATATTTTACAATACATGTCGAAACATATGTGAAGAGCAATGTATAACAAACAAATGGTTAGTCAGTATTTTCTCACCAGGTTTAACATAATATTTGTGAAATATTCGTCAAAGCGTTTGGTTGATTATTAAAGTTAAGTTTTGATAATAAAATGTATAACATTTATGATTGTTGTTCCTTTTCGATTGTAATAAATCATTATTATTTTTATTTAATTATGTTTTTGATCACAAAGCCGTTCTTTTAGCAATATCAACACAGACGAATAACGTTGTTAGTTAAAGTTATTAACCATACACATCACCACTCACCTGCCTACCCCGTTAATAAAATTAAGCCCAATTAACTGTGGCAATAATAATGAAGCTACGCAACAAACATAGTACGGCCTTTATACTACAACCCTTATTATATAACTATAAAAACAAATATTTGTGAATAATACGTATAATTTAAATATTAAATGATATTTTAATTTATAATATAATCGTTATATCATTTACGGTATGATATCTTTATAATTTATGTAAGAAAAGAACAATAGTATTTATTAATTTGAAATAAATAATAGTTTAATTACTATATTATTTGTTTGTTTCAAAACACATTATTATAGTTTTTAGTGCAAATATATCATAAATAGTTTATTTAATATTGGAGCTAAATATTTTGTCGTAACTAAACTTTATGATTCTTCATGAAAAAAAAGATTTATTAATCTATTGATCTTCGACTGGAGGTATTTGGTTTAAGTCAAAATCCTGTATTAGTTTATCAACACCAGATGAAGATGCTAATTGATAATTGGGATCAGTTTGCAAATTTGACACTTGATGAATACTTTGTGATGATTGTTTGTACTCTAGATTTTCAGTTTCTTCCAATTGTCCTTTTTCATTTATAAAAACAATAGTTTCTGGAAGTGATTCAACTTCATTACAATATTCCGACGGACTTTTTGCAGAGGTATATTCTATGAAAATAAAAATAAAAAATAAAATAAATATTAGTCATTGCTCTAGAGTATAGACAATTTACTCTTTGTGTCAATACAGAGCAGAGTTTCTCAATTTCTTTGGACCACACCCCAAATTCATCCCCTAAATTCTATCGCGATCTACATGGCTTTACATTCACAGAATAAAAAATTTTCAAACCAAACCCACAGTTTAAGAACTATTACGAAGAGACTATAATAGGGTAGTTATAAAAATCATAATATATAGTTGAAACGCTATTAAACAACAATATACGAAAATATATATACATATAGACATATGTCATATAAATACATATGTAAAAATATATATTCAATTTTGTTGCAATAATCCAACGGACTCCTTGCAGAAGTATATTCTATGAAATGTAAAATAAAAAAATTAAATGAATATCAAATATTGCTCTAGTCAATTCACTTTTTGTATAAATATAGATATTATGCTAGGTTAGTGATTAAAATTATAATATACATTTCACACGTTATTAAACAACAATATAGTAAAATACATATTCATATAGTGTCCTATTTATTATAATTATCATATTGAGAATGTTATATTAAAATATACATAAAGTTTGTGAAATGAATAAATTATTAACAGGAATAGCATTATGGCCTGATCACATTTAATAATGACGAATTTTGTTAGGATGGCGTATAATATGTTATCACTCTACAAGTCACAATTTACAAAAGCATAATGCACATATGTTTTTTGTAAAAAATAAAAATAATGTTCTTTAATTGATGATAATTTAATACTGCTAAAATGGGTTATATTAGTCGAAAAACACATGCATATTTAATATAGATTTCTTATTATTTTCTAAAACTTTATAATGTTATATATAGAGCTATTCTAAAAATACATTTTGAATTTTAATACAGTTTCATGATTCAAACATATAACTGTCAACATTATAAATCGTATAACATAATATAAGATATACAAATGTGAATATATACAAGACGCCAAAGGAGCTTATTTTGAAGATTTTTAATCACTTGTAACGAATAGTTCAATAAATGATTTTTAATAGACTCATTGACATTACTTTCAGGACACACCATGTAAAACACAAATGCAACGTCTATCGGGTAAACGGTAGGGTGGAGCCAGTGACAAAAACACAAGAATAAAACTGTAGATGAATTCTATTCAAGAAAAATATTATCTACATTTTAATTTTTTTCTATTTAATTACTAATATCATAAGAATATGTAAACTGAATTCAGTAAAAATTGGCTTGAACTATATTCTTGAAATATTTTATTCAAATTATATAAATGCATTAATTTCTTTATTAAGTTATTTGTATTCGTTAAACTGTGTTACAGTTCATTTAAATATTTATTTCGAATTTTTAAATTGCCATGTATTATTGATTATCTGTTGTACATATAAGAATTGTCGTCTCTATGTATCATTTTATATTACAATACTTACTAACATACTTTTTGATATTAGGTCCAACATAATTCATGTAATACCTTTGCATAACTACATAAATACATAAAATATTACTAACTGTACAATATTAATTTGTGAAGATACAAATAATACGTTCAAAATATTTTAATGAAAAATCGAATAAGTAAAAAATGGATTATATTCAATGGCCATAATATAATATTTATTTTTCAAAATTATTAAGAAAAATAATAATATCATTGACCAAATACGTATTAAAAGGATTTTATTATCATTTGTCTAGTTTACGTACACTCAGAATTTCGTTTTATAAAATATTAAAACATTTAATACTTAACGTTTTATATATTTTGGTGTAGACTTATTTCCTGTTTAAGAACAAAATGAAGAAAATATTATACACGGATATAATGGAATATATTTATAATCGTGTAAATAAAGATTCAAAATTGAGTTTTTAGAAAATTGGTGGTTGAAGATTTAATGTTCTACATTTGAAATTGACTAAAATCGTACATTAAAGTTAACACGTCAAAAAAATTTTTTTTATGATGTAAACATTTGTGGTTATCAAAACAGTTTTATAAAATATAAATGTATAATGTTATAAAGTCATTTATCTGACTATATCAATTATTTTGCTAGATGTTATGAAGATTTTGATACAAATAATATTTGTAAATATCTAGTACAATTTTAAATCCTTACTATAGAAATAATAACATATTAAACATATTTACTTACTCAAACATAGGAACATACCTTCCAAAGCTACTTTCCGTGACACTTGAACACAATATCAGAATTTTCGAATTTTTGGAATGTTATTGTTAAAATAAAATTATATTCCAAAAATGGATTATGATTTTTTGTTTTTGGTAAACGGACTGTATCGTAAATGACATTTTATTTGGTGGTCTCTTTAAGATGTATGAACAAAATATTTACCCATTAAGTGAGGCACTAAGATATTATTCATAACATCTAAAAATAATTATTCAGTTGTAAAATCAACACCATTTAAAATATTAAATCATCTTTATATAAACAGTAGAAAAAATAATAGGTTATAATTAATTATGTATTCAATTTATAGAATATAATAACTTAATACTTATAACTAAAAATGTAACTTAATGGGTCGAAATTGAAATTATATAGTTCATAGTTAAGTTTTTTCCCATATATATATTACTTTAATCTAACTATCCCTAAAATATTTTTTCTTTGGATTGATTAATTATGATAACAACGTATTTTATTTAAATATTCCATATAAGTATAATTATTTGTGAATACATATATAATATATTTTAAAATGTATAAAATGAAGTTCTCGTATGAAATTTGTAAAATATATATTAGTGTGTTCACTATATCTTACTTTTGCAAAATTCTTTATTAGATTTTTGTCCTTTTCTCTTATACACTTTTTTCATAAGTATCAATATTGTTAGTTATATAAATAATTTATGAGTTTATAAAACTCTCAAATGAATATATAACGTTGTAAATGATTTTATTTAAAGAAATACGAACGGTGCCTGTTTTGTTTACACCAATCATAGGGGTGTGAAAACATGTAGTGTAAATGATTTTCGTGAGCTAGAAATTGTATGATTTAAATTATATTTAATTGTTTGTGTTATTGATTATTCAATATTAATAAACGATGAATATATTCATGTGTTATACACATTATCTAATATCATCCATTTAGCTACTATAAGTATGTATTGACATACTTCTAATCATTCATTATATAGATACTTACCCTCAATAAACGTATGCAAAAGATTTATTTGATATGTATATACAATCTCTAAATAGTGCATATATATTTATGTTAGAAGTTTTTGTCTACGTTGAATATATAACAATTTTTTTCAATATCTTTATTGATACAATTATATGTGTGTGGTATAATATATTATTAGGCGAAAGATATTATATAATCATTATTTGAAAATTTACAAAAATATTACAGAATCAGGTAAGAGGCTGAAAAATATATACATTTACCTCTATATTTTGGAAAATTATTTGGATTTGGTAGAACAGCTTATAAAAATATAAATCCTAATATAAATACATATATATTTTTGTTTAAAAAATTAAGTGAATATAGGAATATTTTATTGTTTTATATTCATTTTTATATCTTACTTTCAAATAAAAGCTATTACTTTTTTTTTGTTATATTATATTATACTATTATTACATTATTCATAATTATATTAACAAAATAGTACTAGTAATTATAATTTTTATAAACTAATGCTCAGAAAATGTATTTTTAATTTAAAAATACTTTGATTTTATTTTATAAAACATTTTCGAACTACTTACTTAAGTTGTTAAATGCGTGCATAAAAGCTTGAGTTTTATTCCATTTCACTAAGTGATAAAAAAATACAAATATCAATGTATATTATAATATAATATTGGCTTGCGTTGGTCATAACAATCAATCTGAATAAATTCATAACAAAATAGTAAGTTAAAAATTTTAAATACACTTTTGTCTACTTAATTTTATAAATCGATTCAAATGAACCATGCAATTATACTTTTTTTCGTTAATACATCAATATACATTGATAGAATATAATATACTGTAAAACTTACTATTAAAGCTTCCTTCATATATAAGTTGATCTACATGATATTTTTATTTTACATTAAATTATACTATAAATATTGATGTACATACAAATATTAGACTAAAAAAATTAATTAATCAATTTTATATCATGATTTATTTAATGTTATGGTAAAATATATATAAGATTCTAGCTATTCTTTCTGAACAAATATGATAATTGTTGATCTCCGTTGTAGGTATCAAATGATCGTCAACAAGTTATACATTTTGACAATACAGTGCTGTAGGTGTCGATGAGGCACTGGGTCTTATTAAATGCTAAGTTATATATGAATGTATTAATGTCTGCTGGAAATAATCTTCAGGATGATATTGAACTATATGTTCCTGAAGATTAAATTATAAACATCAATAGTTATTTAATAACGCATTGTGACTTCTAAGATTACTAATGGATTTTTTTTATCATACTAATTAATAGGTAAAATTATGTTTACAATCAATTTTTTCAAAAGGAACAAACACATACAATTTTCAATGTGTAATATATTTACAATACTATAGTGGTTTTGACGTTTATTGACAACATTATACCAATAGATTTAAATAGGTGCAGTTCTAAATGAAAATTTGAAAATTCAATATTATTCTTGAAGGCAATGATTATATTTTAAGTTGGAAAATTACATTTGAAACGTAATTAAATGTTAAATATTTTTCTCACCCAGATTTCTTTAATATAATATCGTCTAATATGTTATAATTATTTACTAATATACACGTAATCAGTTAGCTTACTTTTACAATCTAATGTAAAAGAATAAAATAAATTATTAACTTTTAGTAGGTATTTAATATTTGTACAAATTTAATTTACAAATATGTCATCATGACCCAAAAGAGAAAATGAAAACATTTTTTATTGAACAAGTGACTAATGCACTGAACAGCGAAATTGTATGTTATTATAGTTTATTGTATTTCAGTGGGCTCTTCTTAGAATGTGATTAAGAATTCATTAAAATAACAACACACAATTAAATATTTTATTTTTATCAAGTCAAATTATTTAACAAATAATTTTTGAAAATTACATACCCTTTTTCCATTCTACATATAAAGAAAATAATTATTAACACCATATCGTAGTACGAGTTTATACTGTCGTATGTACTATATGATAAATGTTGTAGGTGAAGAAATTAAATATATTTCTTTTACATTAAATTATTTAAAGAAGTTGTATTGTGTTTAAGACATGTGTAATATACTTACTTTTGTCAGCATTTACGACAAAAATTGCTATAGCTAAAGTAATAAAAATCTGTTCACAAGTAACCATGTTCATTTCGTTTTTGATGTTGTTAACAACTAATGAATATTTTTTCGTAATAATTTATATGCCGTCTCTTTATTCTATTTTATAAAACATAACGAACAATAAAATGAGCAATGTATAAGAAACATAATATCAATTAGTATTTACTCAGATGGTTTGAAACACATTGATTATTTATGAGTCCATAGATAATGAAAATTTCGGTGCCTTTTTGCAAATTATTTCCACGTATGTCATTAATTTTATCAATTTCTAATTTTCATTAATCAATTTTAGTTATGGAAGAAGCACGAATAGACTGGAGAGAGGAGAATTATAATGTTACTGTATAAGAAACAAGAGACTTTTATAGAGGTGGGTGAACATAGTGCGACAGCAAAAATTAAAAGAGAAGTAAGACAAGGTTTTTCCTTGTCACCTTGTCTATTCAATTTGTTTATAGAAGTAATCATAGACAAGTACAAGAAAAATTCAATAGGGATAAGCACAGTGGCGTAGCCAGGATTTCTTCAAGGAAGGGGGCCAAAAAAAAATTAAATAAATAACATTCAAATAACAGGGTTTTTAATTTTTCAAATATTTTTAATAATATTTTTATTTCGTCCAGTCCAATGTTTGTATCCTTTTTGGAGATCTCTTTATAAAAGCTGGTAAAATGTATTTTTCAATATCTTCAAAGTTTGCTAAAGCAAAGTTGATATCAGTTTTACCAGTGCCATGAATGTAATATAATTTATTATTTTTGACCGTGATTCGTAAACACAATATTTTAACATGATAATTTAATAATATTGTTGTATGTTATTGTAATTACGGTTGTAGATAGTTACTTAAGGTATCAGATATATTATTTAACACGTATTCTCATCATAATATCATTTAATATGTACCATTGTAAAAAAAAAGCCAATATGGGGGGCAAGGCCCCCGTGCCCCCCCCCTCTTTGGCTACGCCACTGTACAAGCATAAATGGAGAAAATATTCACTGTAAAAGATGCGCAGATGATATTGCCATAGTATCTGAATCGAAAAACACATGCAAAACTCGCTATCCCCCTCAATAAGATTTTGCGGAAACATCAAATGAAAAAAAATGCAGGTGAAACAAAAACAATGGTGATGACCAAAGCAAAAAATATTCCTTTAGTGAATTTGAAAACAAACACCAACCCAATTGAACAAGGTTAACAAATTCAAGTATCTAGAGAGTACACTAAACTAGCGATGGTAGATGCTCGGTGGAGATTAGCCAACGAATAGCTATGGCAAGAAAAGCATTTATACAAAAA
This sequence comes from Schlechtendalia chinensis, assembly GCA_019022885.1. Lineage (NCBI taxonomy): Eukaryota > Metazoa > Arthropoda > Insecta > Hemiptera > Aphididae > Schlechtendalia > Schlechtendalia chinensis. The sequence continues at coordinate 10,218,867 of CM032344.1, forward strand.
GGACAGCTGATTATAAATAAAAAGCTCAATATAAAATTAAGAAAAAATGTTACCAAATGCTATGTACGGAGTGTACTACTATATGGTTGTGAAACATGGACCATGAATGAACAAGACAAAAATAAACTGGAAGCCATGGAAATGTGGACGTTGAAAAGATTATTGAAAGTCAGTTGGACAGAAATGAAAAGTAACATAAATGTATTAAACCAAGTAGAGGAAAAAAGGATTTTGTTAAGTATCATATGGGAAAGACGTGGGAAATCATGTGGGCACTTATTGAGGCATAACCCGTTTGTGACGAACATATTTAAGGACAGATAAATGGATTTAAAGGACGAAGAAGACCAAGGAAATTATATTAAGAAGAATTGACAAGGCAAGCTGGATGTAATCGATACGCAAACATGAAAGGATTGGCTATGAACACAGAAAAATGGAGAACCAGATTTGCAATGACAAGACTTTAAAAATAAAGAAAAGAAAAGTATTAGTTATGACCAATCAATTTCAATGAGCAAAACAATAATAAAATATGTTTGAGAACTTGTGACTGTTTTACACTTAAATTTATAAACTCAAATACACAAAATATTATACACTTTAACCGCGTATACATATTTAAACAACTACGGTGTCATCATCAGCGCGAACTACTAAACACATAAACACTACTGTTGGTTCGCAATTAACTCACAGTTGATTTTGATACCATGAATCCAGGCATACAAACATATTAAAACCATAATTTGTCAATGACTTTAGTACGGTGTCATATAGCGGGTCTGAACAAAGCTATAAACGTCGTCTCAGCTATATAAATATATTGTATAAATTAGACTCCAATCTCATAAGTCGTGCAAAAATTACATTTATACACGTAGAAAACGCGTTGACAATAATAACATGTACAGTTGTACGTACGTGGGATGAAGTTTCGATGAGTCACGACGACTTTTTCGTGTCTTGTGTTCATAAAACAATAGTGGACACGTCACCACGACGATTAAACACACAATATATTTTCACGGATAATTTTGATTAATTTTTTAGACATCAATTATTGCAATGCAATATTTGGGTATATCTATTGCATTTATATTTTTTAGGGAAGTGTGATTAAGATAAAGTGTATGTATGCGAATCGTATCTGAAAATCAAAATAATCATTAGCGCGTATGTTGTAATATAGTACCGATTGTATTGCATTACGGATACGATTGCGGCGCAGAATTATTTTCCTACGAGTTTAGAGTTAATGTGATAGCACAACGCGATTGACCCGTACGAATAAACAGCGAATCAATATTCCAGTGAGCTGTTTTAGTTATTCGCGTGGATGAACACTTAAGGAATTTTGTATTTTTTGTATCCGATTAGCCAGTCGAAAATCGTCCGAGTTTTTAACGTAAAACGTTAACGGCAGCGTAGGCGCGATTAAATGTTTCGAAAAAAAATCATACTGATGATGAACGCGACGCTACGTGTGATTACGAGGGTGATTTGGGTAGTTTCTGACCCGATCGAAAAATAAACACACGCCAGCATAGCAATTGCATTACGGTCCGACGGACAACGTTATCCGACGTGCATCGCGTTACCGGTCTCGAACTTCAACAAACGTCGCTTGCACAAGAACCCGCAAACAGTGATTTTTTACCGGTTCGGGAAAAAACGTATTCTGCCGATGGAACGCGTCCGGGTACCTTGAAAAACGTCGGAATGGAACGCATCGCGTTCGTCACGAAAAACCGCTTGGAAGGAAAAAAAAAGAACGTGTTTTTAGGCCGGAGAGTTTTCCAATCGCGGTCGTCTCGTGACGAACACGCGTCATACGCGTACACCCACGTGGGTATACACACACACACACACACACGAGTATAAACGCGACGGCGCACGTCATCGATGTTTCCACTGGGCGTACACGCCCGTTACTCACCGTTCTTGTTCCGGCGTACGATTTCATTCTACCGAACCGGTGTCGTGTACAGAAATGAGGTTTTTTGACGAAAACGTTCCGTGCGCGAGTAATAAACACGCACGCGACCGTCGACCCGTCGACGATAGCTTTTCTCAGCAAACCCACCCACCCGCCCACCCATCACCGGGCCCGTACGTAACATAACCGCGTAGCGCGTTAATTCGCGCGACGACACCGAGAAGCTTGGCCGACCGCTGTCGAATAATCAGCCGTCTCGGGTTTTTTCCGCTTGTATTTCAATTCAAAGAAAACGCCATTTCGTTATTTCGGTATTGAACGAACGAGAACGGCGAAGATAACTGATGGCGGTGGCGCAACCAAAGAGTGGGGGCAGAGGGTCCAGACACCTCCCCTTGAGTATTTAACTGAGATTAACTATTTTGGTGATATAATGATTTTGTACAAATACAAATAATCCATGTAACGTAATACGTCGTTTAGCGACTTCGAAGCGTCTTTGGGGATTTTGTTTTATAATTTTTTTGTTGCAAATTCGCGCCCCGAGGCGATATTTCTTGTGGCGTATTGACTGTCAGCATAATAATAATGATAAACATGTTTGGACGCGTCGTCTATGACGTAACCCGGATGACCACTCCGGACTAACATTTCGGTCGGACCGCAATACGCGGTTTACACCGCGACCGACCGCGGTAATCCGTTCCGCCGGGTCGCTCCCCACCGGTAACACCGGTAACACCGCGCGCGCGCGCGCGCTACATACAGACGGTCCGCCCGGCGGTGCCTGTGCTGCTGACGGTGGCCACTTCGGCCGTAGGTGGTAGGGGCGCGGCGCACCTGCCCGCCTTGGCCGACAGGTTTCGTCTTACCGGGTAGTCAGGTACAATAACCCGTGTCGGCTGGACGTTCGCCGTGCTTAGGTAGTAGTAGTAGACACAGTACCGCGCCGCGTATCGCCCGTGCCGGGGTGTCGACCGTTTGCCGTTGTCCGCGCGTTTTTCTTTTCCCGCGTCCGAGTGTGTCCGTTTCGCGACAAACCGCGTCTCCGTGAGAAACGTCCCGTGTCGAGTGCACGCGGACCGGGCGAAAGTGTTTGTCGACGACCACAAGTCCGCCGCACAGTCCGTATGAGATGAGTTGACGGGCTATCGATCAACAGTCACCGATCATATCATATCACGCGTAGCTCAGGTAAGACAAACCAAAACGGGACCACTCCGTTTTTCGACGACGACAGTCGCTTCGCGTGTGTGTGCACACGCCATATTTTGAAAACCGCCCGCCCCCCCCCCCCCGTTGTCCGTCGTACCATGTCGTCACGGATGTATTGTACGGTTATTTATTATTATCTTTTCTTTTCAAAATCTCGGGACACGGTCGTTATTGAAATCCGTTCACACATGGTGCGCGCGGCCATCGCGTTCCATTGTGCACGTACCCAGAGTCGATCTTGATCCGTGGATAATCGCCGTGTCTTTTGCCTGGGCATGTTGGTAGGTCGACGGCACCAAAGTTACCGCGGTATCCAATTACACGGCGCGTTACGACGCACGTCTACCCCGGCGGCCGCGATACTTCTTCGCGATCGCCGAACGTCCGCGCACAAACGTTACCACACGTCGTCGGTTGGAATTTGTCGTGCGCCGAAACACCGTCTCTCGGTCGCTGTTCAAATAATAATAATAATCTCGTGACAAAAGAAACGAAACGTTATTTACGATCATTCCGAACGACACCTGCTGTGCGCGTCGTTCTCATAGTCGTTGTGTGTGTGTATTTTTTTTTTCTGAAAAACGTCCCCTTCTGAGCGAGGGATGGGGGGGGGGTGGAGGGAGGAGGTTAGAAACGAGAAACGAACAAAAAAAAAAAAAACGCCGTCTATTGTGTTGCGTTCGATAGGACGTCTGGCCCGATCCTGAGGTCGTAAACCGCGTGTGTTCGGTAACGTACGGCCAGTGGGATCCAAAACGAAATGTACGGCTCCGCGGCGTCGTATTCTGTACGTCGCAATGACGGCATTCCGAAACGTTGAAACGTCGCTTTCGGTTTGCCGAACGGGGGAAAACGTTGCCGTGCATCTTGTGATTGTCGATCTGTTGTATCGATCCGACGGTGATCGTTCTACGGTTCGCGGATTGTGAAAGTGACATTTTTTTTTTTTTTTAAAAAGTTATTAATAATTGTTTTTATTTTTCTTCTTCTTCGAAATACATTGATCGTATGAAATCATTCTCGCGTACCGGCCATAAACAAACAAATAAATACTTTGTAAAAAAAATCTACACGAGTCTTACAGGATTTTCTTACCGGCGGCGGATGTCCGCGCGCAATATATATATTTATCGCGTTTCTTATTGTTTGTAAAATAGGTATATTTCAAGTGTTCACACTTTTGTGCGGAATACTTTTTAAAATATCGAGAACATCCATTCGTACATTTGACATTTTTTCGATAAATAAAATCCACTTGTTTTTACGGGAGCAGTTATTGACTTGCGAAAAATGTATGAAAATACGCATGTTAATAAAAATATAGAAAAATAGTAATTTCGTAAATCCAAAATTATCCCTATGTCATTGTGTAACCACAATACACGTTATAGTTTTTTCAACAGATTTTTGTATTTCACATAAAATATATATATGTTTTTATTTTTTATATTTTATAAAAGGTATTCTGCGACAAATATAAATGTACATAAAATACAGTATTATTTAGAACTCGAGTGTAAATGTTTATGCTCGTTGTTCGAATATTCTACAAGACCGACTGTGCAGCAGCACAAACGATATCGACGAAATAATACACGAACATTATACGGTTTTTGTGGGTTTTTATACGTTTTCGTTCTGCACACTTCACGAATCAATTATCAACAGCGAATTCAATTTTATGGCGTTTCACATTAAGTTAACAATAACGTGATATTTTCCCGGAAAACAGACACAATTGTCCACAGATAACATTGTCTGCCAAACGGGGTATATCGTCGTCCGCACGGCGAACGTTTGCGTTTAAAAAAAAATCCCCCGCTCACAAAACGTTTATTGCCGGTACCGCGTCCCGATTTATTTGCGCACGCTTTGTTCGAATAAATATCATTCGAAACTGTCACGTGTGATATCATAAAACGGTACGACGGAAATAATTTCTAATGTTAGCGTCGATCAAACGGTATTTATCGTAAATCGTTTCGCGCGTGATTTTTACGTCGACAGGCCCGCTGCCAAGAACGACGTCCGCACGCGCTTAATGTGTTGGTTGTTAAATTGTTCCGGTGCGCTTTTGTCTTTGATTCCGCCAGTAATCGCATAAGGATGTCGATAAGGATACTCGATCGAGTAATCGAACATTCATAACCGTGCGTCTGAAATGGTTAAATTTTATTTTCGATCGTAGGAACTGGGATTCCAGAGTAAAATCATCGGTTCAATGTACAGTGGAAACACTGTGAAATCCGCCACTGACGGTTTAATGAATAAATGATCGTGTTATTTATTTATAGTTATATACACAGTGGATATAATATGTTTTGCAAAAATGTCGAATCGTTAAAACCATTCACGGCTTTGTATACTTTCTTACAGTGAAATTCTTTTCCTATATCGTATGTCCGTAATTGTCTATAATACCAGTTATAGAAACGTCCGCGTTCGTACATGTGTATAGGCAGACGTATTGCACTTAATAATGTATATGGTACTCTACATAAACAATTTTCAGTTGATTTGTTGGAAACGATTAAATTTCCAACACGAATTTAGACTGATACTGAAATCGTACGCTTTTGAAAGTGTTATGAATACTTCTACGAATGTTCGAAACATAAGTTGTCGTCATAAAAATGTATTGTTTGTCCGGCCGATATTCATCATAATTATTCATGATTGTTGTTGGTGATTGTTGAGTAGAGAATATGAAATTGTCGAGAGCAAAATTATTAAAAATCGTATCTAATACTTACGGAAATCATTGAGCTTTATTCTGTTCGGTTTTTTTTTTTCAAAGATTAATTATGTCAGTTGCTTACGGACACGTTCAAAAACGTGTTGTCTATAGTTTATAATTCGGATTGGTATTTAGAAAACTATTCGTTACTCTGCGACGGGCGCGTTTAATTAAAACATACCTATACCGCACAGCTATATCGATTAAGTGCGCGTATACTACTGCCGGATATAGCATGTGAATAAAAGAAGAAGAAGAAACAAACGGTTTGTAGAAATGAAATGCGCGATACTTTACATATATATATATATGTAACTTCAATAACATTGCGGCCCGGGCGGTGTGTTTAATACGTTCGTACTATAATGGTTTCATGGACTTGGCGTGATGATTTGTTTGGCTATATAAAGAGAAAATATATGTCGTTAAGATAGCTATTATTATACGCGTGTGCGCAGCGACTCACTATAAGCGGTATGTACTGCTTCGGAGTGTATCTATATAATGTTACGTATGTGTTATAAGATACAAAAAATAACAATTTTTTTTTTTCTAAATCGTGTCCAACAATTATCTGACAAAAGAGTTTGGCGTTATTCGTATTATGAAATCATAATCTCTTTCGTTATAGACCTTAGACAAATGTAAACTTTTGATTTTCGAATAAATTCTGATGCTTTTTTCCACACTAACCTAAACAAACAAATGGAAATGTTTTTCTGAATCATCAACGTTCCGTGTTGTTCGATAGACATTAGACTGTGTAATTTTTCAATATTTTTATTGTCAGACTAGGTGTTATGGCACGAACACACCACTCATTTATACGTCAAATATGTTTATTGCTCGGGAAATTTTTGAATTTTTGAAAACATTTGAAGAAAATGTAACAACGAACGAAGCACGTTCGGAGATTTTCGTGACGACGCCGATCGTGCCGTGTAAATTCACCGGGACAAGAGACTTAAACGGTCGTGCAAAACCGAATCGGCCGCAATTGTCGTTGGACGATTGTCTATTTTGTTGATAATTGAAACGATATTTAAATGTTGATGTCCGAATTGTAATATTGTAGGATTCTTGCTCTTTACAATATTACGGACGGATTTAATTTAGGAAGTCAAATGATTCTTCTCGCGCTAGTCTACTTATCTACTTCAAACTGAAACGGGGCGCTTTTGGTGCGACCGCCTCGTGAATGACAGACACGAGAAGTTTAATCAGTTAACGTATATTATTTAAGACCGTAAATTACCCGTAGGTTTACAAGCTTACGACCGTGGATATTAATATCCACGGTTTACAGGGGTACGATAAATCGATTGTGCGCATGTGTACTCACCAACAAATCCGTGTCCGTAATGGTAAAAGGAGACGGAGAGTCATTCCGACACCCGCGCAGATACGTGGCGTGTCGTGGAACGATTGACAGGATGTGTAGTGCTGAAAAGGATCCTTTGGCTGCTGCTGCTGCTGCTGCTGCTCTGGTCGCCCCGTGTCCGGCTGTAAGAAGTCCCCGTCTCGTCCGGCGTGGGTCGTTGAACCGATCCGTCGTGGTTGGCTGGCTCGTTCAATCGTTGGTCCGCTGTAGCTGGCCGATAGCTGATACGGTCCTTGTCCTTTTCGTACAGTCTTCAAGGTCTTGTTTTGTAGAGTGAACAGCGGATCGAACAAAAAGGTGTCTATTCGTTGTAACTGTTCATATTTTTGTATTCCGTACAACCGCGTTCACGGCGATTAACCCGCGTAGTTACCGTGCGCGTCTAGAAACGAACAACGTTAATTGGGCGGCATGAAATTCGTCGATTGCACTTGCTCGGACAGGAATCGAGTGCACGCGATGTTGTTGTGATACGAATAAATCGACATTGTCTGCCGTACGTATTTTTTTTTTTCTTTTCAAAAACCGCGCGCGGTCATCGGCTTCACGTCGCGCGTGTAAAACGCGATATTGACGTTCGCACACATGCCTACACATTCGCGCGCGCGCGCAAGAGTGCGGTCGTGTTAAGTCATTGTCCGGTTTCTAAGCGCGCGCGCTCGCATATGTAATACGTGATCGTCGCTGTTTTCGACCAGTCATCCACACAATAAAATGGCGTGGTCGCGGCGCCGGCAAGTGTTCACGGCCGTCTAGATATATATATATATATATATACGAGTATACTGTATCGCGTACGGAAATCGCCATTGGACGCGGGGCCGAATGCGGCCGGTGTTAAAAACGACTTTTGATAAACAGCGCGACACAGTTGGGAATCGAGCGAAGTCGTCTCGACGGGACCCACGTTCTTTCACGACGCGTAAAAGACGAGCGCACGTCCAATTCGAGTTTCGTCACATTCTGACCTACGCTTACGGTTTTTACCGTGATACCTTCGTCCAGTCCTTCCTCGTCGATTTCGAACGTCTAATGTACGTGTTGGTTACAAAGACCGTTCTCATTGCAATACGTTCTTCAAAAAACGTTGGTCATAGATGTTTCGACCGACTACGAACTACCCCGGGGAGGGGGGAGGGTCCACGTGCTACGCTCGGTCTAAAGTCTGTGAAACGACGTGGTCCGTACAAACGTCAAGCAGACTTGACGCGCCGCGGGTTTTCGTCTTATAACGATGTTTTACCCAGCGTCACACAATATCGTCGGGACGCTCCGGACAAAGCCCCCCCCCCCCCCGAAAACCCGCGGTCGTACTGGACCTCTACGGTATTTTCGCTAAATCGAGATTCGCACTTATCGGTTATATCGTCCTTCCCCGTCCACCGTTAGGACACGAACAATCGCGAAACACGATCAACAACGTTAACACCGGGTGTACGGGCTACCTGATAATTTACAGGTCGGCGCACGATTCGACGGCAAACCCAATTAACACGGTTAATTGATAACGGATTGAAACCGTACACAATGATAGGACGAAAACGGATCGTCGCATATATACATACATAAATAGACGGGCACGCGTCGTGTTTCTAGTGTTTTCCTCTCCCCCCCCCCCGCTCCTCCGTTGTCGACGGCTTCGGGTCGAAATCGCCATCGGTGTGGGCAAAAAGCCCACGGACACGTTCCAGTTACGCGCGTACGTGACACGCCGCTACGCCTTTTTTTTTCCGTTTTCGTTTACTTTCTTTGTTTTCCACGGCGCGCCGACGTCAACACGACATTACACGCTCGCGCGTGGTGTGGTTTCGTTGAGGCCGTGCCCCCGTCGAACAGTTCGCCTACTCGGAACGCGGCCAACGGGTCGGCGGCGTTTGGACGCGAACGACGGGAACACGACGGGAATGTCGGTCCGTAGCCCGTCAAAGAACCGTTCCGGGGACCGTGGCCGCGCCGTCCAATCTCCGGAGAACGACGCCCATCGTCTTCGGGATCGGACACTTGTCGAGCCGGAGTCGTCCAAGTCCACGTCCGTCGCGCGAACGATGACGACGACGAGATTTCGGATACGGTGTTACGATTACTCGTGTGAAAACAACACCACCGGCCGAGTGCCGACCAAAGCGTTCCCATTCCCCGAACACGACGTCCTGTGCGTTTTCCGTCTGGTCGGGGTTTCTCGTCGTGACGCGGACGTGCGCCCGCGACGACATTTAAATAAACAATATAATGACGCGTAGTCGTGCGCGATAAGAGATACGTGTGCGGTAATTCGATACGAATTATTCCCGGCAAAATGAATAATAGTAAAAAATAATGTTTTTCTTTCTTTTCTTTTCCTTTTTTTTTCAACGTAGGATCCGCGCCGCGTACAAACCGGTTGTTGGCCCAGTGACGTACAATAATGATAAATAATAAATAATAATAATACGGTGTGGCGAATAGGAAGTCGCGTCTCGGGAGCATCGAACTCTCTCTCCTCTCCCCACGACCTCAGATGAGCTGGCACCGGTCGTCGTCGTCGTCGTATCCGTTCGTGGTCAACGCGGCGACGGCGAGGACACGGCCGATGTGCCAATGCCCGCGCGCCCCGCCTGCATACAGAGCGGTTCAATGACGTTATTCGTATTGAATATTCGCGTCCGATTTCGAAAATTCCGTATTCATATTTTTGGTAAACTACGGGTTGTCTTCATACCGGTGCTAGTCTTTCCGGACACGCATGCCGAACGCGCGCCAGTGTTGTCACGACGCCAGTCGATTTGCACACGTTCAATAAGACTGACAACGGTGTTCTTCCGAAATCGAATAACGGCAACGACGGTAATCCAAATATCCAACACTCGCCTACTCGTATACACATCACTATCGTTATCTGCGCCAAACCAGTTTTGTGGTTGTGGTATTTATATTTATCCGACAGAAATGAAATTTCCTTTCTATCTCTATCTCTCTCTCTCTCTCCTCGCCTCTGGCCCGCGCAAGTAGGGTACGCTATTCGTATTTTTGCCCTCCGCGTCTACAAACACCTGTTTGTCCACTCCACCATAATAACGACCTCCGCGACCACTTTTTCTTTGGACTTGCCTTTCTGTCTCGAATTCCTTCTACAACGAACTCGCTCATTATCCGTTTCCTTTTCACAACACGTACAAACCAAACCTATCCTGTCTTATTTTTCTAGCATTATTTTGTATTTTTATTTATTATTATTATTATTATTATTATTTATTTTATTATATATAATGATATAATTGCCGAACTACCTTTTATATAATATTCCAACTCAGTAACCACACACATCCGTTTTAACATTCTCGTTTCCACTACTTCGATTTTCTTTTCGTCCCATTTATTCGACGCTCGGCGCAATAACTGCAGTCACGTCGAATTTTCCCTATACTCTAGATGGCACCGTCGTTTTTCCATCGTGCCATTCGCCTGTTTCCGTCGCGCGTCGTTATCTTGCTCTCATCCGATACAAAAATCGATCGATCGGTCTCAACGACAACTGTTCGTACGACGCTTTGCTCGCCTGAAACATTTCCCGTCAAGCCTCCCCCCCCCCGTGTCCCTCGCTCCGTTAAAAATGACGGCGTCGAACAACAGGAGATCACGAACGCCGACCGGAGGCCTGTTCGTTCTCTGTTCCCTAAGCCAGCGGTCACCAAACGTTTACGACCGCGGCGCGCCCATCAGAAAACGGATTTGTGTTTCGCGGGATCCCGATTTTTCAATTGTCTGATGCAAATAGTCCGACTCGGCGGGCACATCGCGCTGTTTATCACGCGCGATTCAAAACGATCGAGGTCGAATAATTGTTATATTGTGTACAGTCGGTTCGAAAAACAATAATATGTATGAAAACGGTTTTGCCAAAGCGTAGATGTGTTCCAGCCGTCTCGGTCATAGTCAGTGAATTAGCGGACAAAGACGTATGTTTTCGGCCATTAAACATTTTCCGAACGAACACCATAGAAAACGATAAGAAGAGTATTTTTTTATTTTAATTGCAAAGCAATACGTGCGCCGATAACTCCGTGACGCGTATTCATAAATATATATATAAATATTTGTAAATGATTTTTGTTTTTTTACGGGAGTCGAAACGGTTGTTTGATTTGATTTGTTCTTCTAATCAACAAACGGCGCGTGGCACTAGGAACGGGCACGTAGACGCGTATCAGCCGAACGGATCCGTCACGGCCGGTCGTATCGATTACGTTCAATCGTAACTGGAAACGACAAGCAAGACACACACAAAAAACCAACCGGCTGTTTCCAAGTCGGTTAACGCGAAACGGCATCTTGCGTCGTAAACTCGCGGAACAAACGATACAGGGGTATTTTTTTCCAACGAGAAATCGTTGGAGAATCGCACGAACACGAAAACGACGACCGGAGGACCGATTCGACACGGATCTCGTTTTATCTCGGTTCGACGTGTGTTTCGGCCAATCGCGAGTCCGAACATTATACACGCGGGAATTCGGCGCGTACGTTTTTCTTCTTCGTTCGCCGGCGGCGCACGCAAAAAAAAAAAAAAACGAGTATGCGAGTCGCGCGCGTGCGCAACGCGTACAATAATAATAATAATAATACGTGTACACGCACTCGGTCCGGTTATACGTGTGTGTGTGTTTGTGTTGTAATGTAACGCACGGCCCCGACGAGAACGCGCCGCCGCCGTGCGTACGTCGTACCGCATTTCCAGAAGGTATCCTCGGTTACGATTCTCGCGCCGCGCTTTCTTTGTCCCGCGCGTGTGTGTGTATGTATACGTATATTTTGGAAATTTTTTTTTTTTACTGTGTGTGTTTTTTATGTGTTTTCGAGTTCGCGTGTGTTCGGTAGTGCGTCGACTTGAGCGTTTTGCTGACCGCACAATTAGATGTTCGATACGATATCGCGTAACGGTTTTCGTCGGTAACAAATAGAATTGTTCTCTAGACAATAGACCATGGTATATCACGTTTAACGGAACCGATTGCACGCCGCATTTCAGACTCCGTCTAAACGCGTCCCGCGACTCGATCGACTCGTCCGAGAAGGGTGACGAACTACTGGCAGCTGACGACAGCCCGCGAGAACGATAATATCGGAAATTATTTTCACCTCGTGCGCGTCTCGAACGCGTTCGTCCCCCTCTTCCCGTGGACTGTTTTTCCAACCGGTGATGACGGCGCGCGTAGACATTTCGAACGGGCGGTCCGTTAACGTCGCACGGTCAAATAAACGTTCGGCACTGGCCCGTGGGGTTTCGTTTGAATTTCACAATCTGTGGACGCTGTCGGTTCACGAAACGAACGGTTCGGTCATCCTGTCGAACGCCGTACGCCACACCTGAAACGAACGTCAAGAAGGTGACACTTACACTACCCCCGCCCACTGGTCCCGTATAAACGAGCGCCGTTAATTTTCTTAACGTTCGTCCGCAAACACTCGGAACAATCGACGCGGAACCGAATATTGAAAAACGTCGCGACAACGGGTTTTCCCGCGGTAGGTTTTGGATACGGGATTCAAATATTCCCCCGGGACATTTCAACATTGAATATCCATCGGACGCGGTTTATACAACAGAACTCGATTAAAACTCAGGCCGGTTACGTCCAGTGTTCGTCGTGCGCAGCGACCGTATCGATTTTGTGCGCTGTGTGGCAGTGTTTCTCAGACTTTTAGCGTCAAATTTGATGCAAGACTGTCAAGGCTCCTCCTAAGTTCTAGTATTGTTTTATTTTCGTCCCCCAGATTGAGAAGCACTGGCGTGTGTGTGGTACGCGGACCGGATCAGTACGATCGAATGCGATTACGTAGCCGTTTTGTCCGACAGACTCTGTGCGCGCGTACGCCGCGGTGTACGGTCGAGAAAACCGATCGGAACACTTTTACACGTACGCGCGTGTAATAATACAATAATAATAATAACAATAACAATAACAATAGCAATAACAATATCTATTATCGCGTTACGTTCTGTTGTTGGTGGTATACGTTGTGTGCGCCTGCGTAACACGCGTATGTAAATTGTGTTTTCGAACAATAGCGAAATCCCGAAAACGTCGTAAGGAAAATTCCGCCGTCTACCGACAGGACGGGAACCCGAATACTAATTACAATATCGTTATTATCATCGTTATTATTATATTGTGTACGCCGTGCCGAACGACAACACGTCCCACGGACAATCCGTCACGGTTAGACGCGCACGAAAACCCCGCGGAGGGGTGCGCAGCGGCCGTACGTATAGCCTAATGGTACGCGCTGCACGCAGGACGTCGAGAAACGCGTTTGACGTTTTGTCGGACCGGCATTCTTCTCGCGACCGAGATCGGGTTGGCCCGCGTACGTCGGACACGAAATGTCGTCGTCAGCGTTCGATATTTCGACACGCGCCACTGGAACGGAATCGGTCGGACGTGCTTTTTTGGCCGTCCCATTTGTTGTACACGGCGTGTGTCGGCGAACACGTTTTGACGATCAAAAGCCGATTACAGCTTCGGTCGAAGGGGGGACGGTGAATAATTGACGATCTCGACAAACGCGCCGGAAAGGATAATCATAACAGGAATCGTGCACACTTGCCCGTGGGACACCGGGGGACATACGTCGCGCCAAAAGAAGAAGTGAATAAACAAGTACGCGGCAGGCGTTCGAGTGCATTGTGTGTTTCGCGTATTGGCGACGGTTCGACGGGCACGACGACGATACACGCGGCCAGACACCGAACAGCGCACTTGTACAAACGGTCGTGAACGACGTGAGCGGCAGGCATTTTCTTCTCAAAACGATCGCGTAATGTTTTCGAACGGCCTCGGCGGTAATTCGATTGACAAACTAATTTTTTTTTTCTGGTCTTGATAACCACAGGGGCCGGTTTTCTTTGTCAACTCGATCCGTTTAACTTTCGATAACGTTGTCAAAAACAAAAAAGAAGACGACAAGACGCGCCGTAAGTCGTTGCCGACGTTTGCTCGTGCGTTTTGATGGGATCCGCGGCGACCGCACAAATCACACGAAACGTTCGTCAATTATTGAAAACCGTTTTGGGGAAAACGCCGACCGGCGCACGGATTCGGCAACGACGACGTCGCGTGTTGTCTCGCGCGCGGAAGTGCGCGTGAGTGGTGTTGGCCGTGCGTGTCGGTATTCAAGACGGACGCGACGGGTGTGACCGAAACGGTGGGGCCGCGACGGAGCAGAAGGAATACATTACGGCGGTTTTCGACCCGCGCCGAGTGTTGGCCTCGTCCGGCGCGCGCGTTTTCCGTTTCCCCGCACGTACGCTCCTCTCTCGGACACACGTCGGCGGCACGCGTGACACAAAACAACAATGACAATAATCGCCGTCGCATACAGCCAAGTGTCCGTCCGTCCGTCCGTCCGTCCGGTCGACGGGGTCCTGCGAGTTCGACACCCCACACCGTCGATCCGTCGGGGACACTTCGTGAAACTCTCCGTAACGGTCCGGCCATAGATTTTCGGATTCGTTTGTGTACGCGCGTACTGCACGGATTGCTTATAAGTGTCGTTTCCACCGGCCCTGTCGAAACAGTACGTTGTAAACTTGCCTGTCCTCCGGATTTAATCATTTTTTTTTTTTTAGTCATAAAAAAAGTTGTATAATAATAATAGTTTAGTTGTAATGCATCAATTTCTTTCCGAAACGCAACAGTTATATAACTAATACGGGTTACCTATAAAGTAATACGGACAAAATTAATAAAAATACGATATAATTTGAATCTTCTTTTTTCAAATAATAATACGAAGAAAATATTATTAATTTTAATAATATTAAAATAGGTACAAGTGATAAAGTCAGACCGTCGTAACAGATAATGTCAATAGAGATAATGGAGATATACATATATATACACGAATTAAACGTACATAAACGCAGAAAACATAACGCGAATAAGTATTACCCATCTGGCCGTACATAAAGTGTAATTATTATTTATGTTGCTGGATCGCATTTATCACGATTCGACTTAAGACCGTCTATTGTAATAGGCATTCGATTGAAATTTGAAATATGTAAAATGTTTTCGAATTCCGTTGCTAAAACGTTCGAAATGCCTGACGCCGGCCCAGTGCGTGTGCGTGTGCGTGGCTTTTCGTTTTTGTATTGTTGTTGAGAATTGCGTTATTATTATCCATTGTAGTGCGTGTCCGTGTGTCGACGGGCGATTTTCGTGAGAAAGCGGTCTTTCTGCGCGCGTCAAACGATAATGATGATAATTTAGTGTCGATATCGTATTGTGGGCGCCAAGGCGGGGTCGAGCGGGAGCGTGTTGTGCAAGCCCGCGCGCACATTCTCGTCGGGTTACATATATTTACGCGTATGACTTTGTCAGACGCTCGTTGTTGGAACGTCGAAGGCGAATAGACTGTGGAGATTGACACCGCCCTCCGCAGTGCCCACGGTTATTATGTGGTATTGTGTTTTGTGATCGCGTACGGACGGCGATTCGTTATATAATATTGGGGGGCAAAAAGGACCCGGCCGACGAATACCATTACGATATACCATTACGGTATACCTGTACAATACAATACGGGAGGTACGTTTTCAACGTTATTATGATAACGACACGACGTACGTACTTACACGACGACGGAAGTTTTATCCGCTCGAATAACTGTTGTGCTCGTGCGCACGGTGTTGTAATCCGTCCGAGCGTTCGTGTACGTTTTCGTGAGCGCGGAACGCCTTCAAACCCCAGTCGCCGACTACGCGCACACAGACGGCTCACCCCGGTATGTAAACAAAAACGATGACGTTTGTCGCCGACACGGAATCAGTATGACCACGGTCCGGGCATAAAACATACGTGTCTTTAAATGTGTAGCGCGTGTTCCACCACCTTTGTTGAACTAGCGCGTTGTAATATTGTAGAAATGTAAACACCAGTCTTATAAGTAATTATAAATAAACATCTTATATTTGAAACAATTATTCCATTGTTTCACGTTTTCACATTATTGATAATGAGTCAGTACAATAATAGTGTACGGTCATTTATTTTTGCGGATGTTACTGTACTGATTACGTATCGTCCAATCGGAGCATCCGATTATTTTTCACGATATATTTTGGCCGAGTGAGTCATCTGTATTCGTACAGTCTGTTCTCGGCCGTTCGATATAGATCGTTTTGAAATACGATCGGATTTTCGTTTTTGAATTATATTTTAACTTATATGCCGACCGTTTCAACTAACGAAAACTATCATCGTTTCAGTCTAAATCTCGTTGATCACTAATAATATGTTACAACTCGATTGTCTATCCTCTGACTACAATCACTTCAACGAACTGACGCCAATCCGCCGTACGACGAAAAATATTGCGGATCCTATGCTATTTATTGCGCGGTTAAAGTTTAATTTTAATTTTAATTGCACATACGCCAAAAATGGAACACGAATCGCAAATATAAAAACCGCATTAAGAAACGTAGTGAAAAAAGGGAATTGAACGTAAGTAATAACTACTAATAATCGTTGTTGAAACGCACCAAATTCTCATTGATTGGTTTCAAACTAAGGAAAATAAGTACTACGAATTTCCTTTTACTACGAAACGGTGACCTATCCAAAAGTTACAATTTTTCACAATGTTTTTTTTTTATTTATAATTTAAAGATCGAGAAACGATAATTGTTCCGTTATAGAAACTAGTTGATTTCTCCGAGTACTGTATTTCTATGATATTGAAAACAATATCGAGAATGTTCAAATGTATGTATATTCAATTTTAAATATGGTAATTTTTTAAAACGTTTTCATTTATCACTTTGTAATCGATTGTCGTACGATGAATAAAATGTATTTTTAGGGCACTATTTAACTTATTTATATATACCGAGTTATTTCTTTTTACCCATAACGGTAAATATTTATAGTATGGATAAAAGACGTATTATAACTGATATATAATGTATATATATATACGGAGGACGGAAAATCGGAATTCCAAATAACTCGTTATGTAGTCGTATCTAACGAGATTTTATTTTATTTTACTTTTTTTTTTTGAAACCCGTTTTAATTTATCGGCGACTGCGGTGGCTAGAGTTGGAAAACTCTGCGCATTTTTTTTTTTTTTAAATGTTGTATCTAAAGCAAATCTATAATATTATGTTTATCAAAAATAACACGGTCGAATGTATATAGAATGATGAATGCAAAAACTGGTTTCGACACTTGGGTACGACGGAAATCAGAATTTACTGGTTTTTTCTCTTCTCTTCTAAAGATTCGTTTCGTTCATACATATCATGCGGGTATATAGTGGTGTATAACGTGAATTTTTTTAACACGTTGTTTACAGCTTTTACTCGACATTATCACCGCGATTTCTTTTTAATTTGTTATTCTATTTTCGTTTGATTTTTCGCACTACAATATTTGTAAAAGTATAAGAACGCTAGTTTTCCAAATCAGTTTTTACGTGTATAACATTTGTTGTAAAAAAAAAAATGTTTTAGAGAAGTAATTGAGTATTATTCGAATATTTTAAAAAAGTATTCGCATCGTAGCCACAGTTGTTGAAGATTGCTAAAGTAAAACATACTTATTATTTGTGTACTTGCAGGATAGGAAATTTAAGAATAACTTCATACGTTTTTAAACGTAATTAGGAAACCTTAGACTGATATGATGAAATGTTCCCATCAGTCGACAGTCGGTTTTATGTAAGCGATACTATTCTAATTTCTAAGAAAACAATTAAAAAAACAAAATTTTCAGTAGTTGTAGTTCGACATACCAACAAAAAATAGTTTATCGATAATGTTCTTACACACATTACTTTCCAACGCTGGTAAGGTCTAAAATTTTCATTTTTAGTACCGCGAACACTTTAAATTCGATTTCTTTCTTGTAATATTATTCATTTACTTACGTCGAACTGGGTAAAACGACGGAAATCGACGAATTTCAATTGCTTGTCGAAAATCATCACTCCTCTACAGATTTCAAATTTGAATAATTATTAAATTTAGGAAGTTAAAACGCCTATAAAATTATGACGAAGTAATGATTTCCAGTTTCGCACTGCACTGCTTAACTGTTCGTAAATATACGATCTTGCAGCGGTGGCGGCAACGGTTGCGTCATCCGAGCGATATTCGGATTGAAGTTCAAGTGCGTAAAAACTAGTCACGTTATTACGTTATTGTGTCAATGACAACTATATACCTAAGTACAATGTAATATGCTTTATAATTTTTCCTTTCGTTTTTCACACGATTGTTTTATTATAGTTTTTTTTTTTTTTTTTTACTTACGATATGCTCGTTCGCACGGAATCGTCGACATAGTACACGAGGTATACTAGTCCATGACGTATTACACAGTACGAGGTTAAAAATAAAATCGTTCACAAGTCTTGTTTTTTTTTTTTTTTAAATTCACAATCAGGTCATAGGCAGCAATCGGAGGAGAGGAGGGTTTTTTAAAATCTGTTACTATTCGTCGATTGTATACGTGCATACAGATTATATACATATATATAGATTGTTAAAAAACAAACTGTTGTAAGCGACACCATTTTTTTTTTTTTACAAAAATTATACGTTTTTTTTCGTCCGTGTCGCGAACGGCAACAATGATTCCTGTCGACACGATTTTTCAAATCTTTGCTGTCATCATAGGCAACGACTTAGCTGGTTACAATACTATGCGAATTTTTGGTGGTACATAACAATATGCTTGTGGATGATCGACGTTTTGAAATCGGTAACACTTATTTCAACAACCTGCAATGATAACGTATTTATAACGGGTCTATGACAATTTTCGATCAAATCCCGCCGCGTCGTAAAGTAATAGTAGTAATAGCAGCAGTAGTAGCACGGCTAATATAACGTTTGTACACAGTCGGGTCAGACGAAAATCCGTTTCATTATACAAGCCTATATATATATAAGTATATATTTACGGTACATATAATATTATACGCTTAATTTCCATGTATTTAAAAAAATTAAATAAAAAACCCAACCCGGTTTCGGAATGTTGTATGTTATGTATATATTATGATATTGAATCGCGGGGCCGGGCTTACCGTTGTTCGTCCTACATTCTTTCGCCCATCTTTCGTGGTGCGACCGCACCGTGCGTTTTACAAATATTACCGGACAAGTGAACACATATTAGACGTATACATACGTGTACATGTTATACACACACACGCGCGCGCTGCCTACACTATGTGTATAATGGAAAATGTTTTGGAGGAATTCGAGCTAACCGACCGACGTGAACGACAGGATTTTTTTTATCTCGTCGTCATCATAATAGAATAGACGCCCGAAAACATAGTGGTTTTGCAGCCGTCGCATTATTCAGATTAAAAGACCTGTAAATCATAAAACATTTGCTTTTGGTTTGTCATCATTGCATGCCTGGATAAGAATGTTTGAATGTCTAATTCATGTATCATATAGAATGGATTTTAAAAAATGGCAGGCAAGAGGTGAAGAAAATAAACAAATGTTAAAAGTTCGAAAAGAAGAAATTCAAAAACAATTTAAATCGAAAATGGGTCTAATTATTGACCAACCAACAAAACAAGGAGGTTCAGGAACGTCTAATGATGGCAATACAGCAAGGAGATTTTTCGCAAATCCTGAAATGTCATCGTCAATTACAGGAATAAAAAAAGAATTAATTGAACGTTTCTCAACAATATTACAAGTTATATCATCGGGTATTGAAATTAATTATGAACTATTTGATAAATATGCAATGGAAACAGCCCAGTTATTTATTTCAAATTATGGTTGGTTCAATATGCCAGTAAGTGTTCATAAAATTTTAGTGCATGGTTCTGATATAATTAAATTTGCTTTGGTTCCTATTGGACAATTATCAGAAGAGGCGCAAGAAGCTAGAAATAAAGATATTAAAAAATACAGAAAATGCAATACCCGGAAAAATTCACGAATCAACACTATGCAGGATCTATTAAATAATTTATTAGTATCCTCAGATCCTTTTATATCTAGTTTAAGAAAACAAACTCATACTAAAAAAAAAAACAATTAAGTAATGAAGCCAAAAGTTTATTAATTTATACTGAAAAAAATCCTGAAAACTATGATAGTGACCAAGAAAGTGACTCTGCAAATGAAATGGATATAAACAGTGAAGATTAAAATAAAATTCCATATTAATGTTCATAAACCATAATATAGTACCTATTAAACCAACAATAAATGTATTGTAATTAAAAAAAAAATCTTAATTAAATTAAAATTAAATTAACCTATATAAAATTTGTAAATTTGTAATTTTGGTCTTATATTGTTAAATTAAATTATAAAGAGTGTGTAGAAACATTAAATAACTTTACATTTATTTTAAAATAAATATTTTCAATTACATTATAGCATTATATAATTACAAATCAAGTGAAAAACCCAAAAAAATAATTTTATCCCATTTTAAATACATTCTGGCCCACTGTGCGTCGCATCAATTGTTCCCAAAAATAAGTAAAAACTCTTTTTGAACGATTCACGTGGCGGGCGCACCGTTCTCGTTTCAGAAACATTTATGTTCTGTTGAACAAAGAACATTGTGATATATAGACCGTGTACGGATCTACATGCAAATTATTATAACTCTGCTATTCATCGGGTATTGCGGAGACTCTTATTCCAAATACATTTTTTGTATTTTTATTCCTATCGCAGAATACTTTTTGTAGAATATTAATAAAAACTATATATATATTTTTTTTTTGCCATTGTATTGAAACATTTTATCATTTATGTAATCTTCTTTGTTTAAAATATAAGTCTTCTTGTTTTACTTTGTAGTTTAATACAATATGTTAAATATATTTCTGTATATAAATTTTTTAAAGCATCTATAAGCTGATGTACATGTTCGTGAATGTTTTTTATTACGTGCCCTTAAATTTCGAACGGAATGATTCATGCGATGTATTCGAAAAAAAATTAGACCAAAGTCGGTATGGAAACTTCGAACTAGGAGAAATATAATATTCAAGTAAATAATCTAAAAATGTTACTCCGTAGTTGTTGATTTAAAAAATAATCGGATAAGATCAGCCGTATGAATTATTTTACATTCGAACAGATTTTATTAAACTTAAGTCGACGATTACGTGTAATTTATAAGTATACCGTTGACACTACACAATATATACTACAACCGCACCTATATAGATCTCTTTCCAAACAGACGACTACAAATCAAATAAATCAGATTTATTTCGAAATAATAAATATTACAGCGACTTCTATAGGAATTTTACAAAAAATAAAAAACCTCTTACATTAGAATTAACGAGACGTGACGTTCTCAACTATACGATATATTTTGAATAATAATTTAATATATAATGTATATTCTTATCCTTTATATTATACATACTTGTATAGATCGTATATACATATAAATGATTTTTGAATCGTATACCGTGAAGTATATATATTATAATGTCGAGTGTAAATTATACATTTGACATAGTTTACTTGACGTAGGCCTCGTCGAGATGACCTTCCCGAAACTGTTCACTAAAACGTATAATACCAATAATAATATTATTATATTAAACCTTGATCGCGTCCGTTCTATTTTGTGTATGTGTGTGTATCGAGTGTAAATGCACGTTTGTTTGCGTATTTATTTGTGATTTACGTGATCTATGTATAGTCAATCGAATTCAATACGTCGTGAATTGTCCACTTTGTATTACTAAATTACACGGCTGGGGCGCGTTGAAAAGTCAAGTTAATTGTAATCAACTCACACACTTCAAGCGTATTTTTCTTTGAAATTGAATTTCAACTTGACGGGTTACTTGTCTGAAAACTTGATGTGTTAACTTTAAGTTATCTTTACATAAATGTATCTTTTAAATTAAGGTAAATTTCGTTCAAATCGAATTGTCTGAACGCAGTTTTCGATTTTTTAGTCGTAGGCGATTTGTACAGTGGCCAGGTTTTAGGAAAATCATGGGGCACGTATATTTTATAATTTTAATTCACTACAATTTTGAATAACCCGCTTAATATGTCTGTTGATTTTTGTTTCAAAGGTTACATAGAAAAATCATTAAGTTTTGAACCTAATTGTTTTTTCGTCAAAGTTAATTGTTAACATTTGTAATTTAATATTAAAAATATAAATTTTAACTTGTACTTTTTTACAGTAACTTAATTTAACGAGCTAGCGAAACGTATCGTAGCTTGACTGGTTTTGTCAAAACCGTATAACCACGTGAACCTTCCGCAGACGAAATTTCACGGCGAGTTACACGCCCGTCTTTATTATATATATATATATAATGTACCAGCCATACAATGTTACAGTATTCAATTTTTCGTCACACTTACGCGTTAACGGAATAAAACGATAACTACTTGCGTACAGCGGGTTAAGCATATTCTTCGAGTTCATTCATATAAAATACATCGTGACGTCCTCGTGTTCATATTTAGAATACGCTATTTCTATGATAATACTGTACATTAATCGGTTTAAATACTGTAAAAATAAACCAATTCTTTAAACGTATGTGAAAAAATTACGATTTTCCTACAACTATGACAAGTCCCTCGTATGCGAGTAAACATTCGATTTTTAATAACAACTGCAGGTGCTTACCGTCGAATGTTACAACTTATTATTTACTTTTTTTTTTCTATTTGCTCGCAACAATCGTAATCGCATTTTCAACATTTCGACGATTTCGTATGTCTCGTACATTTTTTCATAACGTTTAAATTATTGTTGCGATATTATGCAATGTTTTCCACTGTCCACTGTTTTGCGTAATAATATTTAAACATGTCTCAGGATAATAAAAAAAACGTTAATTACGTTAATTACGTTTTACGAAATCAATTGTACGATAAAATTAGCAATACCACTGTATAATACGAAATATTTAAAAATATTTTTAGCTGAAAAACGTAAAACGTACCCAAAGTATGGAAAAATTGGTCATTGTTGAGTACAGCGAATTTACTGTCATAAAATGTGTTATAAAAAATGTCATATACTTTTTCCGTAAATAACAGCAATACAATAAAACAAAAAAAAATATAATTTCGCGTCGAGATTATCAGCTCGGGTCAATACAGTGCATAAACGTGGCTAGTTTCACACCACGAATCTCATTACATCTATATTCATTTTATAATGTATTATGTGATTTTGGTATTATAATTATATGTTTAAAAAAAAAAAAACAAAACAAAACAAAAACAATCGATTACTATTCCGGAAAAAAATATTTTTCAAATGTTGAAATACTTAAGCGAATTATAGATCATAGATATTATTTGTGCAATAATGTCTCGTAGACGGTGTGTCCGATTATTGTAAATGAGCTTACGGGTGTCTTATTTTACATAAATGTTTCGGTTTTAAGCGTCAATTATATTTTACTTCACTTTTTCGATCATATATTTTCTAGAAAAACGTATTTTCTTTTAATTCGTCGATTATGCAGTAGACGATCTGTAGACGAATTATTAAAATAACATTATTGTTTATTTATTTTTACAGATCCATTCAGCTGCTGGTATGAGGTTGAAAATCTATGCGGCCATTTTGCTGGTCGTCACTCTTCCATACGTGTTGTCTCAGGTACTACATTTTATTTGTGACTATACTATAATTATATATCCATTATACTTGCAAGATATTATTTCGGATACAGTATTCGAAAAACGTTTAATGTTTTTTTTTTTTTATATACTTTATTAATATATAAAATCTAGATTATACATTAGATGATTGTTTAACTACACCCGACAGACTACATTACACACACCGAGAGTGCTTGGTAAAGAATTCTTTTGATATTGCAATAACTGTAATAGATTTTTTAAGTATTCAAAATAAACGATTTAACCATAAAGTCAAGGCTGGGTGTTAACCTTATATTAAATTTTTAACCTTTAAAAATATTTACTCGATAATATTAAAAAACTGTAAACGTTCTTTTAAGTCTTATATCAAATTAAATGATGAATATAAAATTGTATTTAGTAGAATATAATAAATAAATATAAACATATAAAACCTAATATAGTTCTAATATACGAATAAAAATTTAGAAAATAGTGATACGTATAATATACTGTATTTTTCGACATGATTCTCTTTCTTAGTATATAGATATATATATATATATGGCGTGTAATTCGGATGCACCGAAAAATAATTTGCTAACTTGGTCTGCCCAGCCTTGACTATAAAACAGCGTTTCTCAAACTGTGAGTCGCGACCTTTTGGTGGGTCCTGAGTCAATTTTCGGTATATCGCAAAAAGTTTTTTCAATTATATAGATTCTAAGAAATGTCTGTTTTTTAAACTTTTATATACTATAAATATAAAACCATGTGGGTCGCGATACATTTTCGAGGGAGAATTTGGGTCGTGGTCCTAAAGATTGAGAACCACTGCTATAAAGCATTCACATATATAATCTGAAATCTGAATTCTATTTATCGTAAGATATTTATTATACTTGTAAAATGTATTTTATAACTATTTCGTATAAATAACCATTACAAATACAAAATTCTAAATAATATTTTCTGACGTTGACAAATTTGTATTATTATTATTATTATTACGTCAAATGTCTATTGTTCCAGTTATCTAAGTATATAATAATGATAATAGTAATTCTGTTGACAATTTCATTATTCTGCTGCAGTCTATTCAATATAACAAATAATAATCTGTGTAATATATATATATAGGGAGAGAGAGAGAGAGAAAAAGAGACTGCGGTTCGTGGTTACGTTGAGATAGACGTTCACTTCGAATTAAGCGCAATGATGTAACATTTTTATATTCTTTATATTCTTATTTATTTTACTTTTTGTTATAAGACTATAAATGGAAAATGAAATCAAATTATTCTCGGGGAAAGTGTTTTTAAAGATGCGTGCAGTTTATCTTCTAAATAAAAAAGTTCATATCAATTCGTATAATATTTAGAGATTATTTACATTATAAGGAACTTTACAACTCTAACCTATACCTAACCAAACTAAATAACTGATATCTGATGGTGCACTTAACCTGGCGGTTCGATAAATTATTTTTGTTCGTATTAAATTATGTACATTTTTAATAGTAATAATATAAGTGGTGTCGAAAACAATTACCTAAACGACAATATAATATGTACGTGATAAATTTTTGGGAGTTAGTTACGATATGGTAATAGTTAAACATGGTCTAAATACTATTATATTAGCGGTTATAGAAATATTCGATATTGTCATAGATCACTGATCGATATATATTAATATATATATATATTTACACGTTAAAATGATATATGGTCGTGGACGTTTGTATACATGACTTATTTTCTACGTTATAACCTTGTTAATTAAATCGTGTTCAAAAAAATAAAACACCGTGGTTGCCGCCTCCCCGTTCCCCTTCCGATTCCATTTTGTGATTTCGAGCAAACCTCGAGAAATAAATATCGTTCTACGTATAATCCTTAACCTAAAAAAAATTAAATTAAATTAGCTATATCGATATTTCACCAATTTATATACTTAACGTGTTATCGCGCCGCCCGCATACAAGTCAGGGACAAACCGTAAAGGGCGGGGAGACTTCTAGAAAATCTAAACCTATAGAACATAACGTTTCTAACACCAAATCGAGTTTATGAATTTATGTAATGTATACATCACGTGTATAGGAAATCATGATTTAACATCGTTTCATTTTGAACGCTCACTTTGAAAAACAAAACTTTTTAAACATCGTGTGCAGATTGATAAAATACAGATCTTTATACCTAACCGGTGGCGCGTTCATATCTCGCCCGTTACGATTTTTATCAATCTGATTTTGTTGAGATCACACGCGTATTCGAATCTTTATCCGGGCCCCGTTTCAATCGACGCCCGTTATTTTCTCGTGATTTTTCTCTAAAAAGAAAGTAGTCGAACGATATTGTATAATTGAATGGAAAAAAAGCTATCACTTTCCAATTCTCGAGAGAAAAAAAATAAGCGATTTCAAATCGAACTTTGTGAGCTTTTCGACGGCTCGATTTATCATGATTTATTCTACAATAATTTAATGATTTAACGACGGTCGGAAAAACGCCTGAGCGAAACGTGTTTTTAAAAACACACGGCAAATAATCCGCCGACCACACACAAAAAAAAAAAAAAAAAAAAATAAACGTTTTTTCGCCCAGTAATAAGGCGTGTGTGTGTGTGTGTGTGTGTGTGGGAACAAACACACGCACATTTCCGTACTGCTCGTACTATAACACGCGTACACGTACACAGAGTAGAGTTAGGTTATCAATCGCGATTTAAGTGCGTGAAAGTGGCACGGCGACGTCACGACGGCGAATATATCGTATTATACGATATGAGATACTGCCGGTGTTTCCCAACGGAATGAACGTTGCACACACACACACACACACACACAAAATGCATACGTCAATAAGCACGGCCTCCTAGTCGTCTGCACAATCGACGTTGTTGCAGTCGATGTGCAAAGTTACGTCATAATTGGTTACGTCGCGCCGTCGACTCTTGACGCGACGCAGCCGTTCCCGGGGGTCGACGAACACATAATCGTCAATTACCGTGTTTTTTTTTCTTTTATATAGATAGGCAATCAAGGATCGAGAACGCGCCGTGTCGATCAAAACACTCGTCTTTATTTTATTGTTGATCGTGCGGCAGTATGCGATTTTTAACACGCAGGTCTTGAAAAATAAACACGTTTACACGCATAGAGTCGTAACAATATGTTTTGGATAATGATTGTATTGTTAATTTGACATTACGAATACGTTTTTAATGAGTATTTCGATTACCTCGAAGTGCTTTCTTTTTTTGTCTTCGTTTTTATCCGTCATAATAATAGTCTCGTGGCGAATGTCAAATAATTTCGAACGTCTCCTAAGACATCGGATCGAACGACAAAAGTCAGGGTTTGACTTTTGCCCCGTCCAGACGGGACGGAGTTTATCCAAATAGATCTTATAACGATGTATTGGGATCATTTATCGTATATACGACTGATCAGAGCATTTTAAACGATTGTATACAAGTAAACAGCGTGTTAACGCCGACTGATTGTGGTGATTTCTTTCATCGATAATGAACAAATATTTATATATGTGATGAGAATGTGCCGGTTGAAGATCAACAAGCACCGTGTTGACGAATGGTTAAATTTTGCGAGATAATGCAAACCACTGTAACTGTCTATCCTATCTATAGTATTCAATTACATTTTTTACGTGACTTATATGTCTATAAAATATAAATTTAAAAACGATTTGTATATATACGAATATATACGTCCGACGAAATGACGAATTGTTATATATTGTGCTCGCGTTTTTTAATTTGATTTGTTTTGTGGATCTCGTCTATACCCCATTATTATCGGTTCTTCATAATAAATCGAATGTTTGCCGACGGACAGACTACAAAGCAACTATGATATCTATAGCATTGTTTACCTTTATTCTGTGTTGTGTATTCATGTATTAGGTAATTATGATTTATCACAATACGATTTCTTAATCGTACGGACGATACTATGCGCCTTTGAACTCTTATGATACTTAATTACAACGAGTGGAAGTACACAAATACGAACAATACGAAAATATAACGCATGAGCATAAATAAAATTTAAAAATCTATTAAAACGTATTGATTATTTTTTGTTTTTGCACTCGTTAGACACGAGAAATGAAATTGCCTCCGTTATTATAAGCACCTCAGATTATACAAAATCGATGGTTATAGAAGAGGCAGATTTTCCGTTAGAATATTGTCACGATAATAGTCAGAAAGTATAACAATAGTTTGGGAAAAGTTTAAGAAGAAAAGACCACGTTTTAAATCTCATCTCAGATCTCGAAATTCCAAAATCAACAATGATTTTCACGTAGACATATATTGGTATATTATTATTTATTATTAGCGTTGCGAAGTCGTATGAAATGCATTTTTTTTGTATTGCTTGTTATCAGACATTGCTTTTTTGAACTTCAACATTTTGAATCATTTAAATTTAAAACTTTTATTTTGCTTTTTTTAATTTTTCGATTTTGAGATCATTATTATTTATTATATTTATTTATTATTTTATTATACATGTTAACGAGAACGCAATCAAATCGAGACTTAACAATGATTAGGTTACACGCATGTTCGACTCCCATAACTAATTTTGCAACACGTGGTATACGTAATATGTGGACAATAGTATTATTTTTCTTACATATGAACCACTTATTGTTTGTCCTTGACTTTTTTGACCAGGTCGGCGAATGTAATGTAGTTGTATCAATTTATATCCTGTGTTTTGTTTTGTTTTTTTTTTTATGGGATTATATCGATTATTGGCGGGAAAAAACATATTTTCTTTTTATGTGTATTGTAATATAATGGAGTGTCAATATCGGCACGCAGACTCAACTTCAACTAAATATATATATATATTATATGTATGATGTATAAATTATATCATTAGTGAACTTTGAATTTGTTTTTAAACGTAACAAAACATTAAATATATAATGCACGTTCTTCAAATGAGAAAACTACTGTAACTCATCTTTTCACTTTTGTACATAAATCAAAAAACAGATTTATATTTTATTTGTATTTAATATTTACATTCTAATTTCGGATACGCTGCGATCTATATTACGATATAAAGAATACCTCATACATTTCGTGATATAGTTATCTGAGACAAAAAATAGTCATTTCTAGAGAACGATTTCGATCGGTTTTCGGTTGAACATGGCCTTTTTCAAAATTTAATATTTGTTTTCATTTTTATGTTTATAATTTAATTATTTGATCATCTTGGGCGCGTTCCTGATGGATATTCGTATTTATTGCACAAATTTACATTTAAAATAATATACAAATACGAAGGCACATTGTTGTAAGCGATAATATTTACATAATATTCAATATAGCAAAACAAACAAAAACGATTTATTTGTATGTTATTCAAAATAAATTTTAAGCGATACCACACGTTTTGGGGCATATACAACAAATATTACCACTCACACACGAATGTCGATAAAAATGTGATTTCTAAAAAAGTGTCGCGTTCACAACAACAATTCGCTTTCTAACCGTCGATGTTATAGCGTCTACATTTTTTTATCAAGTCTAACATTATGTTTTATTCAATTTCCGAAATGCGGCCAGGTGCTAAACATCATAATTGCATCCATATTGCACAGTAAAAACAATTCTATTTAATATAATAATAATTACGTTGCATTTATTTATTTCTTTGCTGCAGTGTGTGAGCGCGCGCATAGAACGTATAATATAATTGTATATTTCCGCAACGCCGTATTTGGCGCGTGAATTTCCGAGTTTCTAATGGCCTTAATGATTTTGTATAAAAAATTAAAAAAACAAAAAAAAACCCGGTACAAAACACATTTAACGTAATGTAAGTAATCTTATATACAATTAAAATATCTCATATACAACATATAAAATCTCCACTGTACAAATAAGCTGGTACGTACATCTATTGTGTTATTTTTATGCCCGATATGAATACTATTGATTTGTATTGTATATTTGATTGTCCAAAAATATTCGTCTTTTTTTCTTTTACATTCTGAATAAGAACGTGTTTTTTTTTATTACCCGTAATCATTTTTACCAGTAGTTTCTTAAAACGTAATTTAAAACAATTAGAAAATTTTAAATTGTCGACATATTCGTTTGGGACGTGGACAACTTTTGTATTTTTAAAAAGTTTAAACGTAATACAAGTTCAGACGTACACAATGATTTGTCATTGCTTTTGAATTCAAAATAATAATTAAACTCCGTATGCAACTCAGATAATATTTTTAATAATTTTCGACTAACAATATCAACTTTAATAAGAACGGACAAATTTAATGATAAAATTAGCTATTTATGGTTTAGTTAATAAGAATAGTGTTTTTAACTGGTTAAAATTAAAAGTTGAAATCAGATTTTAGTTTTCAAAATTAAAACTGAATTATACTGTAAATATATTAATTTTTGGTTCGCTTGTTGGTCTAAAACGCTTGAAAAACAACATCTACTCCAAATCACTTGGGCACGTTTTGAAAATCATTTTTTTAATTTTATGTCAATGAATAGGTTTTCGTTTTGTTTTTAACAACTCCAATCTAGAAATGTATATAATTTAACGTAATATTAATTTATACGTAGTGCACACAATTTTAGGCACCTTTGTATGAAATAGTTTTGCTAAATGGAAGCAAAACGATATTTCACTATTAAAAATAATTCGTTTTCGAGTGGAAAAAACCACACGTGGATACTTACTACATACGTGCATGTGCTGTCTAATCGGTTTTCTTGGGAATCCAAAATAAAACGTATTTAAAAAAATCGTTAACAACATTTCGAGTTGTGGACACGTGTATAATTGAAAATCTACAATAATTCTCGTCGGTTTTGACATATTATACATAGTAAATTATATATATGCGTATCATAAATCAACTTTTCTACGGTTTATAGGTATATACCATATAGGTACGTCCGCATTTTTTTTTTCGTTTAATGCCGTTGTTAGATTTCTTTTCTCGTTTATTTATTATTATTAGAATATCGTTTTTTTTTCTTTTTTTACAATTTTTTTTCTTCTTCGAAAATAGAAACTGTATACCTATCCTATCTGTGTGGCAGTTTTTATATCTCGACGCGGTTACAATCAATTAACCACCATATAGTTTAATATAGATATATACAAGTTAGTTTCCAACAAACGGCGTACACGCGAAATGCGTATTAGTCACACCAGCAACAGTCGGTGCCGTTCTCCACACGTATATAGGTATACATTGTATATTTAATCTTAGCGCGTTGGTTTTGTTGACGATACTATACACACACACACACATATATATGTATATAGAGAGAGAGAGATTTTAGGACATCGCTCAATTCGTATGATCGCGTTATACGTAAAGCGGTCAGTCGCGGAAAATTTGAAAAGTATATTTCAATCTATAGGTGTAATAAACCCGTAGAGTTTTGCTCTAAAACCGTCTCCTCTGTGCGCGGTTTAACCTACTTGTAATGCATTGTAACATTACGCGCGTATTATGTAGGCATATAGTACGTGTTTCAGAAAATCGTCCCGGTTACGATACGAGCAGAAAAACGTACGTACGCACATTTGTTTTACCCGTTCACGTCCCTCTTCTAATTTTCTTTTTCTAATTCAAGCACTTGAACGTATTCTGTACAAGTCGATCTCGACTATATATATATATATACCGTATTCGTTTTAAAGTAGCTTTCTAGACGGGCAATTCAAAGCATTCGTTCGTGAGATATGTTATACAATATGTACATTATACGCATCGATTCCGTCGTTGCAATCACCAATCAATCATATTATAATTAATACACGTTTAACGGTGCCCACCTACCTTTATGATCGTCTCGAAAATACAACGCGAGATTGATTGCCATAATAGCGTTTTATTCACACCGTTTGTCGTTGTACGATTATAGTTTTGTAATTAGGGATCGTCCGTCCTCTTTCGTTTCGCCCTCGGGACACGTCCAGCGAGTTGATTACATTAACCGGTGAGATGAATGGTCGTCAATCGTGTACGCAATTATAATTTATAAATTAAGTGACGATAACCTTTTTTTTTTTTTTTTTGTTCATGCTTTTAATTAACCGATATGGTTATGTATAATTATGTAGGTTATGTACTCGGGTAGACAGATAGGTGGTAACTGGGTCGATGGTACCATACATGTATATATACACATATATTATTCATATTTCCGTGTGTTATAAACTACATAAAATAAGTATATAATGCTATTTTTTCGGCGTTTTAATTGGTAGACGCGCAACAATATTATTTCTAATAGTAGACACGTTTTGTCGGGCACCCGCGTGCACGTTCGCGTACGTACCGCAATAATTGGTTGACTGTAAAAAAAATTGAATCAACGCACAGTGTGCGTCGTCAGGTTACGCGTCTTTTGTTATAGAGTCAATTGAAATTTAATATATGATGACAATTAAAACAGTATTTCATCAAAAATAATTCCGATTTCGACGTCTAACTAAATCTCTGACGGTATCGGTCCACGTTCAAAATATAGATCTTTACGTTACTTTAATATTAATAGCGTTGTATTAAATACAATAACTTTAAATATAATAATAATACTTATTTAAACGCCGAAATCGGAATTTTTTTCGATCATTTTTTTTTTGATTCTTTTAATCGTTATCATTTATTTTATATAACAAATAAATTTTATTTGTTATAGAAAAACATCACTTTCGAAATGTAAATATGATCGATTTTCTTTTCTTGACCAATTATCCGGTATGGTCTAGTGGCTAGGATACCTGGCTTTCACCCAGGAGGCTCGGGTTCGATTCCCGGTACCGGAAATAAAAAATGTTTTTTTTACTTCTTCGGTTCACCAACATTCATGTGAAATATACCGAAATTTAAACATTTCAACGCGTCGTGAATTAAATCAAATGATAACACCACATGTGTAGGAAATCCTAATCAATGGTTTTTTACTTAAAAGGATATTTTTACTTTTTTGTTCTTTATATTTATTTTATTTTTTTAAATACAATGTTTTTATGTTTGTTTACAGATTCAAACTCCTGGGACCGGATTGTTCTCTTGTCCGTCAGGTAAGACAATTTCGATATCTCTAGTTCTTAAAATAGTAGTTGCGCGCGCTCGTCGAAAACACGCAGTTTGACGTGCGGTCTTAGAATTTCGCTTACTTCGGAATTCATATCCGACATGAAATACAAACCGCTGGAAAAACTCGATTTTCCAAAAATTACAGTTTCGCGAATCGTTTCTCGTTCCAAACGTAATGAGTTCTCGGTCGTGTACGAAATCGCGTCGCACCAGTGGTAGTCAAACTGGGGGTGGGGAGGATGAGGACATATATCCCTCCATGACCTTTTTGTTATTATGTATTAGTTTTAACAGTATGCCGTTTATTACCTATTTAATAATAATAAGAAAAAAATTATATTATTAACAATAAAAATGTAACAACAACGTATTACGACATTTAAATATGCATTAAAATGAATGTTATTATGAGAACAAAATAAAACATATTTTATTAAAACAGTACGGTTGCAATTGATATTTGATGTCAAAACCGTTTAATTATTAGTTTTCGTGTATAATTAGACGAATTTTGCGTTTGTAAATCAGGCCTAACCCTAAAAAAAATAAAGGGTCCCGGAAGATTTAGTTTTCCCGGGGCCTGGCAAAGTTGAGCACGGCCCTGTGACTCAAATCGAGTTTAACATATTCATTTGCGAAAGTACCGAGTGAATTAATTTTACAAACTCGTCAGTGTCGACGACCGCCGAATTCTCGACCTCCCGATATTTGTTTTTGGTATATTTATGATGTTCATTGAATGTTCGTTCCGAATTTATTTTGAAATTACCGTCTTCGGCGTTCTTTAAAAATAACGTCTTTTAGACGCGGACAGTAAAAAAAAAAAAAAAAAAATATGAAATTATTATTTGATTACACATTAGTGCAACGTCAAGCTACATTGTAAGACATTTTTAAATATAAAAATACAGATAATACGATTTTTTTTTCTTGAAAATAAAACCCCCCTTTGTATTGTAACGTTATATTGTTACTCGTCGAAAAAAAACAAACAAACAAACCGATCAAATGATACGATACGTAACACTATGTACCCGTGTCGCGGTATAAATAGTTATAGCAAACCGTACGACTGTTCGAACGTTTCCCAGAGACGTTTCAACGCGTTTCTCGGGCAGCTGATCAGGCTTGCGCTTGAACCGAGACACGCCCGCC
Source organism: Schlechtendalia chinensis (assembly GCA_019022885.1). NCBI lineage: Eukaryota > Metazoa > Arthropoda > Insecta > Hemiptera > Aphididae > Schlechtendalia > Schlechtendalia chinensis. The sequence continues at coordinate 10,253,052 of CM032344.1, forward strand.
CTCCCCGCCATCACCTGCCCGCGTTCGACCGTTGTGCCCACGTACAGAAATTAATTTCGTTTTTCTGTCCGCCCGTCAACCGTGTAATAACTAACAATCATAACCGTGACCCGTACGTCGTTACCGTATAACGTCCATTATCGTTATTGATCGACCGAGAACCGCGGGGGACGCGAATCCCGTCTTTCTGTGTGCTCTCGTCCGCCCGGCATACGGCTATGATACGCGACGTACGGGGCGTTCCGCGCAGTTCAAAACCGATTATACGAAATTCGAAAAAGACAACCAAAAAAATACACGAAACCGACAAAAATCTACAGCGTGTACTGTTGTAAGTACGTTTTACACGCTAAAAAAAAAAAATCATGGGCCGCTCGATGGTTTTAAACGGTCCGTTTAAAACGTTTTTAGAAGACGGAAATGGGAGAGAGAAAAAAAAAACGAGTCCTACTTACGCGCTCGCGTGAGCTTGTACAACCGCCGGTGGTCAACGATGGTCGATTAATTAACGGTTAGGTTAGCGCCGCTTGGATTCCCATGAGCAAAAACGGTTTTTGCTGGATTTTTTCCCACATAATAACGAGATGTCCGCTATCCGAAATACACGTTAATGACGCTTCTTAATAGGAACGCGGCGCGGTGCGGTGCCGACAAGAGCATTCGGGTTCGCGCGTTTGTTTAATATTTGTTATTCAAAAACGGTGTTCTGCGAGTACGTTCCCGCGTGTTACTCGACGCGACATCTTCGCCGTTGTTTCGTGTTTGATCGTAATTTAACAACGTCCAACGTCAAACGACAACACGGCCGTGTAGGGACCGACCGTTTAGGGATCGTAACGGGGATTCGTTTTGTCGCGTCTTTCGACACGTCCGAAATCCGATTCTCGTAACGTATATAACGCTCTGGACGATTGTTTTAATCGGTACACCGTACCACTACGGACGTGCTACGCTCGCATTCTTTTTCCCCGTTCGACACCGCGCGAGCATCCTGTATACACCGATGTATGCACCGATGGCGAGAGGTAAGCAGACGCTATTATAAAAGAAACACACACACACGCATTTTTCATCGTATTCCCGAGGAAAACGTATACTTAAAAATAATCGAACAAAACGTATATATACCCGTCGGCGGGCCGTAGGTCATGCTTTGATAGTACGTCCCATCACATTAATATCACACACACACGCACACACGTATATACACAAACGAAACTCGCTTCGATCGTTATAAAACAATAACCCGGCCTACGGGCGATAGATAATATAATAGCAATACACACACGCGCAAGGATTGTACTCGAGGATAATGTGTTACGACGCATCGGGCATTGTTTATGTACCTAATAATACGTCGGACGTTCACGTACTGTTTTACGGTCGTTGTTTTTGTGCAGTCCGTTTGCGGTGTCCGCCGCAGGTCGGCTAGCCTCAAAACCGAAACGCCGCGCTACTCTCTCGCCACCCAAACGATCGTTGGTAACGCGTCTGGGCTCACGCGGATTTTCGTATCACTCGTGATCCGTATCGGGTTCACGTAAACGTCCGTCGGACAAAACGAAGTGATCGTTCGTCGGATTGAAACGAACGAAGTCGGTGGTGGTTTATTTTTATTTTTTTTCTATATGAGAAATCCATACGGTCCGTCATGTTTTTAGAAAATCGTCTGACGGCGAAAACGTGTAATAACGTTTTGGTGGCGGACGGAAGCAAAGCAAAAATTTTTGCTAATTATCTAACAGTGATTAAGGTCAACAACTGCTGTGCGTAGCGATTCTTTTTATCGCTTAAAAACCAAAAATATACGAATTCGGGGGCGGGGGGCATAGCCTAACCTAACCTGACCGCGTCTGCGTGGTGTGCGTTGAGAGGAGGACCCTCGCGAGCCGCGCGGCAGTAGCGACAGGATTATGTCTGGCCGTGCCGAAGGTCACGTCGGAGCGGCCGGTGCGCGGCGTGGCGGGTTCGGCGAGCGGTGATAGGGGGGGTACGACGCCTCCGGTACGCGGGCGTATAGTAATAGCGTGCGTACGTGCGTGTACAATGGCCGGATGACGTGCGCACGACGAAACAATGCGGCGGCGGCGGCGCGCGACCGACATACGAGATGGCGCGACGCGTCCGTTCCGAAGACGTTTCACGCGCGTGACATTTGTGCCGCGTATATGTTTCCGGCGCTCGCGAGTCCAACGCCGCCGCGTGTTCTCGCGTGTTCCGGGAAGGTTAGGTGAGAGAGACGGTCGGCGCGACACCGTAACTGTCGGGTAAATCTTCACTCACTACTTGACGATTCGTTCGGTATCCGTGAAACGCATCGAAACGCCGATAATTATTGCATTTTCATTATCTGACGGACAAATCAGATTGGGAAACCGGGTCTCGGACGTGATAATAGCTATACATGCGCGCGTGTACGACAAATCGTATACAACACGCTCGTCATGGGTGTTTTCGAAACGTTTGTTCGCGAAAAACCGCAGACCGTATTACGGACAACACGAGTCGAAGCCTCCCCCCCGCCCGTCTCACCTAAACCCTATTTGCATACGTTATCACGCGTGCGTTGATACGCGTGTGTGCGGACTCGCGGTCGTTTCGCAGAGAGTGCGTTCAACTCGTCTGCTACAGCGGACAGTTTTGTACAGTTAACCACGTGTCGTATTGGACGACGTGTCCCACGGACGTGCTCATTTAACAGTCGTGTCGCGTTTCGCTGTTCACGTGCGAACCGCCGTAAGTGAATACGAAAAATCGCAAAACGTGATTTCCGCCCGACCCGATGGTCGGCAAAGTCGTCGGTGACCGGCGAACCGGGATTACACGACGAACTGTCGAACCATTTGTGCAACAGTGATCGGCTTGCGTACACTGTGGTGATGATATTAGTTCTGAATTTAAAAAATACTATCGAATAGTTATTGTATTCGATAGCCGCGACAGACCGTGGCTAGAATGTTTGAGAATATTCGAGAGAGAGAGAAATGAACTAAAAACCGATCTGGTACGTTTACGCGGAACGCTCGTACAGATGAAAACGTGACCGCGCGTCGACGATTGTCGTACACACGAATTTTAGGCCAGACGCCTAACACAGTTTTACTGAAAATAGAACATAGGATATTACGTTGCGTACGCACATCGATAACGCGAAAACAGAACATAACATTCTCGCTTTAAACACGATCATCAGCGGCGTGGCGAAAGAGTGATTTCGGATCGGCCGTTCCTAGTTCAAATCTGGTGGTCGGCGGATGACGAACGCGCGCGAGGTCGGGGATCTGTCGTCTGGCACGACGTTTCTCCGCGTCAAGGACCGCGTTGTGAACAAATCGACCGATCGCCGCTCCGAAATGGATGTAATGCACGTATGTCCAATATCGACATCCATATCCGACATCCGTTTTATTATCGTCGTTTAAACAGTGGCGTATTTAGGAGAGGGGGATCACGTCTTTGGGGGCATATTGACTAATATTACTAATTGTTGTTGAAATATTTGATGTCCGATGTTTTATTTCACAGTTTGGAAAACGAATATTATCGGGCATTAACAGCCTGTTATCTTATAGTTATAAACATCGCAAGCATTAAAAACAAACATTTATAAACGTTGACATAACATTGATTTATATAATTTATTTTGTATCACTCTTGCATCGAATATTAATATATGTCTTAAAAGGGAACGGGTTTCGTATGTTTTAGAAAATTGCTCGGTAAAGTAATTTTTTTTTATACATGCAATAAGGAGGTCAGAGGGGGCTGGATGGGAGGGAGAGCAACAAATAAACGTGTACCTAGTGCAACAAAATTCCAAATAATGGCACGGCCGCGCACGGAACTGTCGAACACTATACAAAACGATTTCGGACGCGCAAAATGTTTATGCGTACCGGAGAAAACGGCGCGACCGTCATCGTTTATTGTCGCCCGTTCTCGTCGAATACTAAATTGCAGGATATCGCGACGATTTCGTGTCACAAACGTCACGGAAATAATACACTTAATCGACGTATAATGATATATTTGACATAAATACTGACGACCCACATATCCGCGTTATTATCGTTTTCGGGGGTTTTTTTTTCTATTAATATTTGTTTAGTATGTGAAAAATGGCTATTGTTTGACACAATACAACTACGTACACATATTTTTTTGAAGTTAATAAAAAAAAACACAACACAAGTAACTTTTAATTTAACGTGACAATATAAAAATATAGATGTCAAGTAATTTTTTATTGGCTCTGAGAAAATAATAACTTACTAATACGTTTTCTTTTTTAATGTTATGATTTTTTATGCGATCTTTAAAACAAACACTAAAGAACTATACCAAAGCTGTTACTCAAAAGTGCAGGGAAATTAAAAATCAAATATATTACATATTTCTCTATACGAGTCTCCGCGAGGCCGTGACTTGTTCTTAAAACCGCATTTAGAAAAGTTTGCATTGTGCACGTTGAAAAAAATTAACTTGATTTGGATATTTTTGTATAAAGTTAATATGTCAAGTCTGAGAAAATATTAACAATTAAAAATTAGTCGAATTCGTTTTAAATGAAAATTGTACGTATTTCAATATTTTAACAAGGTATATATATATTTTAAGACTGCGAGTCTCATAAAATATTTGAGTATAAATAATTATTTAAATACGTATTTTAAATTCTTCTCAAGAGTATTTAAAGACCGCAAGTATACTTAAATAAGAAAATAATCAAGATTAAGTTACAAGTCATGACTGTAAACGAATCGATCGTCGGTCTATTAATTGTCAGCAATTCGCCTACACTCGAAAACGTTTTAAGTACTGTGAACCAACCGAAAGAGTGTTCGACAACGTATACGAAAAATTGTTTTTTTTTGTAGCAAAGAAGAAAAAATGATGTGTTTGAAAAAGCCTAGTTCAAATACATATTGATTTTATTTAATTCTATCTTCAATCATAACCATATTATAGTTGTCGTTAAACACTATAGATTTTGGTTGTCGACAATACCCATTGTCCTACGGAAATAGGATCAAACTACGGAATCAAAAGCATTGAGAATGTGTTCTTCAAAACTATTTGTATTTGTATGGAAAAAATATATATATATATATTTAATGATCTCTTACGAGACTGGTGAATTTGGGTTATTTTTTAAGTCAGTCCGACTCGGTAAAATGTAATAAATCTGTACAGGCATATATCATTAAGACGTATTATAACGGTACAGTGGAATATTTATGGATATGAGCTTATTAAACGAACGAGTTCCGAAAAACGAAATAACGTATTAATTAATTACGACGCGTTATATACCTCTAATTTATAGGACTCGATCGAGTTGTTTTTTTTTTTTTTTAACTGAACACACTGTAACTGTATATTATTAATGTCGATAAATAATTTAGGTTATCTATCTACGGGATGATACACGTGAAATTCGTATTAAATCGTATATATATGTGAACGCGCTTTGTTACGCGTGTCTAAATCTGAAAACCCGAAATAGGAAAACGCACGCGATGACGATATTCAATAATTAAATGCCAGTCGGCACACGTATGTGATGGGCTCCGACGTTTTTATTTTATTAAAATTATACGCGTAGTGTGTCGTGTGAGCACTAGCGTACTAATTGTTGACGAGAAGCGCTGGATAGTCGGAATGAATAATGTTATTTAAAAAATAATCGGAAGGTTATAAAATTGTCGAGTGTTCACGCGTATGCACATGCGAATAATTTGGAAAAGTTTAATAATTTCACGCTCGAGCGCTCTGACAAAAGATTCGAACTCATCAACCTTCTTCCTATGTTATAGGTGGACATCGAGTTTTTTCGTATTTTTTTTTTTTCAGTTTACTAGACACCAAATGTTCGAAAACGGAAATATTAAACATCGTTTAATTTTTAATCAGAATATCAAAAATCGATTTCCCGATCTGTTTTCAGTATTGAACTCGATGCACATGAATGCGGTGAAATTTCCGAATGTAAAATGTACCCAAAAATATACAGTTTCCGATCCTCTTTATATTTTTCTAATCGGTTTAAAAAAAAAAATGTATATTATTATTTATTTTCCAACTATTATTGCTATAGCCGACAGGCGAGTCACCACCATGGCTATTGATTTTCAGTGATCAGTTATATAGTCTGTATTAACTTTCAAATAAAATAAAATTTTGTATTAACTTTGTTAACTCGTCACGATTTCCAGTCGTCGCGTGACGTCACAAACTCTTCTGAGTAAACGTTTGTTACGTTAAGAGCTCCTGACTCAAGACGAGGGAACGGGCCCGGGTATGACGTGCTCGCCCACGGCGTACGTACATACACGCACGTGCGAATAACAGGACCGGAAACATGTTAAACGAAATTAAATACCCAATTAGCATGTGTGTCAGCACGCGGATGTAGGTACTGCAAGGTATACGGTTATGATTGAAATTTGTTCAGAAAAACGCGGCGTTAGTGAGAAGGAGAGAGAGAGAACGAAGGCAGAGCCGAACCGCTGTATAACACAATGTACAAACGCATTTTACGATATTATTTCGCGTGCAATTAACGCGACCCATTCATTAAATGCGAATCGGTATTATTGTTGTATTGTAAATACGTTTGCGGTGCGCATGACGCTATAAATACGCGCGCGGCGCTTTTCAAACGATATCCGGACAAGGTTAGGTTCCGTTATTCAAACGGTTAGTTTGATGATGTTTATCGTATTGTGATCGTACCGCAATCGTACGCCGGCAACACGGCCCGAAAACGCGGGTGCCCCCGTCGGATCCGCAAATGCCTGTTCAATAATTAATTTGGCCAAAGCTAAACGTGGAGGTATTCGTACTTATTATTACCAACAATTATGAACTAAAACATTTTTACGATCTAAAAATGTCTATGTGAAAACTCCATTGCTAAAAACTGCACAACTAAGTCGGTTTGCAAAAATTGTATTGTATGTTGTTTTAAAACGAACTTTCAATAATACTAATTCTGTGCCCGCGCCGCGTCTCGGAAAACGTCGACACGCGACGGTCTGACCTGGAAATCCGGTTTCGGTTTCCGTCGCAAACGTGCACGCGTTCGATCCGGCCAACGTTCCGCCGCGAACGAAAACGAACGACGCGCGTGCGCACACGAGAAATCATCCAAATGATTGACGGAAAGGAATGTTTCCGCGCGAACACGACCGCGGGCACGCAGTGCCCCCACAAGGGTGAGGGAGAGGTCCGGGGGGGGCGGGGGGAAACATAATACATACATATTATTAATTTGAATCAGAAAAATAAAACGAGTCGTGCCACCACCCCCAGTCACCATGTCTTCGTACGATATTGGTACATAAACGATTTCATTTCTTACTAAATAATGTTGTGTGACAATCCAAGTGTACATTAGTTTTATTTCATAAGATTCGGGCACACTTGGCATCTGTAGGCTGGTGGGGCGTGCGGACGTTCGAAAATAACAATAATGATAATATTAAACTGCAGTAAATTAGCGTACTCGTGTTTTTAACTCGTTTTTCCGGGTAACTAAGACAACTGATGTTTTATTGATGCCGTACAACAGCAAAATAAGCCGTGTACCCAATATTTTAGGTGCCTTTTGTAAAAACAAAAAAAATTAATCGTTAGAATTTATATTAAAATTATTATAAATACTAATATACAATACGAGGGCCCGGATTTATGTACAGTGTCGTAGTTGAAAAATGTGTGTGAGTGGTGGTTGAGGGGGGGGCCTGCGTGTATGTATGTCACATATCAGTCCGGCGCGTTGTTCCGTCGTCACGATGACGGAAACCGTATCGTTTTCTTTCTTCCTTTCTTTCTTCTTCTTGTTATCTTTCGTTTCTACTATGTATTTATAAATACGTATACGTGTGTGTATATGTTTAGAGCCCGCGGCGGGTTTCGGTTTCGATTGACCGCGGCACAAATACGTCGGCAAACCGCAACGGGTATCTCCGGCGGCCGATCGTGTGATAAAAAATAACACGTGTGTATGTATAAACTCGTCTCGCATCTCTCTCTCTTTGTCGAGCGGAATTCTTTTCTCGCGGCTTATACGAACGGGCCACACAAAAACGGCCGTGTAAAATTACGAACGTTCTCCGTATGACACACACTTGTGTACGCGATGTCGTACGTGTGATCGGACGGACGCCGCGGAGATGTACAGGGCCAAATAGCTTTCGTTCGATACGTTTACACGGTATTTTTTTCTCTTTTTGATATCAACTTCAAACGTAGTAATTTTATTGATTTTTACCGCCGTTAGATATGACAACGAATGACAAACTTCGGACGAAATGTTCACGGCCGTTCTTCGGTAAAATCGAAAATTGTGTTCATTTTCAAACATACCGAACCCGTAGACTGTTACAGTCCATAACGCGATATATCTAAAACTGATCGAAATTCGGTAAAAAAATATTTTTGCGGACGCAAAAAAAAAAACGAGATATTACCATTAATATGTCGTCTATAACACTTTTGAATATATAAAACATAAGTTTTCCCACATAACGAACATTGTGTACATTACAGAAACTCTTTATTATTATTTATATTACGCGCTATTTATGTGGTATATGATTTTCAATTCGAATAACACGTTTTTCGGGGAAATATTTTAAATGGTTCTAACGTAAAAATTAGTAGACACGTACTGAAAATAATCCGTTTTGAACAACATTCTATGTTCGAAACGAATTATTTTTTTTTCATCTCTCATCTGTGTTGCTATTTTATAAATAATGGCACTTAAGCGAGATTCCGGAGGAAGGAAAAAACGTATAAATGCTGTTAGGTGACAAACGGAGAGACTTTTTTTTGACGGAACACGACGAAACGCATTTAATTTATTAATCGTTTTGTTACAGGATGGGAACTCAAGGGACTTCACTGTTACAAATTCTTCGGCATCAAACATTCGTGGGAAAACGCAGCTCAGCTATGCAACAGGTACGACGGCCGTCTTACGGATGATACCTAAACCTAACCGATAATTGTTTTGTTTTTGCTTCTTACTTTTTTATCGTCGTCGCCATCGTATCTACAGGTACGGCAGCGATTTAGTGATGTTCGATACGTTCATGAAAAACAATTACACCGCGTCGTTGGCGAGACGAAGTCTGGGACCGGCCGACAGGAACAATCAGAAATATTGGTTGGGACTGGCCTCACTGGACGACCTCCGCACTAACACTCTGGAATACGCCGGCGGAGTTTTGGTGTCTCAGTACTCTGGTAAGTTCCCGAGAACAAACCACCGCGTGCACCTAACCTAACCGACCACACTATCCGTAATCGTGGACATTGCGTTGTGTTTAGGATTTTGGTCGTTGTCGCAGCCCGACCCGTCGTCCGGAGAATGCGTAGACGCGACCGTGACCGACGAACAACAATCGTGGGAGTTGCAGACGTGCGAGTCCCTGTTGCCGTTTATGTGCCGGTCCGACGCTTGTCCCACGGGTAAGTCGGTGGTTCGTTTGACGACGACGGTTCGACTTCACACTTCTGTTTGCTTGCTTTTCGCTATCAGGCTCGTTCCACTGTTCGAACGGCCGTTGCGTCAATTCGGCGTTCAAATGCGACAAGCAGAACGACTGCGGCGACTGGTCGGACGAACTGGACTGCTCTTCGAATTGCCACTATTACATGGCTAACAGCGGCGACGTAGTCGAATCGCCCAACTATCCGCACAAATACGACGCGCTGTCCAACTGCAAATGGACGTTGGAAGGTCCGCAAGGCCACAACATACTGTTGCAGGTATATAGGCAAACGACATTATTTCAGCATTCCCGTTTCGTTTTTTTCCGTTTTTTTAAGTGAAACTTCTTTATAGAGGGTAGAAAAAAAGATTTTTGCGCGTCACGGTCGGCCCGTCACGATACTCTAAGTCTCGAGATTAGTCGCGCATGCGCGTTGTCTTATTTTAGTTGTGATCACTAGCGTGCGAGTAGACCCGTCCTACTGTCCCCCACCAATTTTCTTGAGATTAGTTACGCATGCGCAGCTAATAATGTGCGAGCAGACCGATTGGCCGTCCCCACCAATTTCACTGCAACTAGCATCCGCGCCGTGATCACGTCATTAGCTGTTTACATGCGTACGTACACGCACTGGGCCAAATACTTTTTGTGTGTTCTATTCTTTTCATTGTTTAATTTTACGTTGCTACATACACTCAGGCTGGTCGGACTTAGGATTGGTAAACCAAGTAACCGATTTCAAAGTAACATTTTATTAATAAACGCCCTCCGCTCGTACAGTTCCTATATTTATTTACCTAGCGGAATAGAGAACATTCAGTAACTTTCATATACATTTTTTTAAAAATTTTATTCCAATACAAACCTAATAGTCTATCGGTTGAATGACTCAGAAAAAAGTTTGATTTCATCCGCGCGTAATCGTAACACGCGCGATTTTTTTTTCTACAATACTTGTTACCGTGTGCGTCCAGTTCCAAGAATTCGAGACGGAGAAATCGTTCGACACCGTTCAGATCCTCGTCGGCGGCCGTACCGAAGACAAGGCGGTGAATCTAGCCACGCTGTCCGGCAAAATGGATTTGAGCAACAAAATGTTCGTGTCGGCTTCAAACTTCATGATCATCAAGTTCAGTTCGGACGCTTCGGTAGAACGCAAAGGATTCAGGTAAACGCCGACACGGTTCGTCGACATGAATCCCGTATAGTTAATCGGCACAACCGGTCTATTGTTATGCATACGTTGTTCTTAAAGGGCTTCGTGGAAGACGGAACCGCAAGTATGCGGCGGCAATCTGCGGGCCACGACGCAACCACAACCTTTGACTTCGCCCGGATACCCGAATAACTATCCCGGCGGTTTGGAATGTCTGTACACCATTACTGCACAGGCCGGGAGGATAATCACTCTTGAGGTATGCACAACGACAGTCCGTATTTTCCGTCGACCGTCCGATTTTAAATAATCGCGCGCGACGCGTCTGTAATGTTTAGATCGAAGATTTGGAGCTACAGCTGAACCGAGACTTTGTACTTATCCGAAACGGAGATTCGCCGAAGAGCCAACCGATCGGACGTTTGACGGGCTCGTTGGAAAACAATCCCAGGTTGTTGATGTCCACCGGCAACCAAATGTATTTATACTTCAAAACGAGTTTGGGCGACAGCAAAAAAGGGTTCAAAATAAAGTACTCGCAAGGTTGTAAGGCCACCATAACCGCGAACAACGGAACCATTTCGTCGCCTACTTTCGGTCTGTCCAATTACCCCAGCAATTTGGAGTGTCTCATTAAAATCAAGAACCCGACCTTGAGTCCGTTATCGTTGAAATTCGACTCGTTCGTTTTGCATCAATCCGATTTCGTGCAAGTGTACGACGGGGCGAGCACCAGCGGACTGAGACTTCATCCGAACAACGGTTTCACCGGCAACACACCGCCGAAGATAACGCTTACGGCGGCCAGTGGAGAGATGTTGGTACGGTTCATAACGGACGCATTGCACAATCAAAAGGGATGGCACGCAACGTTCTCAGCTGGTAAGACTTTCAGTAGTTTAATTAGGAATATTTAACTTTTAAAAAAAAAAATAATGTAAATAAACAATAAATTCAACGTTTATATAGACTGTCCGACATTGAAGCCGGGCGAAGGAGCGCTGGAGTCGAACAGAGACACTGCTTTCGGAACAACCGTCACATTCACGTGTCCCGTGGGACAAGAGTTCGCAACCGGAAAATCGAAAATTACCACCGAATGTCTGATCAGCGGTAACTGGTCGGTTTCTTACATCCCGAAATGCCAAGGTAAGACAGACAGACACACACATACATCATATTATTTAAACGTTTGTATCGTTTGTACTCAATGATTTCTTTTTTGCTCTGTAACTCAGAGGTGTACTGCGGACCCGTTCCTCAAATCGATAACGGATTCTCGATCGGTTCGACCAATGTGACTTATCGCGGCCAAGCCATGTATCAATGTTACGCGGGATTCGCATTCCCGTCGAACGAACCAATCGAGAAGGTGTCGTGCCTCGCGGACGGACGATGGGAGAGATTGCCGACGTGTCTGGGTAAGTGGACGATCGATCGTCAAGCGCGTACATTGTGAAATTCGACAATTCAACACTCCTACCCACCCCGACGTCTAGCCTCGCAATGTCCGCCGCTCGTGGAAACGCCGCACGCCAACGTCACGGTCCTGAACGGCGGCGGCCGGAGCTACGGGACCATCGTCCGGTTCCGGTGCGACGCGGGATACGCGCGGACGGGACACCCGGTGATCCTGTGCATGAGCAACGGCACCTGGTCCAGCGCAGTGCCGGTCTGTTCCCGTGAGTGACGTCAACGCGCCCGCGTCAACGGGCCCGCGGTGATTAATGAACGATCAATTCCGTAGGTGCCGAGTGTCCGAAACTGCCGGAAATCGGTAACGGGTTCGTCGTCGACCAGACGCGTAAGTATTTCTACGGGGACGAGGCGCGCGTGCAGTGTCACCGCGGGTTCAAACTCGCCGGCGGGCCGTCGATAATCAAGTGCGGGGCCGACCAAACGTTTTCGAACGTGCCGAGATGCGAAGGTACGTGTGCCGCCCGTGACCCGACTAGACTAGACGATTAGACCGCGCGTTTCGTCATCGCTCGTGCGGGCGTGTTTTAGATGTGAACGAGTGCGCGGCTAGTCAGTGCGACCTGGCGTCCACCGAATGCGCGAACAGCTTGGGCGGTTTCCATTGCCGCTGCAAGACCGGGTTCGCGGCCACCATGGAGTGCCGGCCGGTCGGCGACCTGGGTCTGATAAGCGGAGGGATCTCGGACGATTCCATCGCCGTGTCCGGCTCCGAGCCGGCGTTCACCAAAGAGGTGCGTACGCGGTTGACGGACCATTGCGAGGTGCGGTCGAAACGCGCACGCGTGTTTAATTTAAACCCGGACGCGTTGAACAGATGATACGGTTGAACGCGATGCGCGGATGGTGCGGCGCGCACACCGAGCCCGGCGACAATTGGGTGCTGATCGACTTGAAGGCGCCGACGATCGTCAGAGGTTTCCGATCGCAAGGCGTGATGAGGGGCTCCAACAAGGTGGCGTTCTCTTCCGCCGTACGGATCCAGTATTCCAACAACTTGACGGACGTGTTCAGGGACTACACGAACCGGACGGCACGCCCGTGGAGTTCCGCGTGCTCGAGCCCAGCCTGTCCGTGCTCAACTTCCCGGTGCCGATCGAAGCCCAATACGTCAAGCTCAAGATACAGGACTACGTCGTCGCGCCCTGTCTGAAACTCGAACTGGTCGGCTGCACCAGGCTGGATTGCGTGGACGTCAACGAGTGTGCGCTCAACAACGGCGGGTGCCAGCAGAAGTGCGTCAACAGCCCGGGAGGTTACGCGTGCTCGTGCAACACGGGCTACGAGCTGTACGTGAGGAACGGGACCGCCGGGTTCACAATCAACGAGTTCGAATCCGGCGAAAGGGACGGCGACGTGTACCAGAGAAACAAGACGTGCGTGCCGGTGATGTGTCCGGATTTGCAAGCGCCCGAAAACGGTATGGTCCTCTCCACCAAGGACTCCTATCATTTCGGCGATCTGGTCAGCTTCCAGTGCAAGTTCGGATACGTGATGGCCGGCACGTCGTCTCTGCTATGCACGTCGGCGGGCGCGTGGAACGGAACAGCGCCCCAGTGCCAATGTAATGTCGACTAGACGCGTCACGAATGTCGTCCCGGCCACAATCGTCGTTATCTCGTGTGTGTGTTGTTACAGTCGCCAAATGTGTGTCCCTCCCGGACGACAAAGTCGAAGGGCTCCGGGTGAGTCGGTTCGAGAAGGACGCCGTACTCGTGCCGTTCAAAGAAAACGTCACGTTGAAATGCGAGAATCCGGGAAGGACGCTTCGGCGGACGGCCACGTCCGGCTTCAGACAGTGTGTTTACGATCCGAAACCGGTTAGTCCCGACGTTTTCACGTCGACGCGATGGTGTTCGGTTACACTCGAACGTCGCGTCTTTTTTTTTTTTTTTTAGGGTTTCCCGGATTATTGGCTGTCCGGAATAGCTCCGTCGTGTCCGCGGGTGGACTGCGGCGTACCGGTGCCCACGGCCGGCGCGGAATACGGCAATTTCAAGGACACGCGGTATCAGTCGTCGTTCTTCTTCGGTTGCCAGGACACGTTCAAACTGGCCGGGCAAACCGACAAGAACGACAACGTGGTGCGTTGTCAGGCGAACGGCATTTGGGATTTCGGCGACTTGAGGTGCGAAGGACCGGTGTGCCAGGATCCGGGTAGGCCCACGGACGGTTATCAAGTGGCCGCGAGCTACGAACAGGGCTCTGAAGTACAGTTCGGCTGTAACAAACCGGGTTACATACTGATCAATCCCCGTCCTATCTCGTGCATCCGAGAACCCGAGTGTAAAGTCATTAAACCGTTGGGCCTGACGTCCGGTAGAATCCCCGACTCGGCTATTAACGCGACATCCGAGAGGTACGGTCGGAGTGGTTTTTGGTGGTTTTTCTTTTCTCGGTGTGTTAAACAGCGCCAGTAACGGGATTTGCGTGTTATCGTTACAGACCGAATTATGAAGCGCGCAACATCCGTTTGAATTCGGTTACCGGTTGGTGCGGTAAGCAAGAAGCGTTCACTTACGTCAGCGTGGACTTGGGACAAGTTTACAGGGTCAAGGTACGGCCAAACGTCTATGCGTAGACGAATAGCTAGAAACAACTAATCGAAAAACGTCAACGTTCTTTCTAGGCGATTCTCGTGAAAGGCGTAGTGACCAACGACATCGTCGGGCGTCCCACCGAAATACGTTTCTTTTACAAACAAGAGGAAAAAGAAAATTTCGTCGTATATTTCCCAAATTTCAATTTGACGATGAGAGACCCGGGAAACTTCGGCGAACTGGCCATGATCACTTTACCGAAATACGTCCAAGCGCGATTTGTCATTTTGGGTATGTTGCGCGTTTGTTTGTTTTCGACGAGAACAATCGCATTATAAATTTATGTGTTTGATTTTAGGAATCGTCAGCTATATGGACAATGCTTGTTTGAAATTCGAACTGATGGGTTGTGAAGAACCCAAAGTCGAACCTTTACTGGGTTTTGACTATGGCCATTCGCCGTGTGTCGGTAAGTTTTCACTTGAACGCGCGTTTAATATGATTGAAAACGAAAATCAATAAATAAACATCCTGCAGACAACGAGCCACCGGTGTTCCAAAACTGTCCGACTCAGCCGATCGTGGTACGTCGGGGAGCGAACGGAATAGAACCTGTTAACATGACCGAACCCGTGCCGGTGGACAACAGCGGTAGCATTGCCAGACTCGAAGTGAAGCCGCAGAGTTTCAAATTGCCGTTCTACACGTTCCAAGACACAGCAGTGAAGTACGTGGCGTTTGATTTCGACGGGAACGTAGCCATCTGCGAGATAAACATTACGGTGACAGGTACGATTAGACGTTGTGTTTTTCGTTGTTTCGGAACGTTAACAAATACACTCACCTGCAATACCGTCGTGCATTAGACGAGACACCGCCGCAGTTGAGCTGTCCTCAGAGTTACGTTATCGAATTGGTGAACAGACAGGAGAACTACGTAGTGAATTTCAATGAAACTCGCCGAAGGATTAACGCGACGGACGCTTCCGGCGACGTCGTGCTTACATTTAGTCCAGACCGGGCTTCTATAGCTATTGGGGATTTCGAAAACGTCACGGTCACAGCAGCCGATAAATTCGGTAACAAGGCCACCTGTTACTTCCAGGTACAGCGATCAATATGATTACAGACAACGAACGACGATATATTTTTATCAATATTGTTTAAACATCATTGTCTCCAGGTTTCGGTGCAAGCAACTCCTTGCGTCGATTGGGATCTCGAACCGCCGTCGAACGGAGAGTTGAACTGTCTGCCTTCCGACGACGACGGTTTAGAATGCACAGCGACCTGCAAAGACGGATTTAGATTCACCGACGGCCAGCCGACCAAGTCGTTCACTTGTGAACAACGTAGTTTGTGGTCGCCGTCTTCGGTCGTACCGGACTGTGTGTCCGAGAACACTCACCAGGCCGATTATCACGTGATACCGTCGGTGACTTACCGTGCCAACGGGGCGGTGCCGTCATTATGTCTACGACAATACGCCGACATCTTGAGTCAACATTACGACGTGCTCAACGAGATTCTGACCGAAAGGTGTTCCGCCGTTAAAGTCAACATGAACGTTTCGTTCATCGACACCAGACCACAACTGCTGGACGAGAACTTGGTTCAGGTGCGCAAATAATCCGCGCGTGTCGTTTAACCGGCGAAAACCAAACGATCATGATTAATATTTACGACTCGTTTTCAGGTCGATTTCATATTGGGAGTTTTGCCAGAAGTTCCGACAGCCTCAGCTGTACGACTTTTGCGGTTCGACATTGAATTTGGTCTTCGACCTTAGCGTTTCGTACGCTAGCGCTGCCATCGAACCGCTGTTGAACATATCGGCGGTGGCCAATCAATGTCCACCGTTGAAGGCTCTCAGGTCGTCCGTGTCGAAAGGGTTCGCCTGTAACGTGGGCGAAGTGCTCAATATGGACACCAACCAAGTGCCTCGATGCCGTAAGACATGACGATAACCAGGCGTGCGTGCGTGCGTGCTAACTCGGACTAACGCGATCCGAACGGTTTTTCAGTACATTGTCCGGCCGGGACGTACGCGGGGATCAAGCAAGCGTCGTGTCTGCCGTGCGCCCGCGGATACTACCAGGACACGGCCAGACAAGGCGCGTGCATGAAATGTCCCAACGGGACTTACACCAAGGAACTGGGATCCAAGAGCCTGAAGGACTGCGTCCCGGTGTGCGGTTACGGAACCTACTCGCCGACCGGCCTCGTTCCCTGTCTCGAATGTCCCAGAAACAGTTACACGTCGGAGCCGCCCACGTCCGGTTACAAGGAGTGCGTGTCGTGTCCGTCCGGCACGTTCACGTACCAGCCGTCCGCTCCCAACAGGGATTCCTGCAGAGGTATCGGGTCGACCGCCGCGGCCCCCGTTTCCCCCGCGAACCGCCTAACGATCCCATTCGATTTGTTCCGCAGCCAAATGCCCGCCGGGCCAATATTCGGAGACGGGTTTGGCGCCGTGCTCGGCGTGCCCGGCCAACTTCTATCAGACGGCCAGCGGACAGACCGTGTGCACGGAGTGTCCGACCAACACGAGGACGAAAGGCGCGGGCGCGGCGAACCGCGACGAGTGCCAATCGATCGTGTGCGCCGAGAGCTCGTGCTTGCACGGCGGACTGTGCGTGCCGCTCGGCCACGGGATCCAGTGCTTCTGTCCGGCCGGGTTCTCGGGGAAACGTTGCGACGTCGACATTGACGAGTGCGCGTCGCAGCCGTGTTACAACGGCGGCACGTGCGTGGACCTGCCGCAGGGCTACCGTTGCCAGTGCAAGAACGGTTTCGGCGGCATCAACTGTCAGGAGGAGAAGACCGACTGCAGGAACGACACGTGTCCCGAGAGGGCCATGTGCAAGGACGAGCCCGGCCTGAATAACTTCACATGTCTTTGCCGGAGCGGATATACGGGCAAGAACTGCGACATGACGGTAAGTCGGTCCTAGTTTAATTTTTCGGGGACGGCAGAGGCACGGCGTGCCGTTCGACCCTTGACGTGCGTAAGGTCTTCCGGGCGACCGATCGGACGTCTTCGCCGGAATTCGGATCGGTTCCGGAAGTCGCGGATACTTGTTCGCGTGCCCGGCCTGGACCAGCGGTCGCTAACCCTTTGTATGCGCGTGACCCTGAAACGTTTAATTCAACTATTCGCGACCCCCTAATCATCTTTCATTTCTTTCATTTCTGTAGTAATACATTCGCCTTTGATCGTGTGTTTTACGACTTTCATGTCTACTGTGATGAGGACTCGAAAAACATGAACAAAAATAGAACTTTTTATAATATTTGTTTAGATGGTTTTTTCTTTTTTTGTCACTGAATTATAAACATTTGAAATAAAATAAAATAAGACGTGAGAACCGCGTTAGGATGATTTCTCAAACGTTCCGGTCTTCGGCGGTTTATAACATTGTCGCGTTTGTTGTCGCGCCGCAGATCGACCCGTGCGCGGAGACGTCGAACCCGTGCAGGAACTCGGCCACGTGCACGGCGCTGAAACAGGGCAGGTACAAGTGCGAGTGCGCGCCCGGCTGGGAGGGCGAGCACTGCGACGCGAACGTGGACGACTGCGCGGAACGGCCGTGCCTGCTGGGGGCCGCGTGCACGGACCTGGTGGACGACTTCAGGTGCGCGTGTCCGCCGGGCTTCGCGGGCAAACGGTGCGAGACGAAGGTGGACGTGTGCGCGTCCGACCCGTGCCAGAACGGCGTGTGCGTGGACCGGCTGTTCGGGCACCGGTGCGTGTGCCATCCCGGGTGGACGGGCGCGGCGTGCGAGACGAACGCGGACGACTGCGCGAGCGGCCCGTGCGGCGAGAACGGCGCGTGCACGGACCTGGCGGACGGTTACACGTGCGCGTGCGACGCGGGCTACGCCGGCAAACGGTGCCAGCACCTGGTGGACGACTGCGCGTCCGGCCCGTGCCAGAACGGCGGGTCGTGCGTCGACATGCTGGACGGGTTCGTGTGCCGGTGCAGGCCCGGCTATCTGGGGCTGCAGTGCGAGGCGGCCATCGACGAGTGTCTCAGCGACCCGTGCAGCGCGGAGGGCGCGGAACAGTGCGTGGACCTGGACAACGACTACAGGTGCGTGTGCCGTCCGGGGTACGCGGGCCGCGCGTGCGAGCGCAACGCGGACGACTGCGCGTCGTCGCCGTGCGCCAACGGCGGCAGGTGTGTGGACGGCGTCGACGCGTTCACGTGCCAGTGCCCGGCCGGATGGACCGGCAAACGTTGCGACGCGGACGTCGGCTCGTGCCACAGCCAGCCGTGTCACAACGACGCGACGTGCATCGACCTGTTCCGGGACTATTTCTGCGTGTACGTGCTTGTCGAGACGGGGACGGGACGGGACGGGACGCGTTTTTCATTGACGCGTTTTTGTGCAGATGCCCGTCCGGGACGGACGGCAAACAGTGCGAGACCGCGCCGGAACGTTGCATCGGCAACCCGTGCATGCACGGCGGCCAGTGCCAGGACTTCGGGTCCGGGCTGAACTTGCACGTGCCCCGGCGACTACGACGGGATCGGTTGCCAGTACGAGTTCGACGCGTGCCAGGCGAACACGTGCAAGAACGGCGCGACGTGCGTGGACGACGGGCCGGGCTACGTGTGCGTCTGTCCGCCCGGGTTCGCCGGCGTGGACTGCGACGAAGACGTCGTCGACTGCAAGGACAACTCGTGCCCGCCCACGGCCGTCTGCGTCGACCTCACCGACAAGTTCTACTGCCAGTGTCCGTTCAATTTGACCGGAGACGACTGCCGTAAATGTAAGGCGCGGCTTGTCCGTTCCGTCCGTCCGTCCGTTCATCCGTTTCGTTTTCCAGCCATCCAGGTCGACTACGACTTCAGTTTCCCGGAGGAGACGTTGAGCAGCGTCGCGTTAACGGTCCCGTTCCGGTTCGCCGGGGCCAGAGACAGTTTCACGATCGCCATGTGGGTTCGATACGCGCAGAGAGACGAGTCGGGAATATTCTTCACGCTCTACAGCGTCACGTTAGTGTCCGGCTCGATCGAGTTCGTTAAATACGTGCTCGTAACGTTCCGTGCGCGGAATGGATCGGTTAAACAGGGTTGGTTTTTTTCTGAACGTTTTCAGTTCTCCTCACGTGGTACAGGGCCAACGAGTACTCGTCCAAGCTTACTCCAGCGGCGTGGCCATATCGATATTCCCGGAACTTCAAGACGTATTTCTGTCGTTCCACGAGTACACTACCATCAACGACGGCCAATGGCATCACATAGCCGTCGTGTGGAGCCAAGGCACGCTGACGTTGATCACCGAGGGACTGATCGCCAGCAAAATGGAGGGCTACGGGACCGGGAGGAAATCGCCGGAATTGTGAGTGCGACGGACGTGACGACGTTCGGACGGGCCGTTTCTACTAACGCGTTCGATTTCGTTTCAGCGGTTGGGTCGTGTTGGGAAAGCCGAGGACGGACAAAAAGACGTTTTCCGAGGCCGGTTTCAACGGTCAGTTGAACAAAGTACAAATTTGGGGACGCGCGCTCGACGTCACCAACGAAATCCAGAAACAAGTGAGAGATTGCCGGACCGAGCCGGTGCTCTACGAGGGACTGGTGCTCACGTGGGCGGGATTCGACGACGTGCAAGGGGGCGTCGAGAGGATCGTCCCCTCGAAGTGCAGTCAACATTCTTGTCCGGCCGGGTACACCGGGCCGAACTGCGACCAGCTTCAGGTGGACAAGAAACCGCCACAGGTCGAGTACTGTCCCGGCGACCTGTGGGTGGTCGCCAAAAACGGGTCGGCGACCGTGAACTGGGACGAGCCGAGGTTCACCGACAACGTGGGCGTGGTAAGAGTGAAGGAGATGAACGGCCAACGGCCCGGACAAACGCTGCTGTGGGGAATTTACCGTATAGCGTACGTCGCGTACGACGAGGTGGGCAACACCGGAGTGTGCACGTTCAGAGTGTACGTTTTGTGTAAGTGATCTAGGCGTATGCCGGACGGCGGCTAGACGACCGGGCGCGGCCAATACATTTCGCCCGCGTGTTTTTCAGCCGAGTTCTGTCCGACGCTGGCAGACCCGATAGGCGGTAAGCAACAATGCAAGGACTGGGGTTCCGGCGGCCAGTTCAAAGTGTGCGAGATCAGTTGCGACCCGGGCTTGAGGTTCTCGCAAGAAGTCCCGAAGTTCTACACGTGCGGGGCCGAAGGTTTCTGGAGGCCGACCAAAGATCCCGCCAACCCGACCGTCTACCCCGCGTGCTCCGCGTCCAAGCCGGCTCAACGCGTGTTCAAGGTCGATATGAAGTTCCCTACGTCGGTGTTGTGTAACGAGGCGGGACAAGGTGTGCTTCGGCAAAAGGTCAGAAACGCGATAAACACGCTGAACAGAGAATGGAATCTCTGCTCGTATTCCATTAAGGGCACTCGCGAGTGCAAGGATTTGAACATTGACGTGAAATGCGATCACCGAGCTTCCAGACCGACGAGGGACGCGGATGACCGTAAACACGAGTCCGGTCTAGTCACGAGGTATGTGCACATAACAGTATTCGTTTGGTTTCGCGCGTAGACCAAAAAAAAAAAAAAATACGATTTCGCTAAAGAATAAAACGTTCTAGGGAGAAGAGACAAGCTAGTGACACGTACTCCGTGCAGATATCGTTCCCGGCCATCAAGTGAGCGGCGTTCGCCGAGCTCCAAGCGAAAGACGACAACAATAACGAAAATATCGTGTTGTTTTTTCCGCAGCGATCCCGTGGTGAACGGCAACTCGAACCAGAGGGCGAACATCCAGCGTCTGTTAGAGAAGCTCATACTGGAAGAAGATCAATTCGACGTGCACGACATACTGCCCAACACCGTGCCGGATCCGGCTTCACTGAACTTGGAATCCGATTACGCGTGTCCCGTCGGCGAAGTGGTCATGGCGCCGGACTGCGGTAAGGCGTCGATAACCGCCGTAGCGACCCCGGCTCCCCGCGACTCACCCCGGACCGTACGTGCGGCCTCGTGTTACAGTGCCGTGTTCCGTGGGCAGTTATTTCGACAAAGAAACGAAGAGATGCGTGCCGTGCGCCGTGGGCTCGTACCAGAGCGAATCCGGCCAGCTGCAGTGCTCGGTGTGTCCGGCGATCGCGGGCCGCCAAGGCGTGACCGTGTCCACGGGCGCGCGGTCCGCGTCCCACTGCAAGGAGAGGTGCCCGGCGGGCAAGTACTACGACGACGAGGCGGGCTTGTGCAGGAGCTGCGGATACGGTTTCTATCAGCCGTCGGAGGGCAGTTTCAAGTGTCTGCTGTGCGGACTCGGCAAAACCACCAGGACCACGGAGGCGGTGTCCCAAGAGGTACTACGCTGGGACCGTCGAGATTCGCATTTTTTTAACCGTCGTCGTTCTTCTCGCCGCGCAGGAATGCAGGGACGAGTGTGCGGACGGCATGCACCTGGGCGTCGAAGGGGAATGCGAACCGTGTCCCAGAGGCACGTACAGGACGCAGGGCGTGGAACCGGCCTGCCAACAGTGTCCCGCCGGCAGGACCACCAAACAGTCCGGCGCGTCCAGCGTCGAGGAGTGCTCGTTGCCGATCTGCGTTCCGGGTGAGTGTTGCGCTAAACGTGTTGCGCTAAACGTGTGTTGCGGCGGCGACGGCTGACAAACCGACAATGTTCGCAGGCACGTACTTGAACGCGACCCAGAACACGTGCATATCCTGTAAGAAGGGCACCTACCAACCGGCCACGCAGCAGACCAACTGTTTACCGTGTCCGCCGAACATGAGCACCAAGACCATAGCGGCCGTAAGTCACGCGATTTACGTCTCGAATACGCCCGAATCGGTTCTCCGACGATTTTCTTTTTTCCCGGTCACGGTTTGTGGGAAGTTCCACTCCGCCCGCACGAAAACGAAACGTTGATTTTCAGTTTTATCCAAAACCGCGTGGCCCCGTTTCCTTTTTTAACGACGTCGCTATCGGTAAAATTGGTTCGTAACGATTTCTCCCACCGTTCGTGCGAACTCCGATCGGTTAATCAATTATTCCCTATTTTATGTCCGTTTTATGATTGAATTTCCAGAAGTCGTCTAAAACCGTGCCCGCCAATACAGTTAGCGCGGCCAGGATTTTTTCACGGGAGGGGTCCGACAAAACAAACCACCTTCGTCTTGACTGTAGCGACTCAAGCGCTACACATTTTTTTTTTTTTGTGAACGTGGGCAAAAAAATTGTATTATACACACTGTGTGGAATTATATTGTACCGAAAGTATAGAAAAAATAAAAATGAATTGATAGCCCGCGGACGTATTATTGGACCGCAGCGATCCCGCGGCAATGAAACGTTCGTTGTTACGTTACAGGAAGTGTTTCAAATAACAATATATTATATACCGTCATGCGCAGTGCTCGGATCGGGGGAATACTAAGTAGAGGAGCTCAGCCTAACGATTTGAAAACTGCGTTCCGAGCGCAAAATTGTTTAAAACCCACCAGCCCCCCCGCGACAAGACTAATTGAAATCGAAAATTACATTTTATATAAATTCCAAATATAATCCACGTAAGCGAAACGTCCATTGATGTCCGCCCGGTTTTCTCGACGAATCCGAAGACGACGGATTAATGATGATACGTGAAAAACCCGAGCAACCGATGACCGAAAGTGATAAACGTTGCGTTCGGCGAGTGTACGCCAGACCGCAGAATACGTACAATTAAATCTGTTATGCTGTTGAACCGTTATTGTT
The DNA here is from genome assembly GCA_019022885.1 of Schlechtendalia chinensis. NCBI lineage: Eukaryota > Metazoa > Arthropoda > Insecta > Hemiptera > Aphididae > Schlechtendalia > Schlechtendalia chinensis. Next base: position 10,276,450 of record CM032344.1, read on the forward strand.
CACGTGGTTTTCGTCCGGACCGGGGATATTATAGGTTTAAAAAAAAACCCGACGTCGACTCCCGCGGGATGCCGCGACCGTCCCGAACCGGGAGACGCGCACCGAATCCGCCTAACGGATGGAACGTGTCCCCGGGAAAAGGAAATAATATTTTCAGTCCGCTAAAGTTTTGGTTATTAAACACGCGTTTAACTGTCGTTCCGTCGTATTGTTATCGGTATAAAGTCGCTCGACTTCGGCGATGAGGTTGTAGGTGGTGGAGGACGCAGTACGCGTTCTCGTTTTTTCTCCTCTCTCGTCTTTTCTTGACGAGACGCCGTGGTTTTCCACACTACGCGCGTCGGACTTGGATTATGATATACAATTTTTTTCACTTCCATTACGCTAGTCGGACTTTGAAAAAAAATTTTTTTTCACATTCCGCTAGAGATTCGGACCTTAAAAGCAATTTTTACTTAACGTCTCGCTACCAAGTCGGACTAGGGATAAAGTAAATTTTTTTTTTATCTCCACTACGCGAGTCGATTTTGAAAAAAAAATTTCTTACATTTCGTGAGACATTCGGATTTTAAATGAAATTTTTTTTTCACCACTATTACGCGAGTCGATTATGAAAAAAAAATTTTCTTACATTTCGTTAACTATTCGGATTTTAAATGAAATTTTTTTTTCACCATTACGCGAGTCGATTTTGAAAAAAAAATTTTCTTACATTTCGTTAACTATTCGGATTTTAAATGAAATTTTTTTTTCACCATTACGCGAGTCGATTTTGAAAAAAAAATTTTCTTACATTTCGTAAGACATTCGGATTTTAAATGAAATTTTTTTTTCACTACTATACGCGAGTTGATATTGAAAAAAAAATTTTCTTACATTTCGTGAAACATTTGGATTTCAAATGAAATTTTTTTTTCACCACTATTACGCGAGTCGTTTATGAAAAAAAAATTTTCTTACATTTCGTAAGACTATTCGGATTTTAAATGAAATTTTTTTTTCACTACTATTACGCGAGTTGGTTATGAAAAAAAAATTTTTTTACATCCTGCTAGAGATTCGGATAAGACGTTTTTTACATCCCTTTCCGATTCGTATCCAATTGGAGCGTTGTACGGTAATTTCTCGTTATTCTTTTTTTTTGTGGCTTCAACGTTACCGGCGATTTAATAGAATATCTTATTCATTGATATAACGCATCGGCATGTTATTTCAATTCCCTCCGACTTACAAAATGTAATATCAAAAACTCATAACGTTATGATATTAATTTATTTTATAACACGCGGTTAGGGGAAGGGGTCTCCAAACCGCAGCAGCACCACAGTTGTCCGAAACGACTCGTGAGAAGAACGGTTAGGTTAGGTTAGGGGTTAGAGCGCCGAAACGGGCCGGTACACCAGTTTAAAACGGGTCGCGACGCGCGATGTTGCAGACGAGCAAGTCGGAATGTTGGAACCCGTGCGAAGCGAACGCGGCGGGCAAGCACTGCGACGCGAACGCGGACTGTCTGCTGATACCGGAGACGTCGGACTTCAAGTGCGAGTGCCGGCCCGGGTTCAACGGCACCGGGAAGTCGTGCAGGGACGTGTGCGACGGCCATTGCGACAACAAGGGCACGTGCGTGAAGGACCTGCGCGGACAGCCGTCGTGCAGGTGCGTCGGGTCGTTCATCGGGCCGCGCTGCGAGGACAAGTCCGACTTCGCGTACATCGCCGGCGGCATCGCGGCCACCGTCGTGTTCCTCATCGTCATCGCGCTGTTCGTGTGGATGATATGCGCCCGGTCGGAGCGCGTCAAGGAGCCCAAGAAGCTGATGGCCCAGACCGGCGACCAGACGGGGTCGCAGGTGAACTTCTACTACGGCGCGGCGCCGTACGCCGAGTCGATCGCGCCGTCGCATCATTCCACGTACGCGCACTACTACGACGACGAGGAGGACGGCTGGGAGATGCCCAACTTCTACAACGAGACCTACATGAAAGGTACGCACTCGTCCCAGCGTCCCGTCCCGCCCGTCTCGACCCGACGTACGTTCCCACACAGTGGCGGCGCTAAAGGGGGCAAACGCCCTACCCGAATTTGGTTTCGCCCCACCTTTGCCCTACCCGTTGACGAACAAACGAAAATGTAAATTTCACGTATTTGCTGTGTTTTATGTAACTCTCGTATTTCATTCGTTTAGACAATACACCGCCATTTAATTTGATTTCGAAATCGATTATGTTTTATCAGAAAACGCTAATAATACAGTGTTTTCCATGTATTTTTTCAATAATTTATATTACACCCGTATAGACGTGGTTTTCACTAAATTCCACGATCTTGCCCCCCCTAGAAAAAATGTCTTGACCCGACGTACGTTCCACACTATTATGACGGGTCGAATGTTGTTTTTTTTGGGGGGGGGGGCGAGAGGGTCGCATTTTTCTCTGTCCTCGCGGGACGCGTTAAGGGAATACTCGTTTTTGGATTGCTGAAATTTGAAAAAAAAAACCGTTCGCTTGATTCCCGCGTTTCGGATCGCTCTCGTTCCCGTACCACACTCTTGGGGGGGGGTGTTCGCGCGTCCCACGATAACGACAAGCAAATCATGCGTAGACATTAACGTCCCCGCGACGATTTCAGAGGGTCTGCACAACGGGAAGATGAACAGTCTGGCCAGGTCGAACGCCAGCATATACGGGAACAAAGAAGACTTATACGACAGACTCAAGAGGCACGCGTACAACGGCAAGAAAGGTAACGGACGACGACTTTTCGCGTAGTCATAACGGATCGATCGCGCGCGTCGTTACGCGGACGGGAGTGTTTAGACGTTGGCGTTAAAAACAATATATATATATACGTAAATACAACTTCAAAAACGTTTTTTTTTTTTGAATCCGCGCTTTGAAAACGTATCGACACATTCGTTTTGACACCCGCCCGATCGACAGTCCCACGTCATAAGTCGTCGTCATTTTATTTGTTTCGATTTCACGAATTTACAAACATTTCTATCATTCCGTTTGAATTGAAAACCGAAAAACGAACAACAAAAAACTTGATTTTATTCCACACACGTGTTTTTACAGATAAAAGCGATACCGAAAGCGAATGCCAGTGAACACGAGAGACTATACACACACACACACACACATATATATATATATATATATATATCGAACAATTAGTTGCTCAAAAATAAAAAAACGTAAATAATTTTGAAAAATACATGACGGTTCGTATGGAGTTGGACGATGAGAGGAGAAAGAATCAACGAAAAGGATGTTCACATTCTCGACGGTTCGACTTCAACTCCGAGAAACAACACAACGCGCGTGCAACGAACCTGTAAAATTATTTATATAAAATACATTTTAATAATAGAAATTTTAGTGTCATAATAATAATATTACATACGGACGACATTACTGTACTATGTACGTGTAAATATAATATATAAATACGAAATTGTTGTTATTTTTTGACAAATCCTAATGTGTGGAAAAAAATAAATAACATTATTATATATATATATACTTGTATTGATTAAGAGACTATATTATTATTATTATTATTATTATTAATTATTATTATTATTAATATTGGCTCAAAAACCAAACGTGTACAGTTTAGGCGAATTTTTAATTTTTTTTTTCTTATTCTAATTATTATTTAAACATTTTTTTTTTTATTAGTGTCATTATTTCGAACATTTTTTTTATATGCATATAATATCGGTAGCTCATAAGACGAAAAGATATTGTATTAATTTATTTGTTAAGATTATTTTTCTTTAATATATTGTACTTTCTTTTTACCAGACAAATAAAGGACAAAATATATAATATACGTAATATTTCGGTGTATAATATAATATTGTATTCTGCAATAACATTTATCGACACAAAAGATATAATGTATAAATAATTTTCGTACTATTATATTATAAAAAATTAACAATTCGAAAAAAGGAACTTACACTAATTGAACAATAAGTCATTATCAGACAAAATAATATGGAATTACAAAAAAAAAAAAAAAAATGTGTTGGCTGTATCTCTGACAGGCCGTTAGTTTTACGTGAACACTTCTATGCTGAAAAAGTAATATGGGAAATGGAATTTATTAATAAATTACATAAATAAATTCTCAACATAAAATAGTTTTATTAAGTATAGTACAATGCATGATATAGTTCCTCCATCACCCGATAGATGGCGCCCACATGTAAGGTATTCACTTAGAAGGACCCCATAGTATCAAAAACATAGAAGTGTCCACATAAAAAAAAAAATTAACATAACGTTTTTAGGTACGCGTGGTGTCATTACAGCAGTAGTATTGATAGGTAACACAATAATTCCTACTCTGAGAAACAATATTTATTCACAGCACCTTCTGAACATCGGAAACACGATCGCGTTCATAAAATATATATACTAACATATGTACACGCCCACGGCAATATTCGTAAGTACGTAATATGTAAATTCTAAACGTTCACAAAAGACTCCCAGTGCATCGGAGTATTTTTAACACGAGTCGTCAAATGTGAAGTGAAGACATAAACACTAATTTGTTCGCGAGACTAAAATTAGATTTTTAAAAATTATTTGTAGGAAAGATAAAAATTAAAAATATACATAAAAATAAAATACTTATAAAAGTATATTTTGTAAGAAAAACAAGAACTAAAACCTATTCGAGGCAATTTTAGAATGTAAATCGTTACTAATGCTTAAAGTTTACGTATAATATTAATAATAATATAATGTAAAAATCGTTTCTTAAAAATATGTATAACATTTATAATTTTTTTTGTTTAAAGTTTAAATGTGTGCACCGGTCACATTTGACAATTCAAATATTCAAGTTTATATTATGCACAAATATAAACATCAACTGGTCTAGAAAATGCATACAACACAGTACCACACACACACTCATAAATAATGTATTCATTTTAAAAATTTTTTTTTAGTTTTCAATTTTTAACGTAAAATTTAAACACTTAATTAACGTGTTAGATAATTCTAAAACGTGTTCTTTGCATGAACGGACAAATTTTTTCAATTAATTTGTTAAAATTTTCAAACTAAGATTAACAGTTAAAAAAACATATAAATCGTATTTAATTATTAAAATTTTAATATTTACACACAACGTATAAATGATGTGTAAATAATTCTAACATTTTTATCACCAAACTCCTACTTTCTATATGACCAATGTGATTTATAACTCTGTAACTATAAATTTTGAATATTTTTAAAATAATAATACGGGGTATGTGTAGATTATGTTTCTAAATTTGACTACTAAATTTTATTTAAAATTTTAAATAAACTAAAAACCCTATTCTATAATATTTAAAACATACTGTGAGAATAGGTAAAGATGGACAATAAACAAAACAAAAAATATGTTTTTAAATTTTAAATATAACTTTTTGTACTCCAATTCACTCGAAAATACAATAGAAAAGTTTTCACAAGGAGAAAGTATTTCAAGATCAAAACAAGAAATTTTTTTCGTTTTAAAATTTCAAGTGAGTACGTAGTAAAACAGTTACAAAATATTAAAAAATAAATGGCGAGTTTGAGTGACATGTATTAGGCAGTTGAATAATGATTTTGAAATAAAATTTCAACTTTAAAAAACTCTATAATATAATTTTCACAAAATTTTGAATTATGAAAAACACTACTAAAAACCAATTTTTTTTTTAACGTTAAACATTTTCATGTTTACATGTGTAAAAGGAGTAAAATCTGTGGATCATTTTAAATTTTACACATTACACAGCTGTGTTGTGTCGATTTTTAAAATAATAGCATATCTTTTCGAAAAACAAAATTGAAAAATCCTTTTAGGTGAATCTGAACAGATAAAAATAATATAATTTATGGAAGTTTAAAAACTTGTATGTTAAATTAATTACAATGTACATTAATAGAAAATAATTAATAACTATCACACACATACTTTTGTATTCACATAATGAAGTCTAAGTTGTATGACACCTAAATACAAACGCCTGCCATTCCAAATACTTTATTGTCGCAGCTATGTCCCCAATCCGTGGCGGAGAAACACCATTACATTGTTTTCGTTCACTGTCATGGTGGGAGTTTGATCTCTCAGGATGGTGATCAAATTATCTTCGTCTCGGATTTCTAGCAATGATGGATCTAAGCAATGGCGAATACAATGATTATTGTCTATTGCGAATCAAAGTATTTTGCCCTTTATAGGGTATGCTCACTTATGTTTCCAAGATGTCTGGCCCACACCTCATGGGACATACATCGCACTTGGCGGCCCGTACGCACATTGAAAAAACCCAATGATGCTTGACGCAATAGATTAGCCTCGAAACGTGCAGGGTTCCAACTCGTACGGTTCGGATCTTCTGTGATGACTTCTAATTTCCAGTAAGCCTCCAGGTAACAAATATCAGTCTCGGGGTTCCATAAAATCACACACTTAGTTTCAAAACCCCTAAATCAATGTAATTGAAAAAATTATATACACTTTTAGACACAACAAAACTATGATTAGAATACCTGCTACTCTCCGGTTGGCATAAAGAAATAGGTTTCTTCTCCTCTTCTGTGTTCAGTCTTATGCTCAGTGCAATTAAAATGTCGCCGTTTATAGGGCAAATCTGTTGAACATGAAGGACCATCAAAATTAAAACATAAAATTATATATATATATATCATATGACACTGTGTGAAAAAACACTTACATCAATGATGGCAGAGTCATAGTCGTTGTAGCACCAAAATTTGTGACCTTCTAGATTGCAAATAATCTCTGCTACTTTATAGCTAACGTGTTCAAAATCTAAACTCGCTTGCTTGATAACACAGACATTTTTTTCCTAGGATAAAAACGGAATTATGAATTAAAACTAATGTTATCTAATAATAAAAAATGGTTAATTTAGTGTCAAGTGACATTTAAAATATGGCTTTAAACTAATTAATATTCTTTACACATACCTGTTTTCCAATTTTACTGGTATTGACCATTTGCATTTGAGCAGACGCAGACCCATGCACGGATAAAGGAAGTGCAAATAAAGACCCTGTTAAACCATCCTCCTCTAAAATTGAAAAGAAATAAAAAAACCTGTTAAAACAAATATTTGTCCGGAGGGGGGCTTTAATACACAAATCATAAAAATCAATGCAGTAATCTGAATTGTATGGGTGATGCTATTGTGATAGGACTTTCAAAAGAAAATTAATCCATTAATATCAAACCATTTCATTGCAAATATGTAGTATAGATGAAGATAATTTCAAAATTAACTACTTAATATTTTTAAATTAGAAATTTTTAGTAAAAAATTCAACAATTTTCTTCTTCATATTTTTTTTTTTAATTAAAACAATTTATTTTCACACATAGCCAACTTAATAAACAAATGATAATACAATTTGAATGAATATAAACATATGATCATTATTATTTTGTTTTATCACTGCTTACATTATATTGATAGCTTTTAAATAAACTATTATCATTTTATGATTGTGTTTTACTGATAAACTTTGTTTATAATTAATTATATGATCAATGACGATATTCATGTCTGATGACATCACATGTCTAATCGGTTATGTTTAATGTTTCCTCAATGAGTAGCATAGCACTTTCGCATGCGTGTATCAAGTTCAAACAAATTGCATACTTAACAACAAAATAAATAATAATTCTTTTCATATCCACATCGTAAGAATTTCTCATTAAAGGAGTCAAATATTCCAAAAATCTAAACAATATTTGGATTTTATATGCTACTTCCTGCCATAAACATTCTTCCGTTTTAAATCCAACTTTTAAAATAATTTTAATATCAACAATGTTTTTAAAAAATAAACAAAAATTTAATCTATTAATATAAATAGTTACCAAAATGAACATTAAAACCAAAGTTTTTTTTATAAAAACATAAAACTTATATATAATTAATTTGAAGACAAATTAATTCTTCTGTTAAAATGTTTTCATATTTTTTTTGTATTTTGGTAATTTTAAATTTTATTTGTTTGCTTAGGCTTTTGATTTCTCAATATTCTAATGTATATATTAGATATTAAGAAAAAAAGATAAGATAAATTAATATATCTAATAATATATTGACAAACTGAAAATTCATTATGCATAATTCATATAGTTTTCAATATTTTCAAGCATATTGATATTTTATAAAATTTAAAAATAATGAGTTTAGATTACATTTAAATAAGATAAAAAGTTTATTTATCCATATATTAAAAATAATAAAATCTCATAGATTATTCAAGGCATGAGTTTCTTATGTTGTTGGTTAAATAAACCAAAGACAAAAATATTCATGCATTGTGTATTCATGAAAATTGCGTTTTGTAATTTTTTTAAATTAAAGTAAACTAAATTTATATATTTAGTTAAAAACTTTAAAATAAAAATACACAAGTGTAGAAAAAAAATCTAATATAGAAATTACAATTTCATCACATACTTCTTTATAATATAAAATATACTTAAAATTATTGGTCTTAAATAATAATAAATTAAACAAACCATCTAAATCAGTAGAGACTGAGACAATTTCTTCATCCACTTCAATGTAATGTCTTTCTAATCTCACAGAACATCCTTGCAATGGTACAGATCGGAATGAACTACCAGATTGATTTCCTATTGAACAATGTATTTTTTATTTACAAATAATATGAACTGTGTGTGAGTTTACCTTGAATATTATCGGGTACGAGCATAACGCTGATTTTTTTATCACAAGGACTTTTGGAATTTTTAGATAATGGAGTTTTATTTCTTGGTTTGAGCACATTGGTAACTTTTTTGTTTGTACCGTCGGGACTCTTGAGGTCTCTATCTTCAGAGGTAACTGAACGCGGTGATGATAAACAGTCCCAGTCGGCAATGATTGCATTTAATTCTTGAGCAAATAACACTTTTCTATCACAGTCATTTAATATATCTTCTTCATAGTCAGTTTGTATGTATAATGGTGTTTGATCAACAGCTGAAGGTCCTGGTGATTCATGTCTTTGAAAGAGACTTTTTTTAGAGGATGGATATACGTTTTCCATATCTTCTTCTTCAGAACAAAACTCGTACATTTTATCAGCTATCCTCCTTCGTCTGAACCATTTAAATTTAAGCATACAGCTATCATCGTTTTCATCAAAATCGTAAATCTAATGTTTGGAACAATAAAAATTAAAATTAAATTAAAAGTAAAAATACATATTAGTTTGAACTATGCTTACCTTTTCAGCATCTTTCATTCTTAAAAGCCGATGACTATTATAACTAGGCACAGGATTCAGAGCAGTCATTGTCATATCTTGTTCTTTGTCAAACTACAATATAAAATAAAAAATCAATTTCAATTTAAAAAGTACTAAATTTGTGTTGATTACATACAAAACATCTAGTATCAATGTGTCTCCTTTTGATGCCTCTTTCTTGACCATCACTTTTAGTTGCCATTTTATAACCGAATTCAGTCAAATCATTACTAAGTCTGAAAATGTTAATAATTTGTTTAATATAATATGTTTAATCATCAATTTGTATTTGTTGGTAAATACTTGTGAGCTAATGGAACATTAATGTTTTCTGATTTATCAGAATCAAAATCATTATTCTGATCTAAATTAATATTTAAAACGTGAATAAAGTTACACGTGTTGAGCACAATATGATCGTCATATTTCAATGACACAGAAGGCTCTAGCCGTGGATACGGATGCGACACTGTGAATGATGTATGCACAGTAAGGCCATGAACAACGCAGGTGTTTCCAGAATAACTTTTGGAAAAATCTACACATAAATTATAGTTTTAATTAGATATAAAAATATTAATGTGCAATCTTACCTTCATGTCTATGCTCATAGGCTACTGATTGGCAATCTTTACAATTGCTTAAAGATGGTAATGTGGTAACTGTAATATAGATTCTATGCATGTCACAATCATCATCATCAGATGTCACACTATATTTAAACATAACATAAAAGTACTTGAGTACTTAATAACAATTTATTTTAATAGTATTATTTAAATTATACAATATTTACCTTTCTCCGAAAACTACAACTCTGTCAGACTGGTTTGGCCATTGAACAATGTAAATATTTAAAAAGTCATTGAATTCAGTATTTTCAAATAATAGAATTTCTGAAACCCTAAAAGCTGATTGGCCCGGGCGGAAAGCCCAAAAGTGAAGTTTATACTTCATATTCAACGAAGACATAAGAGGAACATCTACAATTGACATATTTTCTGTATCTGATTTTGTATAAGTCAACAAAAATCGACCACATCGAGTAAAACCCATAAACACATGACTAAAAATAATACAAAATTAATTAAAACATTTTAAAGAATATAGTGAATTTAATCATAAAATACTTACTCGGAAATATCTTCTATAATATCTGGTAAGAAAAATTTGCAATAATCTGGATTGCCTTTGAATAAATATCTTGAATTATTTTTAGAATTATTTTTGTGTTGAAAAGTACCATAAACCTGCAAAAAAAAGATAATAATAATAAATAAATTAAATAATCCTATTATTACAAATATAATTTCTTTGGAAAATACCAAATGGCTACCTATTTAAATTTTAGTTATATTTCTCAATCGCCAAATTTATTATACATAATTTTTCACCGAAAAACATAATAGGTATATATGTATATACCTATTATGTCTCTTGTTGGGACTTTGTACAAATTTAAACAAAATTGAAGTACTTACCTAATTATGTTTAAATGTTTTTTACATTTCTGTATTACAACAGATATAAATGGTGATCACTAGCAATTAATTTTATAGAGAAATTGAATTTAAATAAATAATATATCAGGTAACATGTTGAGATAGTTAAAAAAAAAAATAACAATAATTGTCTATAATTAAATGTCTACTGACATTAATTAAATTCATTTGATAGATGTGAATATACATTTTACAAAATATAATAGATAAAATAACACAAACACATTAGAATGAATATGAAATAGTTTATAACAATATGTAATCAATTTGAAAATATATAACATTTTTTATTTTCCCACCAATGTGTATTTTATTTAACAAAGGCATAAATACTATATTACATATCTACAGGCAGAGCTCGATTAATAAATTTACTGTTTATAGGCTATGATAAATGATATATGATAAATATACTACCTACTTTTATATAAGTACCCATAAAAGTGCTATGTGAGAAAGACTTCGCCCTCCTTAAAATAGGGTGAAATAGAATTTTTAAAATAGAAATTAAAAATACAAAATCTAGAATTTCCCAAAAATAATTATAATAATAAAAATATTTAAAAACTTATTTTATGCTTCAATTCAAGTAGCAATAGTTTAATGCCAAAGTAATAGTTCTAATTAATATAGTTACAAGAAAACATTTTTTTTAAATTATTAAAATATATAATATCCAAGAACTCTTAATTAAATTACCTTAATTAATAAATTAATAAAAACATTTTAATAAAAATCCAAACATTGTAAAATATTGTGTTTCAACTGAAAATTTCAAAGAATCCTCTGTTTAATAATACAGTTAGATTTACGATAAGACTATTAGATGTAACTAGATAAATGTTTTTTTTCCACATCATCAAAAGGATTTTCTACTCTTGTTTATACTAAAACCAAGTATAGAAACTGATTTGATGAAGAAAACAAATTACAAATGAATGTATTAATTAATTTTAATTTTACATTAACTTTAAATTTAAATACACACACACACACATATATATATATATATAATTTAGAAAGTAAAGCGCTGGTTTTTTGTCACCATGTCGGCGATAATTTTTGGAAAACGCTGTTCCGAGCTATAGCCTATACAGTCTACGCCGTAACGTGGCACAGCGGCTGTAAGGAATAAATCAATAATATTGCTCGTACCAATCGTATACGAATTATATCCGTTTACTTTACGAGTCAAATTATGAAATGTCCAATAAAGGTAGTATGAGAATATGGTAAAGTAATATAATACCGGTTTTTTTTTTTTTTTTACAATATAAAAATATGATAAAGTCGTACGAGACGTTAGTGCGCGACGTCCGACCCGCGTGCGTAGGCCGGCGAAACGGTAGAGGAAACGACAAGACGAAAAACCCATCTCAACGTTACCTGTCGGTTGTTCAGCTTGTGAAGTATCGAGTCCTGTGCGGCGGCGACCGACATCTTGGTCTCGGTCGATCGGCAACCCGTGCGTGCGGTTCTGGCGTGTCGGTCCCGTGTTTTTCTCTACGCGCGTTTCGCACGACCGCGACAGACACGTCTCGCCCGCGATCCGACCAAACGGCCTGGGTTCGCGTCCGGTGATCAACGAGCCGCCGGCGGGACGGACGCGGGACATTCGCCGTAACGGCAGTATGGGCGACATTTCGGGACGGGGACGCGCGCGGACAGCAATAACGACAAAAAGCAAACGACGTGCGACGCGCGTAAAGAAAGACCGAACGGAAAACAACAACGGCCGCAAAAAAAGCAGACGGCGGCGGCGGCGGTCGTTCCGGTACCCACCAGTCGCGTAATGGTGTTGTTATTGTGGTAATACGGTTCGGTCGTGTTCGGAGCGCGTTCCGTGACGACAAATACGAACACAAAACATTACCGTACAATTGTATACCAATTATTTTTATTTTCGTTTTTATTTATTTTTTTTTTCGACTTTTTATTCCTAATGTTCCGATGATAACGTATCAATAACTTTTCCATGATTATACGCGGCAATCACAGCGCGGACGACGACCGCATAGGACGGCTGCCACCGCGATACCGGACCGACGGATTTAGGTTATAAAAACCGTACACGGCAAAGCGTTTCGGGAAGTCGTGGAGTACGTGTTTTACGGTTGACTTTTCGTGATATCCCGTCGAAACCGTTTTGCCAAAAGTCGAGGCGAGTGCGACGTTTACGCGCGTACGATACGAGTTCCCCCGGGGTCCCGTCTTTTAGGTGGACGGCTGCGACGATGGGAAACGCGGTTTCTCAAGCTCAAAAAGACGCCGCGCAGAATTTCGTCCAACGAAATGAGGCGAATCGCGAAAAACCGAACGACCATCCGATCGACACCGTGGCGATGAACCCGCCGCCTGAATGTCCGATGCACGTCAAAACGGACGAGAAAAAGACTGCCGGATGTGCAGTCGCGGGAAGCGCAGACACTATTAATCCGCTGAACATGGTAAATATAATTGTCGTGCGTTCCGTACAAAGCACGTAAAACTTAACGCGCTTATATATATATATATATGTATGTATAGTCAATAGGACCGGAATATTAAACTTGTATCTAGGGAACGGATTAATAAATGCACCAAATATATAAAAATATCCCAGAATAAATCCTAGTATTCCTATCAATGTTTTGTTATTTTATTTATTTTTATTGTACCTTAGACGTAATAAATAACTAATGACATAAATCAATAACTAGATACCTAGAAAAATAGAAAAATAAATTACTATTTAATAATTACTTTTATTTGAGGATATTTTAATTCTTTGTCAATATTAATTGTTTCAATCAAGTTTTTTTGTCGGCAAATATTCAATAAGTAAAACAATAAACCATACAAATGCTATATTATACGTTATATATAATTTCACAATATTACTCATTAGAATTGTGTTGAATTATAGATGCCACCACCAAATCAAAAACCAGCTCCCGATCAACCTTTTCTATTACCAACCCAACGAGAAGTATCTACTATACCAAAAGCGGAAGGAGATGGTGATTTTTGGGTTTATCCGTCTGCTCAAGTACCTTAAAAAATATTATAAATATATTTTTAATATCTATATATCTTTTTTTTAATAAAATTACTTAAAAAATAGATGTTTTGGAATGCAATGTTACGCAAAGGATGGCGTTGGAAAGATGATGATTTATCACAAAAAGATATGGACGTCATAATCAAAATACACAACATCAACAATGAACTTGCGTGGCGTGAAGTGCTAAAATGGGAAGCGTTTCATGCCAACGAATGTATGAGTCCAAAGTTGAAGAGCTTTGGCGGAAAAGCCAAAGACTATTCTCCGAGAGCCAGAATACGAAATTGGATGGGATATGAACTGCCTTTTGATAGACACGATTGGATAGTGGATCGTTGTGGTAAAAATGTGCGATATGTTATTGATTATTACAGTACAGATAATTTGCCAAATAAATACCAAGTAGCAGTTTTAGACGTTAGACCCGCTCTAGATTCATTTGAAGCTTTATGGGACCGTACGAAGGTAAATGAAACATTCATTCTCTCTTTAACAAACTTGAAATTGATCAGTATTTATAATCATTTTAGGCTGCTTATTGGAGATGGCGATTTGAAGCCGAAATGGAAAGAAATATTGCCAACAAAATGGAAGAATTACGAAAAGCTGATGGAGTATGAGTGTACATATTTTTGTCTATAGTGTATTATAGCGTTCTTAAGTTATAGTTTAATTACTTGAACCTTTAAACAGTTATAAGTTTTAAGCTTATTGTTTCATTATTATATCTGATTTGATTTCAATTATTTTCCTTTATAATTTTGTTTCCTATTTAAATGACTGTGAAGCGGTTATAAATGAAATGCATAGCCTGCCAAGTTAACTTTGTTTTTAATAATAGTAAACAATTGAACATTATGTAGATGTTTAAGTAGTTTTATAATTTTATGAACAAATTTTTTTTTTTTTTTTTTTGAGATTATCTAATTAAATCAAATTATCTTCATAATTGTCGAAATAAATTGTTAAACAAAGTTTCAATAAAAAAAAAAAATCAATATATTTGAAGATTTTTTTTTTTTATAATATGTCTAAAAAAAAAAAATAAAAAAAAATTGAAGAAATTAATTTCATTGAATCGAATAAAAGTATATTATTATTAAAAAGTATATATATATATATATATAACCAATGGACAAATGTTTAAATCTCATAATTTTTTTATTTTTAATTTTCGTTAATGTTGTATACACCCAGATACATAAAATTTAAAGTGTAACCAATTGTTCTAAAATATTTCCATAAAACTCTAAATCAAAAATTAAGTTACATCCTCTTAAATTTGAAAATAATAGATTTTTTGAAAAGTTTATGACTTCCATTCCAAGTTATTTTTTGTAGATTTAGAAAATGTTATCTGTTAAATTAGAGAAACATTTCACCTTTTAATGCAACTTTTGGAAATCTGGATGGGAACACAGCCCAGTAAAAGTCTCCACGATCTATTGATCTTATCCGGGACATGTGTGAAACACAATGAAAAGAACTTTGAACAATTTAAAAGATAATTTTAAAAAACTTTGCAAATATGTCAAAAGTCAAAAACATTCAAATTGGAAAGTGAAGTTCTTCTAAAAGGAGAAAAAATAAGGAAATAGCTAAATATTTTTTAAATTGTATTTTTATTTTTAACTTTTTGTAATGATATTCAGTTATAGCTGTTATAGTGGATAACCAGTTGTTTTCACTTAGAAAAACAAATGATTATTTTTTTCAACATTTGTCTTTAGGTATACTTTATTAAAATTTTATTAATTGTTTACAATATATTAGCTGAATGAACAAAATTAAAATAAGAATATATAATAATACAATACTATAAGTAGGAGTTTTGGATAGCAATGACTTATTTTATATATCAGTGTATGTTATTTTCAATAATCGTCATCAGTTACGTCAGTGAAAGGTCCGTAGAATGCCGTGATCGAATTCAGCTTTCCGTTGAGGATATTCTGCTGTATTTCCACCTTCCCAAAATCGTTTGCCAACCATAAACACTGAAAAATCGTTGCTGGTAAGGTTACACATTTTATTTTTTTGTGGTCAACCTACTTCGTAAATATTAGTGTTCTTTGGCATATGAAATGCAATACTGGGTGCAATAGATTTTACTTTATTAAAAATACCAAAACCACCGTCGAAATGTTTTTCGCACATGGACTCTATGGTGTAGATTTTATCAAACCAATACCCCGGTCCTCCCCAGGGTGGAGACATGAACAAGACGTCCGCTTTCAATTTCGGGGCCAAATGGAAAAAATCGCCGACAATGAATTCAATTTTATCTGCAACGCCGTATATCTTGGCGTTATGTCTCGCCAATTTTATTTTATACGGGTCTATGTCGATTGCTATTACTAAAAACACGGAGAAGTAAATTTTTCCACAATAATTGATTAAATAATAATAATTACCCAATTTGCATGTTAGCGCCAATTGAATTATGTTCCCCCCAGCGCCACAAAATGGATCCAAGGCTATTAAATTTGTACAGCGTTTTGCTATGTGATAACTTAATATTTCTGGACAAACAGAATAGAAGCTTTCTGCAAACAAAACACTATATTCATAAAGAATAAAATAATATCAATTGTTTGAGTGTAAATTACCCTGGTCCAATTGAATACCGTGGTCATATTTGGAAAACAACGTATACCTCATCAACCAATATTTCAGGGGCACATCTTTTTGAAATTCATTAGAAAACATGTTTTTTTTATTGCTTTTAAAACTCGTATTTCTTTGAATTTTTTTATAGTTAGATCTAGTATTACTTGACATTGTTTTCTGTTTTTCATGGTAATTCTAGTACATAGAAACTTAACTTAAATACAAAAATTAATTAATTTTTCAACAAATTGATTAGATCGTTTACACTAGTTCATAAATTTACTTAATTTACCATTCAAAATATTATATGAGAAGAAAATAAAATATTAAATAATCCATACATACTGTAATGTCTTTAATAGTATTAAGGCGGGGTGTTTTTGGAGAGAAATTGCAGGGAATTATCCTGTAATCATTTTCACGGGTTCTGCGTTTGTTTGAATTACGCATGGAACCCTAAAACCAACAAATTGTGTTAAAAATGTTTGTGCAGTTACATACAAAATAATGTTAGTCAAATTAAATTCCTTTCAACATATGTAAGTATATCACTATATTTTAATATTTATTTATATTATATTATATACAGATTGTAAATGAACAATAATAACACATTTATATGAAAAATTTTGTGACTTAAAATTGTGTTGATGTTGAAATTTAGAAATAATAAATGGACAATTTTGAAAACATAATTTAAAATAGAATCGACACAATTAATATAAAGTGTATTCAATTTTCAAGTTTTTGAAACTAAATTATAGAAAAAAACATAAAAGTGATATACTGTAATATGGTTTAGCTACATTTTCAAGTATTTTATAGGCAAAACAACTGACTTAAATATCAGATGCTTTATTTAAAATGAAAAAATTATACTTTTGTAGAATGAACATTTGATGTATTCGGTGTTAAATAATTTCTGTATGGATTGTAATCCTTGATATTAGGTATATAATAGAATATCATTAATGGTTTCATTGTATTCATTTTCAAAGAATCAGAATACGCCAAACCCATATCATTAAGAACAGAATTGATTTTTTCCAAGTCATCATCATAAATTAATCTATGACAAAAAAATTAAAACATAAATCAATTGAAAAAAGGAAATTAGAGCAATATCCAATTATATTCATAACTAGTCAATAAATAAATTTATATAATATAATTCATAAAGTACAAATGTTGAAGCATTAAAAATAAAGTTTATTTTATACTTTAGAAATTCAAATATGACAATTACTATATTAAAATGGATAAAAATGTTATTAAAAAACATTAAAAATAAAAATTAAATTAAACTAAAGTTTCGTATATGTGTTTTACATTTATTTAATTAGTTGATTGTTATTAGGTATTAGATACATAATTAAAAGAAAAAGCAAAGTTGTTCAATATCAATACTCTAATAATTTACATCTACTTTACTTTTAATTAAATCATTTAATTGGCATAAGTACGAAAATGTATAATAATTTATAATAGAAAAATAAGTAAAATGACACTGAAATAATTAGGCACTGCTTAAGAAAATTACTTATTAAATTCTAGACATTTCTGAAATTTTGAATTGTTCTAGATTTATTTCATAATTTAGTAGAACTTAATCACTTAAGACAAGTTTAACAAGTATACCGTTCAATGTTGTTAAAAGGTGGTTGTTGGAAACCTTATTTCTTACAATATATAGGTAAAATTACTTACACATTATTACTTAATTCATTAATGACAATTTCAGATCTGGTTTTAAATTTATTGAAAAATAAATCAAATTCATCATCACTAATATTTTCGTTTTCTTCACTGTCATTATTTTCTTCAAATATTGATAAATTTGGGATTTCAGCAAATCTATAACAAAATTAGAACAATCAAATTAGAATTAATTTATTTTAAATACATTTTAAAACTGCATGACATGATGAACTTTTTTAAAGATTTTCTCAAACACTACAGTGAAATAATTTCCAGTAATTTAGAATGCGCAACTAAGTGTTGCGATTTTCATCGTCCATAATAGACATGTATACCTAATTATTAATCGACATAAATAGTTTTGAAACAATACGAATACAAACACTTAACGTTATATCATTAGAGATTTGTATCGACTAACTTCTGTACACGTCCATAGACTCCAACATATATGGACTCCGATAATATAACAACAACGCAGGATATTACACAAGTAATTTCTTTTTGTCTTTCCCTTAACTGATCATATCACGAGTCCTATACTTGTACAAGTAGGTAAAAATGTAAAATAAGTCTTGTGCACGTGGAAAAGTTACGGGGGAGAGATAAACATTTCAATCGAAGACGTCAAACAATTTTCATAAAAACAATGTACTTGCTAGTAACAACTTTTTCGTAAGTGCTCGCAACAGATTCAACTTCCAATATAACCATGTTGCAAACAAAAAAAAAAACAACTCGAGCGGGTGCTTAACACATATCCGGTAGCCTACGTGCGTGGTACGAAACTTTGAGAACGCCGAAAATTTACCCATAACGACTTTAACGAACCTACACACGGTAAACAAAAACAATCGAACAAACGTACCTGTTATTAGCCATCACGTAGCTGCACAGCATAGTTATGTTGGGATCGTCACAACGTTTCGGTTCGTACATGACTTCGGCCAGTTTGCCGGTGGTGATCGAAAAGTAAGACAACTCCGTTGGGTGTTCGCACGGATCGTTCAACGTCATGGCGACAACGGAATGTTTTCGGATTTTCGCGAAAAACTTACGGTAAACGTATAATAATGATAATATCACTACTATTATTACGAAAACAAAACAACAGACTCAATAAAAACAACGCGAGGCCAACGGCAATCGTAAACGGTCCGCCGCGACCACTGGTATTGGACGCCGGTCTTGCTATGAATTTCGTTCAATTACAAAAAGCGGCGTCGGCTACGAAAATAGAAATGGAAATCCGAACGGCTGACGGACGTCGAGCCGGTAAACGGTTCGACGATTTCCTCCGTCCCGTTTGAAATCGCCGATCGCGGACGTACGAGATTTCAACGGCTTATACGCGTCCCCCCGTGTTCGAGATCCAACTAATTACGTCCAACACTCGAGAATCGAACGTGTTTTGAGATTCCGATAATCTGCTTCGGCACACGGGAAAACCGACAACATTGTCGACACATTCTATTCTCGCCAAACCGAATTAGATTTTTTTTCCGTTGTTGTTATTGTTCGTGGATTCATACCGGCAATTGAATTTAGCGACATGCCAATTTTGTGGAAAAATTCAGTCAGTTTGCGGCCAAATAAACAGTATTTTGAAAATGTCAATAATTTCCGGTTCTGGCTACGTTTGAAAATCTTACGACCGTAGTCCTAGTACAAGGTTTATATCATCAGCGATTGATACGCTTTAACGATCTTTAGTCACGATTTGTTTTTCATATTTTACGTGAATCGGAACATGCAATTTTTAATTGTTTGTCGAACTTTATACTTGATAAAGGATGCAGATAAATAATAAATTAATTTTTCCATTGAAATTTCAAAATGTACAAAAATCGGTTTAATTGGAAAAATGTTACATCATATAAGTTTCCTACTTGAACGGACACCCGCGACGCTCGCTACCATTTTTTAAGTACATATGGTTTTTTACCACTAAAATTCTTTATTATTTTTATTTTTCGAAAATATTCTCTGCTGCTCTCTATCTTTGATCTTTTACGCTGGCCACGGGATATCCCTCCTACACGTTTGGTCTCGACGAGACGTTTTACAACAATGAAAAGCAGCACAAAATCGTGTAACAATATATTATTATAAACGTTTCTAAGTAGAACTTTATACACATATGTATTAAGAGGACGTCGGACCCAGTGCTCCGATTGGGAATTTAAAAATAGCGTTCCAAACGAAATATTCTATATCACAAAACTGTGGGGGGTTCCGGCCCCACAACCCTCCCTCCCATTTTACCATTATTATATAACCTAATTTCTAACCGTATTCTTTTTCGTTCAATCAAACAAATCTCACTATAAAATTTTTAGTAGAACAGTATTCTACAACATTTTATACAAATAAACCTTTTTAAACCTTTGAAAATAATTAGGAAAAGACACACGTGCCATGTCTAAACTAACGTTATAACTACATCTAACATCATATACGATGCATATTTTTTTTTATTTTGTTTACCTGTTTGTAAGTTTTTATAGCGGGGGGCGGGGGGCGTGTGTTTTTGAAGAATAGTGCGCTCGTGTTGTCTTTAAAATGTTCGACACGCCGCCGAGTCTAAAAATAATAGTTCAATAACGTACGAATAAATATCCTGTGACAAAGTGATATATATCGATAACGTATTCGTAATAATAATCGTACTGGAAACGTCATCACACGTACAGTTTGTTCATGATTTTTGTTGCACATCGGTTATAAACGCTACCCAGCCGTTCCTTTTAAAAACTTCATTCCAGAGGGACGCCAATTTCTTTTGACCGTGACCGGGACTCTACTCTACTCGGTGCCATCCCAATTCGAGCACTGATCGCACTAATTGGTGACTGTTGTGCGGACGTCCGTAATCACATTGATCACGTAAGAAGTCGAGTAATCGTGGCGTTTTGTTACGCCCATTATCTGTTGTGAACGGAAGAATATTTTCCGAGAGAGATGACACGCGAAACATGCCGATGTGGCCGCCGTGTTGGATACCGTTCGGTGGCCCCGACCGTAGTGATTATTTTAACGTAATGATTTTTGTTTTTGTTTTTTTGAAAGTCAATAACTATGTGTTTACAGTGCAATGACGTTCATTGTTTAAAACAGAATGAAATTCACGTTGTTTTTTTTATGTTTCGGAAAAATCGTAACGGCAATAACCGTGGTAATGGTTTTGGTCGAACCGGTAACGTATCCATCGACATTGTTATCAGCGGCGATTCGTACCTTATCGCTTGCGAAGTCACTGATAAATCGCAATAGCTCATAAGTAAATATTATTGTTTATCAGCTAAACGTAAACGTAGTGCATCGTATTTTAACGGACGGTTTTTGATCTCATTAAACGCATTTTTTCAATCCAATGTCGTCTCGTTAACATTACTAATTCGCGTATATTATTTTTATTACCATGAGAGTATTTTATTTTACAGTTTTAGTTGTGTGTTTGTCAAGCCCGTGCGCACAATGTGCCGTCGAAGATGAATTCGTCGATCCGTTGGATATGCTCAATTATGATCGGTCAACGAAATCAATGAAAAAACCTAAGCCGGGCAACGAAGACCCGTCTTCCAGTCATATTCCAAACGACCGTTGTACAATATTTCTTTCGAGATTTGTTAACATACTGCTGAAAAACACTGGGCTGTCGGTAAGTGTTTTGACGTTTGTGTACGTTTTTGTTTTTACTTTAGTTGTATATCTTTTAGGATTCAAATTACAAATCAAACGGAGCAAACAACCAAGACCTGAAGTCATATGCTTCAGTGAAAATCAATGCTCAGGATCTAGAGTTATTGATGAACATGGCTAACAAGAAAAATATCGATTACATAGAAATCGATCGAATATTAAATAGCATGTTTACTCCAGTAAAAAACAATGTATTTGAATTTAAATCCACAGACGACTATAATTATATAGAAACATATTATGATCAGGTAAGCAGAATTTGCGTTTATTGACCTTTTTAAGATTTCTTCTCTTTTTTTTTTTTACTCGATTTTATGTCTCTTTTAAATTTCAATTGTTGGTACAAAATTATTTTTCAAACATGTATCCTATAAAAGTATTATTTGTTTACAGTTAACTGTAAATATTCAAAGTTTTTACATACTTAGAATGGCAAAGTAGAACAATAATCGTAGACTTTTTTTTAACTGCTCCATTCTTCTGTTTAAACTTTAAGTAAATATGTTTTCGCAATTAACCAGTTAATATTTGTTATTCGTACATCAGAATATGAAATTATGATATGAGCTGCTAAAACTATTATTATCAATTATTTCTATAACTTAGAAAACATTGTTGTTAACAGTAGAAATATAATCATTGTTTCAGATTAAAGAATTGTTATATTGGATTCCAATCGGTTCCATTTCGATAGTTTTGCTGTATGCTATTTATCTTAAAATTCGTTATGTATTCAGTATAACATTTGTTTTATTTGTTATATTTGGACTCGCATTTGCGTCAACTTGGTATACCATGTACATGGTAAGAAAAACAAATATCTGTTTAAATTTTCTACACAATCACAAACTTCATACATTTATTAATAATCAACAACTAATGGTTTAAACGTATTTATGTCATTATAGAAAGCAAAAATCAATCGTAGTGTTTACTTAGAACATATGCCTCACAATTGTTATGGAAAAACAGGAGGCTGGCTTGCTTTTTCTTGGTTTGGAGGAAATAAATTAGGTAAAGTAAATTTCATTCGTAATGTTATTGTAATACAAATTACAGTTTTTACATTTATCTCACTTTAGATGAGTGCAAAAAGTACAAAGAAGCAATTCATTTGGATCCCAAATATTCAATCGCACCGACAGAAGTGTTAGCTGAAATGTTGAGTAAAATTATGGTGAAACCGCTAGAAACATTAGGAGAATCCATATATAAATTTAATAAAACCGTTTTGAGTAAGTGCAATTGTGTTTGACATGATATTTGCGTAATATGAGATTAATTCTGGGTCTTAAGTACCTATAAAATTGTCACAAAAAATACCGAAAAAAAAAAGGCACAGTTACAAAGTAGTTGATTTTGAAAATTCAATTTACCCAACACTGATAGGTTCCAAAATGTTTTTACTACTTTAGTATTCATAGTCAAGTTTTTGAGGGCTCTAGAATCATATAACACCTCAGAAACTTGTTAAATTCGCCATTTACTGAGGAGCAAAACCTTCTATATAGCATATAAATATTTGAATTCCTTATCTATAACTAATTTAATTAAAATTATATTTTAACTGTGTATACATACATGTTTTATACTTAAACTATTTGCATTTTCTAAAAAAATTTTTCTAATTGTGTTTTAATCATATTATTGGTTTTAATTATTTTTTTTTTATAGTGGATTTTCCATTGTGGATGCAGTTGATAATGGTACCCATCATTATTATTGTAATCGTTAAAGTGATGCTCTTATCTGTAGCACTATTAGTCGGGAGAAGTTTGAGTATAAAATCAATGTTCGGATCTGGTGACACTTCTATTGGTTCAAGAGTACTGACGAGTAACAGAACCAACAACTGTGTTACTCATCCAACAAGTTCGGCACAACAAACGGTCCCTCAGACATCCGAAGTACCTAAAGTTAATTTCAGTATTAATTTATTTCACCCAAGTCAAAGTATAGACAATGAGAGAAGTGGTCGCACGTTGAGAAACTCTTATTATTCGTTTAACGACGAATTGAAAATCAACTATATAAAACGAAACGATATGATATCGATGTTGAAGAACGAAGCAAACGATAGTGTTGATAGTAAAGACTGTAAAGATCTGACTGTAAAAAGACATCGACACAGAACGTTGTCATTTTAATCCATCGTTTAGAAGACGTTAAATGATATTTGATCTTTTTTTTTTAAGTTTAAAAATATTTTGTGTTTGTTTATACACATTGATTTAAATTTTTGTACCTAATAATATATTTTTTAAGTGTAAAGTGTTCTCTATACGGTGTACCAGCGTTCTTTAATTTAATGTAGCGCAATTTATTCATTGTGAAACAGTCTCTGTCATTATATACGATTTATCTCATTTTTATACTGTAACATTTGACTATTTGCTTATACAATTTTTGGTACTTTAAATTTTGTAAATTTTTATTAAGTCATGGCATTAAACGTTTTTATTTTTACTTTGTTAATAATAAATATATATTTCTAGTACTTATCACCGACAGAGGACATATTTTATATTACCAATGTAAATATTTACATGTAAATATAATACATACATTGAATGCATTTGAAAAATCCAAATTATCTAAACAGCTTTTTTTTTTTTTAACTATTTTCCGGAAGTTATATTATCACAGTTTACATAAATCAGAATTGTCAAATATAGCAAATGAATGAGTTTTATGTGATATGTTGTACAGTGTTTGAAATTTGACTTCAGAAAACCTACAAAAAATCGTTAACACAAACGATTTTTTACAAAGTAAAATTTGGTTTTATTTTTATTTTTGGTAGTCATAATTTCAAAAATACGAGTAATCATTAGAAAAATTTGACTTTTCTACCAGTTATTCAATTTAATATTATACATGTTGTATTCTATTCATCTTGAAACAATTCAATGTCAACAATTTCTGTTGTTTTTTCTTTAGTGATTTAAAACTTGATATTAACCGGATATATGTCATATGACTGTATTCAGGCCCAGAAAAACGTCTAGTATAAGGCCTGGTATACAGATATAGAAATAATAACAGTTAAGTTTTCCAAAACGCGTTTGAAGACTTCGTGGGGTCGTTCGCTTATGATACATGCACGATTAAGTCGTGCCGATGTATCGGGACCGTCGTCCGTCATTGAGCTCACTGTCCCGACAAAAGACCGAAACGTCCCGGTTTCGCGAAATCCGGTCTATTTGCACACGAACACGTGCGATCGGAAACGAAAGGATCGTGTTTTTACATCTGTACGACCCGACGTATGCGATTGTAAGTCCAAATCAAACCGGTCATAGCAAAAGCGCTGCCGCGACGAACAAACAAATATTTTGATCCGAACCAGAGAATTATGATTTTTATTACGAGATTGTGTATTTTTATGCACGGGAACGTGCCGACGAGACCCTAACCAACGACACGGTAACCCCGTGCCGGCTGCATAGCAAAACATTTACGTGACGATCTCGTCGCGTGTTTGTTGTCCGCCGCAACGACGAACACAATACGTACAATCCGTTTTGGAATCGGTCGAACAATCGCAGTCCGCAGACGACAACGATGATACCGACGGCCACGACGAGACCGCCGCGCTCGACCGGACCCGTCGCTCACGCGTGCCGCGTCCTACTGGCGACCACGGTGGTCTGCGCGACCGCGGTGCTGTCCGCGCCCATCGAGTGGCCCGAGCCCATCGAGTGGCCCGCGCTGGTGGAGAGCGTTCCGGGGCCGCGTTCGTTCAGAGTCCTCGGGGCACGTCGGCCGACCGCGATCTGGAGGCTGCCGCCGTCCACCACGAAGCTGTTCACGGCCGTCGACGGTGTGTCGGCAAGTCCCGACGTGACGACACCGACGAAGACGACACTGACGACGACACTGACGACGACGAAAGAGACGACACCGACGACGACGAAAGAGACGAAAAGGCGGCCGGTTCGCCGCAAAAACCGCAAGTCGAAGAGGCCGAAGTATAAACGGGGCCGGAAGACCACGACCAACGTGATGGTCGCGAAAAACGAGGTGCGTGTTGGGACGGGTTTGGATGCGTCAAAGCGTCCTAGCTTGGGAACGACATTAGACGTTCAGACGGTACGGGACCGGGGGACGCGAGTAAAACCCGTCGGTGTCGACCGTTACAGGTGACCGTCAGATTCGAAGGCAAGACGGACGCGTGCCCGCGTCGTGTCCGAGTCACGGCCGAGTCTAACGTCGACAGCCGCGTCGTCGATCTGTTCGCGGCCGGGAACGCGTCGCGGTCCGCGGTCGCCGTCGTTCTCGCGTCGTTTGTCGCGACCGTCGCACTGTGCCGCCTCGTACTCGGCCGCGCGCGCTGGTGGTCTCGGACGAGACGTCGTCCCGCACCGGCCACGTACACGGTCACGTCCGACCCGGCCACCCGGAGCAGTGGCCCGGCGCGACCGACCAGACGTTTCCAACAGACGTTAGTCTAGACGCGTTGACGTTCCGGTCGCCGTGCCTTTCGGTCTTAAGCGCGAAGTGTTCGCGACGTGGCAGCGCGTGTTGTTTTTGATAACGCGGATCGGCCGTCGCCGCGGCGGTCTACCGTCATTTTTTACGCCGTAACCGTCCCGTTCGAAACATTTTCGGCGTTTCTCATCTCGCAAATTATTTCCGAGTCGCGGCGTTGAATGGGTTTTTTTTTTTCCCGTGACAAATTTATTTTTCTGGTACATATCACAACGTAAACGCTTGCAAACGTCTACAAAACATAACATTGAATGTATTTGAAAACGTGTACTATTCATTGCCACCCTTTGATTGGCAATGTTTGATGAACTCCTTTCCGTAAGTCGTATCGTCACGGTTTACGTAAACCCGAATCGTCAAACACAGAAAATCGACGAGTAGTTGTTTTTCACTCGACGCTCACGCGTCGTTAACCGAGCCACGCGAGCAGCGAGTTTGTTAGTTTCCGACCTTCCTGGGGACATCGGCCACTCGTCTCGTATCGCATCGACGACCGCTATCACGTGCGGTTATCGTGCCCGCGGTGAGGACCGGCACTGTGGTCATTGTCGCCGTATGTTCGCTATGTGGTATACCTCCTAGCTTCCGGTGTCGTAACCTCGCTAATGTGGCGACAGAGGCACACGTGGATGTCTTCCAGGGACTCTCGGAGTTCGTGGCCGGCGCGATCGATGGCATAGCCGTGCCGCGCCTTTCCCGGGCACTACGGAGCTGCTCTCTGAAGTCGCGTTGTGAATTGAGGAGCACAATTCTTTTTGTCGGTTTCTCTCTGTTCATCGACTAATTTAATTGTCTTTCTTAATAGTAGTTCTTTAGGGTTTCATAACGAAAAGGCTTAGTTGATCGTTGAACCGCTCGGCGTGAATTCCGAACGAACAAATGCCTTGAGATTAGCAACAAAAAAAAAAAAAAGCGTCAGCATCATTCTCCCGGCAGATTCGCAGACTAGACGGGAATTTTTCTAACTCGTACACAGATACGAAAAGTGTAGCAACTTATTTGGCGATTACGTGGAAGAATAGCTAGTAATGTGTACAGTTTAATGAACAAAAAAAAGTGCTTTTTGACTTACGAATGCAACTTACTCTTTGATCGACCCTCGTATTATAAAGAAATATACATAAAGTTATTAGTTATTTACTAACATGTAGTAAATTCGATACCCGGAGAGAGATATGTCGTGTATTGGTTTTACTGTAATATGACCTGAAGAAATGTTTAGTATGGGGGCCCATAATTGTACGCGTTGTTATCCGCGTGGTATATAACACGTAGACAATAAAACACTTGTACGGTCACTGGACCCATAGACGCATTTTTATTGTTTCCTACAAAGTGTTTGTTTTCTCATTTGGCTACAGACGATTATTGTACGCGCGTGAAGAAACACCAAACAAAAATACGTATACATACATTGGCGTCATTTGGTGAGGGGTGGGCGGCGACTCGTGCACTCTAGTGGTATTTAGATCGATCTCAAGTCGGCGCTATTCTTCAACACCAGTTGCCAACACGTCGTTCGTCATTACTGGTGTGATAAGTTGGCGCATCACGAAACCGTTTGCCACGGTCCAGAAAAAACCGAAATGACGTCACTGTATACGTGTGAGTAAAATAGTCTATTGGTACTCACGTCTGACGGCCGACGATGCACATGCACATGCGCGTTGTCATAATTGAATACCAGTCCCATGACATGGTGTTTTTTTTTTGTGTACGTATATGTAATCTGTTGGCGAGTAGCGAATCGATTTGCCGGCGTAAACGATATGGTTTTTGAGACGTTCTCCGTATCGTTCGTTGACCGAGTTGAATGTTTTAATGTTGAATCACTCACAAATCGAGTACCGTCACGACCGTATATATGACTCATCTAAATTTATTACGCGGTTTTTATCACTTCGGCACGTCGCGTGTTCACGACACTCCACGGTATTCGCAACGTTCTGGTCACCGGCGAGTCTCATGCAATAGCTAAAACAGAGTCGAAAAGTGTATCAAATACAATTAGACTGATCGTTTTTCATGGTTTTTTTTTTTTTAATTTTTCCACTGCCGATAAGAACTTGTAAACCAAATCGAGTTGGTCAAGTTTTAATTTTTATCCACAAAAACTTCGTCCGACTTTGCAAACGAGCGACGGAACATAAATTTAGAACAACTATGTGTGCGAAACGTATATGAAAGTGATAAAATGTGGAGGTCGTCAAAAATACAACAATTTATCGTGTTCCAAAACGAACATTTTTTCAAAAAATTTTTACGCATCAAACGAAACTACCGGGAAAACCGTCAGACGTGTCAAGTAAAATACCAACTGGATACGATTCACTACGTTCGGAATGCAAAAAAAAAAAAAAAAAAAAAAAAAACGTAACGCGTCAAGCAACTAAAATTCAAACGAACTTTACTTTTGAACACACGATTTTAATTCGTAACTTTTTTCACGCCCGTCCTTGAAAATAATGACGATAATAATAATAATAATACCAATAACAATAACAGGTAAAATTGAAATGACGCACGTTTATCATTTAATCCGTAACGTGCGAATAGAAGGCGAACCGGTCGTTTTGACGCGAACGTATTAGTAGATACCGAATCATGCGCCCCGTCGTTCTCTCGGCAATCATAATAATAACACGTCTGTTGTACGCACGAGCATTGTTTTCGCCGGACTATTTAGACGCACGTTTCCAGTGAACGTAATCGTATCCGCGTAATTGATACCGTACGGATGACGGCACACGGCTATACCACGGGCGTGCGTACGATTGCGGTATACGTATTCCCCCCCCCCCCGTCCGTGAATTGTTCACGCGCTTGCGGTAACGTACGGTTACCGTGATCGTCGGCGATTTACTACCCCGTAAACACACGCGTCCGTTCACGGTCGAGTTTGCCCGTTCAAGGATGTCATCGGACGGCGTCGTTCGTTCTCGTGCGATTCGATGCGTTTGGACGCACTTGGGCCTGCGCCCGGCGTTACGTGAGACCGCGAAGCCGCCTGGCAAGCGAAGACAATCGGCCTGCGTTTAAACCCGGCACGCTCCTAAACGAAACCGAAACACACGGTCTTGTGCAACAATATTTGTTTGGCACGTCACGTCGTCCCGGTTGATTGGCGAGTCTCGAGTTCCGGTCGTAATTGGTGTTCTTGCGAGAGTCTAAGCGTTACCTGTTCACGTCGTTAAAACGCGATTTGGAGAACACGCACGCACGCAGACCCGATGCGCTCGTACGGCCGCGTGCTGAACACACGGTTTCCCGGGATGTTATTTAGCGTTCGGCGCAACAGAAGTGGTTAGACGGACAGAGGAGATCTCGGCGGTCGGTCGGCAACGAAAACGTCACTCTGTACGCGCTACACTCGTCTGTGTTTCTCGCCTGTCCGCGCGTTTTTCGACTTGACGCGTCGTCAGATATGTTTATTCGCAAGGCGTCACGTAGACATGCGTGTAAGACAAAACGTGCATCCCGACACAAAGCGCGCAACACTTTTTTTTTGCTCTACGACCCATCGCCAAAACCGTGCGCATACGTGTTCGTATGTGCGAGACGGTCAGTTTTGTGCATTTTTTTTTTTCAATTTCAATCCAGAATACAAATGTAAACGGATTGGACGACATTCACCTTTTCCAACAACGAGTTTGAATCCAAACTCGATGTTGTTCGTTTTGTCGGTTTTTTGGTTCAATGATTGTCGACCGTTTTTCGAAAGTTTCTAATACCTTATGAGTATTATCATAATAAATATGACCTTCAGTTTCAATAACACTATTTCATAATAATAGTGTTAATTAACACTAGGTAAAGGTCGTTAATAAATTTAATCAATCGATAATGATTAATACAGTAATTAATAGCGGTAAAATAGCTTAAAACACGTTAAAGGCTCGTACGTGACTAATCTCTATGAAATATTTCCACTATTAAATACAATTACTGATAAGATTCGTTCGATAATTGGCAAAGCGAAACGATTAAACTCCAAACCATTTTAACATAGAATTTTAACAAAACTTGTTATCGGGACCACTGCACTGCACTGCCACTACAAACGATTCGTTTACACATACACGTGCCGTGTCAGGTTCATTTTTCGTTAAATTTTTGGCGTATCTATTAAGATTCCCTCGGGGGTCGCAGCTCATAGGTTGCCCACCACTGCCCATGCGCGTGTTATTTGCATTTCATACGAGTTTAAAAAACACGAAATATAGTATGTAATAGGTGAAAATTCAGAAGAATAAGAACAAACCAAAAACTTAACGATCTCATAACGATATAGTACATACAACATTTTGACGTTCGAATTATTTCCGTTTCGACTTGAAAAACTACGAATAAAAACTTAAAAATATTAAAAGTTCATCTATAATACAACTTTTGCCCGTATTTAATGTGTTTCGAATCGAATAGGTCATCGTGTTATTCATGTTGGGGCGTCCAGGAAATCATTTTTGACGAGATTGAGGAAGGTCGATCCACGTATTTAAATCTATAACTGCAGTGTCTTGTGCCACTGATTAGAACGCAGACGTTTTAAGCACAATTGGACAAACATTGTTTTCCTACCAATTAATGGAGCCTCCGTGACCGTCGGTTGAACTATTGACGGGGAAATTCAAAACGCGTACTTGAGAATTAAGTGTAATACAGTATTCAAGGCCGATGATTCAACGAGTCAAAAGTTACGTAAAATTTAATTAAGCTACTTTTATTAGCTTTACGTGTTTGATTCAAGTTACCATTGTGTATATAAAGGTATTAAAATTAAGTTTTCACGTTATTTATGTCTATTGCTAATTGGAAACTTTACAAATTTTTTTAACTTTTTGAAGTTAACAAAAGATACGTTTAACTTTCAATTTAACGAGTTAAAAAAAAAAAAAAACAGTTAATTTGTCCAGCCTCGAGTTATATAAAATGTAATAATGTTGTATCATACGTACGTAATTATGTATTACGTGTTTCTGTTTTTTGTTTCCGCCATTGTTCTACACCACTGCGGTACAATATAATGAACATACGGTCGGTACGAATAGTGTGTCACCGGACGCGTGCACAGCTCATCGCGTGGAAAACAGGTCTGATGTAATAACAATACGCGAGCACGAATCGTTTGTGTTTCTTAACAAATCGTTAACGAATGTATTTAGATAATTTACGTATATGATGTACAACGAATCGTCCCTATTTACCTAAGTGTCTTACGAGTTTTTTTTTCAAACACAATTTTCTTTTTCTTTTTCTACACGTATTCAAAATACATACAATGTAATATCTATATATAATATAATGTAAAAAAACAAAAAAAAAATTAAAATCACATTAGGACAATGAGAAATATATTATAATATATACGGTATAAAATATATATAAATATATATATATATATATATCTTATTGTTATTATTATGATATGTACACAATCGTAACGATACTTATTTGTATAAATAGTACATAATATAAATGTGCGTGTGACGGGGCTGGGTTACCGTGAACTAAATATTTGTCCGTATCGTCGCGTCGTCCCGGCAAACGTGCATGGCCGACACGTGCGCGCGCACGTGGGACATGGGCCCGAACGAGAGAAGAAGTGTATCGTTGACGGCAATTTTCTCGTTATTCAGTTCGGTTTACTGTCAGCGAATTCGACGAACTTTGGTTCGTCGCTCAACGTTCGACGCGTACGTACATCAATCGAACTGATGTTATTATTAGACGGGCTTTAGGTTTTTCGGGTCAGCGTCCGGAAAGAACGCGTTTGGTTGCGGACGTCACTCGTCCGTTTTTCCTCCACTTTCAAGTCGAACGCGAATAAGACTTTCGGATCGTCGCCAAATTCAATTCACGCTCAGTAACAACTTAATGAACTCCGCTCGTGTACTATACGCGTGTGGTGTTTCACGGAAAATGATCGTTCTCAGATTTACACGAAAACCCAAAAAGCGGTATACAATTATTTTGTCTTAGATAAATTGTAGATACATATATATGGCGATTTTCGATAAGACGGTAAAGGGACGAGTTTAATTTGGACGTTTACATCATCGTCCTAAATGTAATCAATCGGAACATATTGAAATTAGAAAGAAGTATAAAACATTGGGAATACAAGTCGCGAGCTGTCGTGTCCAAACACGACTTTCCAAACTCCCCTCGTCCTCGTGCAGCCCGAAACTGCCGGCGCGCGGGTAACATGACAAACAGTAACCTATACACACGCACCCTTTTAAAATATATAAACATATACGTATATATATATATACGCGTTACGTCAACGTGGAATGTTGAAGTGCGCCTTGATGAAGCGCCCGACGAAGCCGAGCTTGAGCAGCAGCGACGGTTTGGTGCTGAGCCTCCACCTGAGCATCACGTACGACGCCGTTTTGAACATGAGGAACATGCAGCACAGCGCGGTCAGCGAGCCCCAGTACGTAACGTCGGACATGCCGACCGTCTTGAACAAGGCGGACGGGTCGCGTAGCTCGCAGTAGTCCTCGGACGACGGGCACTCGAGTCGGCCGCGACCGTTGCCGTACACGGCCATGACCAGCGCCTCGACCCCGTACCTCAGGTAGCTGAAGCTCATGCCCAGCCGGATGATGGCCGGGATCTCGTCCTCGTTGTAGCCCAGCCCGAACGACGCTAGCAGCATCATCGGGCACGCCACGCACGGGCCGAAGAACACGCTGTTCTGTAACACGCGCGCGCGCCGCCACGTGTTTTAGTTACGTATTATACCGCGGAACGCCGTTTTGTTCGGACGAAACGCGTTATCGCGATATCGACTTGGGGTCGTACGGACAAAAATACCATTATAACTCGCCAGTTTTTCGTTTAGGTGTAGGGCGAGCGAATATTCGTACACATATATCATTTAAGAAATCGTAATCGTGCGTTGCCTTCATTATGACAAACGACCGACTAAAATATTGGAATCGCGAACAAATGTGGAATGGAGCGTGCGAACAACTTTCTGGGGAAACAATTTAATAAAAACTATTTTTATTTTCCCGAGTCATGGCGAACAAAAAAAAATCACCATTCACATATATTGTAGTTGTGGTCGATGAAATAACATTGCACGTGAATATAATCGTACTTATATTGGACGTGTGTACAGAATATATATGTATAATATTTTACGTAAACAAATTATTATTAAAGTCGATTTGGTAAATATTCTGATTAAAAAAAAAAAAAAATAATAATAAAATAATCACATATAAGATACCGACTACTTATCGTTGAAAACCTATAATACGTATTACATTAATGCGCAATTTATTCTTCAAATGTTTTCATGTTTTGTGCGCGCGGTTCAGCGTGACTGACGAAGATAATTGCTGTTTGAAACTCGTTTTAAAAAATGTTGTTATCCGTATAATGTTTTGACAAAAACGTGCAATGAAATGGAAAAAATATAAATAAGTAAAAAAATAACTACCGACATTCAGTGCACACCACAAGGAAGATATTTAAGACGTACTTTAATTTGAAATTTTATTTTTAAAGATTATGTCCGTAAATATATATCGTTTAGGAAACGTAATTATATAGATCGTCTATATCATATATTACAATATGTGTCAGACTGAAAAAGCAGTGAATAATAATTAGCAGAACCTTGTGATGTATCATACGTACATAGATAATGGCAAAGATGGACAAGTTAATGAACAAAATTAAGTTAAATTAACATTATGGTTCGTATATATATATATATATATATATTGTTTATTCGAATCGATTAGTTGAATTTTGAATTTTCATTGTCAAAGTTTATTTTTCAACACATTTTATCTAAATACATTCGCGACAAATGTAATTAATGCCTAGAATGAGTAGAGATAAACAACTTCAGGTTTCATATGAATCGTTGAAAAATGTATTTGAATAAATTAATGATTAATTAATAAAAAATTGTATGCTAAATATTTTATTTTTGTATTTCTGTTCTTGTCGCATAATACTTTTTATAAAATTTAAACAAACTCTAAGAAAATAGTTTTGTTTGTGATTATAATAAATGGAAATTAGAAATTGAATAAAAATCTAAGAATGAATTTAAGTATAGACGTTAGTTCAATAGACATTCTCGTGATCGGTATAAAATGACTTTAATGATGAACAAATGAATGTACCTAAACGTGTTACGTATAATTTGTAAAACACATTTCAGAACTTACCGTGACGTTGAATTGAGATGAAATAGCGTACGCCATACTTTCGGATGATAAGGACACCATCAGACATACAACAGAAAATTTAATCCCTCGATCCCATTCCATCGGTTGATTCGTCAAGAAATAAGTTATTGCTATATAGACTGATGATAGGATGATCTAAAAGGTACATATATATTATATATTATGTTTTTTGAGGCACTGAAGTATTCGAATGTAAGGTAGATCAACGGAAAGATATTTTGGAGAAAAATGGATTGAGAATAGAAAAGTAGGCCTAAAACAGAATATTTAGATTAAAGTAATTTGGAAGTAAGAGTGAACAGTGTTAAAGATACAATTAGGCTTGAAAAATCTAGTTGAAAAGTTCAAGTATTTAGGTTCAGTTATGCTAGAGGATGAGGGAATCGAAGATGATATAGCAAGTAGAATAAGATGTAGCTGTATGAAGTGGAAATAAACGACGGGGCAGATATATTGTGCAATAAAAAAAGTTCCATTTAAAGTGAAAAGAAAATGTTATAAAAATATTATTAAACTTGCGATGATATATGTAGTTAAGTCTTGGATAATTAAATAACAAAGGAAGAAAATGTCAAAATGATCAAGGAGTGTTAAATAGAATTCGGAATGAATATATAAAAGAGGTAGTTTGGAAATTATATCTTTAATTGGAAAAACGAGAGAGAATAGGATGATGCAGTTTGGGTATGTTAAGAGAAAGAAAGACAATGAGTTAGATAAAAAGGAATTCAGTCATAATAAGTAGGCCAAAGAAAAAGTGGTCAATATTGGAACATGAAAGTTTATGGAGTAGAGAAAGAGATTGTTATGCATAGGGAGATGACAAATATAAAAATAGCTGAATCCATTTGTGTGAAATAAAGGCGAAGAGAAAGAAGATGTATGTTTTCAAAAGATCAATGCGGATCTTCATATAGAGGCGGTGGTCCAATAAAATCATATCCTTACCTGCATTGGAAGTTGTGAACAAGTCAACGCGCAGAAATATGCGTTGAGTCCGTACCATCGGTTGAAGTATTCTCGTTTTAGTAGTTGGACTTCTTTGGGAACTAGAATTAACATAGGTACGTAAGTAAAATTACAAAATTCGAGCGATACAGTCGGTAACAGATATTTGCTGGGAAACAACTTACACTGTAACAATACTGGCATGAGCGGTGTGTACATAAAAACGATTATCGTAATGAATATGAAACCGTAATTGAAAATGGTCATTGAAGCGTCGTTTCCGAATTGAAAAAACATACCGCCGACGACGAGGCCGATGAACATGTACATGATAAGTTTGAATAATAAATATGACTACACAAAATCAAACATAAACCCGTGTTATAATAATATGAAATAAACGTTTCTTACATTAAGGGGATCAGAAACGGATATTATTACTTTTTCTTCCATTTATAACAAAACCTTGTAAAGTGCACCGAATTTAATTTTGAACTCATTAGCCTTTAGTCTATTTGTTATTGAACAAATAAATTTTTGATATTTTAATTAAAATGTTAATTTTTACATTTTTAAATATGTGTTTCAGTATACAAAAAAAAAATCAATCTATTTCTTCAATAACATTAGGAAAAAGACTGCAGAGTTCAAATTGTTTGTTTCCGTATTGAAAAAACATACCGCCGACGACGAGGCCGATGAACGTGTACATGATAAGTTTGAATAATAAATATGACTACACAAAATCAAACATAAACCCGTGTTATAATAATATGAAATAAACGTTTCTTACATTAAGGGGATCAGAAACGGATATTATTACTTTTTCTTCCATTTATAACAAAACCTTGTAAAGTGCACCGAATTTAATTTTGAACTCATTAGCCTTTAGTCTATTTGTTATTGAACAAATAAATTTTTGATATTTTAATTAAAATGTTAATTTTTACATTTTTAAATATGTGTTTCAGTATACAAAAAAAAAAAATCAATCTATTTCTTCAATAACATTAGGAAAAAGACTGCAGAGTTCAAATTGTTTGTCAGAATTAATTTTTATTCATTTTAAGTGGTTGAATTTTCGTCTAGCTATTAGATCTCTAAATCATCGTGCTATGCGAATACAATTATTAAACTCTTTCAAATGATTGGCATGTGCATGTGCACGCGGATAGTGGTTAAGTCTCAGATACACTCATATTAATAATTATTTACTTCTTACTCGACATTTCAAAATTGCCCATCCAATATTTATTTATTTACATCTTTTAAAGGCTCTTTCGATGTTTTACATTCGAAGGGTTACATAAAAAATTATAACTTTTCCAGATATTAATTAAAGGGGTTTCGTGTTATATATTTTATTGCTAATTAGAAAATGTTTATTGTTGACTAAACGAAGGATATTTTTTTTCAAAGTTAATTTTTAACATTCAAAGTCGACGTTCAAAAATAAAATATAATTAAATAAACTGGGTGAATAAAAAAAAAAATCAGTTAACTCGCTCAGCCTTGGTGATATAACTATCGTGTAAAATATCATCCATTTAATACGTCATCTTACGTAATCTCTTTTGTGTTGTATCACCATTCGCTTGAGCAACACGGTGAACTGAGACCATCCCGAACTAGAGAAGTCGTACAAATGATGCGAAACCGTGTCGTACTGCGATGCTCGACGAACGATGGGCTTCCTCGTTTCAGAATTGTCCTTGTACCACCTCAGACATTTACCGTTGTCTACGGACGTTGCCATTTTTTCCGAATAATCGCCGTACTCCCGACTACAGACTTCGATCACTATAAAAACAAAATAAAAAGACGTACGGAAATTCAACACGCGGTTTAAAGATCGATTTTCAGAGTATTCGAAAAACAAATATATATATATACACATGTCACCGTCAATGTCGGAAGGTGACTAGGAATATAATCAATTATGACTGACAATGTTAGGCAATGTTGAAAAATGAACACAATATTGTTGTTAACATTGACGTACGTTTTTAGTAAGTGTTATAATTTCAGACAAAAACTACATGAATTATTTTACGGTTTTCACTTGTCATTACTTATCGACTGGGGTATCAGTATAAGCGTGACTGCGTAACAATAGATTAAATTGAAATGTTTAAACATATTTATTAAAATCTATAATCTCGTTTGAATTAAAAATTAAACTATATAAAAATAATTTGATTACTGAAAATTAATTGAATTTAGAGGTAATCGATGTAAAAACAATAAAAAATAATTAACCCGGTTCAATTCAACGGTTTCTAATATGTCTTATCTTAAATTACAAATTTCAATACTGTTATATTGCGAATATGTTCATAACTATGATAATTAAAGCGTTAACGGTAAAAATCGGTTTATTAATGAAGACGGTGTCAGCCATAGACGTCTTATGCACAGATCGCGTATAAATAAAATATATAGAAACCAACACGTGTGCGAGAGGGACACACTCTAACATTACTCTTTCAAAGACTACTTAAAAGTTTTTTTTTCACGCTCCGACAATAGCATTGCAACAAATCACCGGTAAGATAAAATATTATAATACATATATATATGTAATATATATATGTATATACGTACTGAAGTCCGCCGGGTTGTAATGTTTGGGACAATTGAGCCCGATGGTAGACAGGTATGGGACCATATCCGAACCTACTCCGGCGAACATGCACTGTCCTTCGGCCACTATATAAATGTGATCGAACATTGCAAACAGTTTTGCACTGGGCGTGTGTATGGAACATATGATCGTCCGACCACCGTGTGCGAGATCCTTCAGTAACGACACACACTGTGAACTGGACAAGTCGTCTAGACCACTTTAAATAAATAAATAAATAAATAAGTAAATATGTAAACGAATAACACTTAGCATTTTTAATCTATAAAAAATATTCAACTGTTTGTGCACGTTTAAAACGTCTGTGAGTAAACAGATCTAATACTGTTTATTTTTGTACCGACCGATGACACTAATATATTGTATATAACTTATCGCTTAAAAAATTAATTTGCAATGTTGTCAATGAAAATTGAATGTTAAACGATTAGGTTACGTTGAAATTTCCAGAGTTATGAAATATTTGTGTTTTAATATAAACACCATATTATAACAAAGATTGGTAAGTTAATGAACATAATTAACCCAAATAAGTTAAGTTAAATTGGAAAATAATACTAACCTTAACTTAATTACAAACAAATTAAACTGTATTGTTTATCACAACAATTGGGATTTTAGTGTAAAATTATATTTTACAAAAAATGAAAAAATAATAAATACATACATTTTTTACTTCTTAGTATAATTAAGGAATATACCATTTCGTTACACGTCTTTAATATTTCATTAGACGTGAAGTATTCAAATGGTTGTTTCAGTCATTACTTATACTGTATATAGAATGTATCCCTGAGATCAAAATTAAAATGACGTTATATAATATTTCATATAACGTTTAGTTGTTACGATATGATCTATGACGATATGCGCAGAGGTTGATTACGAATATAGTATGGTTATTAACCGTTAAAATACTAATTGTATAAATAACGTAAACACACAAACAAACACACTTACGTAGTAGGTTCGTCCAAAAATATTATGGGCGGATTGTTAACGAGCTCCAGTGCGATGGACAATCGTTTTCTCTCTCCGCCTGATAAATTCTCCATGAGCGTGTGTTTCGTTTTAGTAAGCCGAAGCATTTGAAGAATTTCTTCGATCTGCAATACAACAACAACAATATCCGTCGTCAAGTATTTAATATGTCGTTCACGTTAATATTGATATTATTACAGAGTCAAGTTTTTCTCGTTTAGAAATGGTGTAACCGAGTTTCAAATCGGCCGCTATCTCCATAGACTCCAACACCGTGAGCGACGGTTGCAAAAGGTCTTCTTGCATAATGTAACGACACATTTTTCGAAACGATTTCATTTCTCTCGGTCGGCTGTTCACCATGATGGAACCTCTGGCATCACCGCACCTGCGCAGACGAATCCGAAAAAATATCAAATATATTTATACACCAGAAAAAATGGGGTAAAATTAATATTATAATATATATATATATATAAACCTATATCCAGCTAAAACGTTTATCAGCGTGCTTTTTCCGGCGCCAGACGGCCCAAGAATTGCCGTCAGTTCACCGGACCTAAATAAGCCACTTACACTTCGGAGGATAATTTTTGATCCTGTAAATGAGAAAAAAATATTTTATGAAATTTCGCGAAGCTTCATATACACATTGATCAAAGATGGGCAGAGTTAATATTAATATTAATATTAGAGTTTAACTTTGAACTAAGTACACAGTAACACAGTTAAACCAAAAATGAATTTTTTTTTTGTATCTTTGACTTGTATATTTTTTAACTCGTAGAAAAAATAATCACCTTTTTATTTAAAATTACAAAAGAACACTTACCATTATATCATCATTATTATTATTATTAATTTATGTTGTATGTTATATTTTTGTTTTGTTGGAATTCTCTTGTATCTAGTATCACAATTTTGTTTACGTTTATTTAAATTTAAATTTGTTTACAAGCAATTAACTAAATAATAACTTCTTAACAGATATCTTAACTAAATAATTATAATATTTTAATAGTTCACCGAATAAAATAAGTTAAAAATCAATATTAATTTAACTCTAACCTATTATATACTAACTATACTAGTTGATTACAGGTGTAATTAGACCTCAAGTTTTTTTGGTATACGAGGGGTGTTAAAATTATAGATAACACATAAAGCCGCAAAAGACTATACCTCCCTCACTAACACCCCTTCTGTTTCACACCTATTATTATCATATATTTGAGTATTTGATAAATGTAATAATCTTTGTACAGAACTCGTGCGTCTTGCATAACATTAGAAACTTGACATTTATTTTAACATTATCTTTATAATTTTAATACAATATCTGTCTAAAATGTGTTCAGTTTTAAATCATTTGTAAGATCTTTTCTCATACTTAATATAGGTTATTAAATCACTGAATCACTGTTGAAGACTGGAAACATATAGCTTCATTTTGTATTCCAATTTTCAACCTGACGCAGCTGTGGAAATTATTGAAATTGTAACTGCTATTTGTAGTAACTTACATGCATTTGAATATGTTAAATATTTGATGTGAGCTATTAATTTCAAACTTAAGGGTGCAAACGTTTTTCTAACACCTTTACTAAATTCGCCTATGTGGGTGATGCCCATTTTTAACATTAACGGTACATATTATTACGTATATCAGAGCATTTTTTAGAAAGCTTGATGTTTTAGGAAAGTATAAATATATATACATTCAATAATAAATTTGTGGTATTATTAGTAATATTTCTCGTATAAACTCATTTAAATCGCAATTAAAATAATCCACTTTATTCATTTATAAATATTCAACAAGTTTTTATTGAATATTTATAAAGTTGTATTCTATGTAAACATTTATTACATGTATTGAATAAGTATCTAAATATGAATTTCAAATTTTCCATTTTTTTGTTTGTTTTAAGTGTTTGAAATTAAAAATCTGGGTGTAATGGAATTATTGAAGATTTTTTTTTAAATTCTAATTCAAAACATTTATAATTTTGATATGTAAGAGCTGAAAATTGTATAAATGATTAATGATATATTTTCCTATTTATATTTTAAAATTCATTAAAATCGAGTGAGACAAATAAGTCTAGAATAATTAGTTCATAACAGTATTCATTAATTGCATGTGTTATTAACTACAACGATATTATAAAAAACATTTCTTTGTAAAATGTAAAGTTGAAAATTGTATACAATTATTATATTAAAGTTGTAATTAAGTCGTTAATTATTTACAACTTTACATAAGTACATTAAATTAATGTAGAATATTTATATTTTAACTTTTTTTAAGAAAAGAAGGTTGGTGTAAGAAACATTTTGGCGTACCAAATGTATTTTTCTTCATGCGCCCTCAAAGTATAACCAGTGATGGCTTGTGTAAAAATATTCAAATCGTAAAAATTTGGAAAATCATTTATATTTCCCAAGACATATCTTGGTCTGGTTCACGATAAAAAAAAATCACCCTGTATCGTGTCTCGTCCGCCGTTATGTTATATTTTCTTAAATTTCCGTCACACATATACACAGAGAGAAAGAAAAAGAGAGGGAGAAGGAGAAAAAATTAATTAATTAATGAAACGCCAAACAATAGACGTCAACAAATATTGTATAATTAATTCGACAAAACCGACCTGATACTTGACCTCATTGTATCCGGCACATCACCTTTTACAGTGTTATACGATCGAAACGAAGAATAAAAATCGTTCTCGTCGAACGCATATATAATAAAATATCGACATAGTTACATAAACAAAGTGTATTATATTACTGTAACTTATGGGTTAAATACGATTTGCTCGTCAATATCCGTTATATTATGCGTAGTGTTCGTAATGATTTGAATTTTATTAAATTG
Organism: Schlechtendalia chinensis; assembly: GCA_019022885.1. NCBI lineage: Eukaryota > Metazoa > Arthropoda > Insecta > Hemiptera > Aphididae > Schlechtendalia > Schlechtendalia chinensis. Next base: position 10,318,468 of record CM032344.1, read on the forward strand.
TGCTTAAATCGATCAAATTAAAATACGTTTTGTATGTGACGCATACTTCATGCATTTCCAAATACTATATAGTATTAATTATTAGCACTGCAAAGATTACCTGATAAATCTTATTCCCAGTATAGAGTTCGAACCATATATCACAGTAATACGTTGTATAGTACAGTCAATTTGAACATTTTTATGTTACATAAGTCTATGACGTTTACTTTGACATCGTGATTTGTCCCATAGTCAATTGTGTTTAAATCAATAACTACAATTCCTAGTTTTAACTTTTTTTAAATTAAGTTCTGTTACTATTTTTTTTACATTTTGACTTTAAACTTAACTAGTTAATTTTCTTTTTTGTCAACTATTAACTTTTGACTGTATGTCATATTATTAATTTGATTGAACTAATTTTTGTTGATTTTTTTCATTAACTCGCTCATTTTTACATGTATTTGCAAGTTATATACTAAGATAATATAACCAGTAGTGTATCAGCGTGTATTTACATTATATATATAGAAATGTTTAATACTATTAAATTTACAAACCACAAGAAAAAATTACGTTAGTCTGAAATTACAATGGAAGTGACATTTTAGATGATTTAAAACTTGGGCGACGAATACTCAGTTTATAGACTACTCACTTCAAAAAAAGCTTACAATTGCAGTTTGTTTTTATAGAAAATTATATACTAATTCCGTTAAAAAATATTACTCCTAATATCACAAAATAGATTTAAATTTGTCAACGATATTATTCATGTACGCTCGTGCTACTGGAAATAGTATTTTTATATTTAACTTTATTCGTATTCACAATACGAGAGACATATTTAAAATTTTTCAACTGCTCGATCAGACGGAAAAGATTCGGTCTTTTTATATATTTTTTCTCATACAGTTTTATAAAACGTAGAAGTTACGCTCAAAATTTACGTGTGATGCGAAATCTGCGGGTCCTCAGTCATGCCATTGATTTTGAAACGTATTATTTCCGAAATCACGTAAATCGCAAAGTGTAAGTCAAAATAAACGAGAAATCGTATACGGTGTGCTCGAATCTGTTGCAGATAACGATAATATGGTACGTCGAAATGAAACTCAAGACTTTGTGTCTTAAATAATTGTACATTACGTTATCGATTCGATGTCTTCGACGTTATATAATAATATATATATAAAAAAAACCGTCGGATTTCACATTCGCGCGGGCAAATCGACGCTCACCCGGTATATAGAGGTAGGTTCTACCTATCTCGTGATTTAGCAACGAATAACTAGTTTCGTTAAAGAAGTCGCAACGCGGTCATTGTCCTTTCATACGTCATATATCTACCTACGTATATAACTAACGTTCGCGAATTTTGTAGCCCTGGGGAATCTGTAGAGCAAGTTACATTTATATTTGAGTGTGCGTGGCTTTTTTTTCCGTCATTCTTTCTAATCATCTGCGATCCACGACATTTCTCATATTAAGTGAGATGATGATAGTATAACACACTACTTAGGAGGCATCAAACATTTACATGTTTCATTTGATAATTTTTGAAAAAAAAAGTTTTATTACTTTTGTTGTCATGTTTTCGTGTTAAGAGTGTACGTAAAATACCGGTCAACCTTTCTATCTGCAACGTCAGCTCCGAGAAACGATTTAAATTTAATAAAAGTACTAATATAATATAAAAAATAAAACGGCGATTAATAGTTTTTGGGTCATTTTTGGTATGTCATAGTAGATCGGATTAGCATTTGTTGTTAGTCAAATAACTACAGAATAAATATAATCAATAGTTTTATCTTTACTAAAAGGCGGTGATCTTCCAAAGCGTATCGAATTAGACAAACGCCAAATACCCAGTGTTAAAAGATAACTTTTAAAAAAATGTACCGCATTAAGTAACTTTATTCATTACGAAATGATAATATATCAATCTAGTGTACTGCAGTAGCAGTTTTTAAATTTAAAAATATATTATTATTATTTATTTTAATATCAGTGTAAACGGTACATGCATTTTTAACGCTTATACAAAATATTTGTCTAAGTCACGATGTAAATGAATTTTTAAATATATTTAGTATAGTTTTAATCTTTTGAGTCAGATTTTCAGCTCTTAATTACCAAAATTGCATATTAAATGTTAACGGCTTAGGTATTCAAATTTAAAATTGTATTAATTTCAAAAATAATTTTATGATAAATAACTGATAAACGTTTCATGTGTTTTACAATATTTAGTTATGGAATTATAATATTAACGAAAATAAACCCGAAATTAGATTTGATGAAAATCAAATATGGTGTTGATTATGGTATTGTTCGGCAGTTGTTTCTTTTACAGCCAAATACGAAAACAAATACACGTTATCACTGTAAAGACGAATGTGCTTGGAATCGATAAGCAATAATAATCACGTCGATTTCGTCGGTTTTTGAGACGAATAACAATTGTGTGCGGCGGACGAGTCGGTTGCTTTCGAATATCGATTCAACTAAGAACCCGATGAATCGTCGTGGTTCTAATCTCGAACGGACTGATTAAATAGGTGTCTGATGGCTTGTACTTTGTAATATCGCGGCGGCGTACCGAATGTGTTATATCAAATAAATTACAACGCGTTACCTACATTTAAATTTTATCCGATATATAACAATACTTACACATGTAAGAACTTTGTTCTTTTTAACCATGTTATTATTATTAAAACAATAATAATATATAGGTTATGCATGTTTCAAATATGATGCATTTCGATAATTCACTCATATTATAGACATCATATACATTTTTTTTTATATAACAAGCCGGCATCTTAAACAAATTTTAATTCTGTATTTTTTAGCATGAAAAATAAACTATTATTAGAAATTAATATAATATAATATTACTAATTAATATTGTCATAATCACATAATTTAGAAATGGTGACCTAAAATTTTGTCTACATCAAATAAAAATGCTTTTAAACATTAACCATTTGGTCAACGGGAATCGGTTTAGTATAATAAATGTATATTTGGTAAATATCAAATATGCAACTACCTATGGTTAGAAGGGACATTTAATTATCGGACTCGAAATATTCTGATAATGCGTCTCCAAGAGAAATTTTCAATATCAGTACTTTGTTCTAATTCATCGCGTATTTTAAATTAAACCCCTTATTACTCGCGAAATGCTCATTGGGTTTCAAAAAACAAATATGTGCTAATTTCCGTAAAATATATTCTTAAGGAATTTATTATTGAAATTGTAGGTTTTACAAATTAAAGATGGTGTTGAACATATTCTAAAAAAAGTACGACAAAAACTATTTATACAGAGATACAGTCCCGCTCTTTATAAAAAAATTACTCTGTATATATACGTATACTATATTATTATATTAAATATATATATATGCCTTCCTAAACTTTTCCTTTCAGCGAGTATAAAATATTATATTCTTCTACCTGCTGCAATCGTACCTTTCTCTTTCGAAAAAACCGACTACGCAATTATTGTTAATTAATATACTGTCGTTATATTATTATTTGTGTTAAATATCTGTCATTTGATTATTTAAGAGTTTCAAGATATAAATTTATCAATTACTTATATTAACGTTGAAATTATAGTATTATAAATGATTTATAAATATAGTATGTATTTATCAATGGTGGGCATTAACTATAATTAAAACGATTATTTTTATTTACGTTCATAACTTAGTAATTAACTTATTTTGTCATTATCTACTAAAATTAAATTCGCACTGCATGAATTTAACTTTTTACAATTAATATTATCAATTGAATTAGAATTGAATTTGGTATTTCTTATAATAAAGAATTTCGTACATTTTAATAATTTTCCGGTTTTTATGTTTATACTTTATTCAAATTTGATATTTTAGAACCAAAGGCATAAAAATTGAGTACAGGGAAAAATGTTTAAAAATCGTTAATTATAATTTTTTTCAAGCTTTTAAATTTCAACATTTTTGGGTGAAAAATCAGTTTCCGCGTAAAATGATGGAATTTTATATTTAAATCCATAACATGAGCAAATTTTGTATTTTCAAAAATGAATGTAAGTTGAAAAACACTTTTTTTTTACATTACGTCAATTCCAAAATGTATTAAATTCAACTAGGTTAAAATATTTTTTATAAGAGGATAAAATTGTATTTACACAACAATTCTTAATCTACGATAATCTCAACTACGTTATTATCGTCGCAATTACTAGTAAATCTTCGTATATATTATCTATTAAATACAATACGTAGAAATTATAATATTATCGAAACTAATTTCAAAACAAATTACCGAGTTACTTATATATTATTGTATAAACGTCGTAGTTAGATAATATTTATTTGATATTTTTCGAAGATAAAATATTTCTTACCGTTTGGACCTTGTGGCACGCTGTAAGTTAAATCTGAAAATTCTATATCGACAGGTGGTCTTTTCAACAAGTGGTGATGGGATTGGCCACTTTCTATGTCGTCAAGAGAATCCATTTTTAAAATAAATCTGAAAAATAAAACATTTATCTATTATATATTTAGCTTGAACGATTCTAATAGAAATTTTAAATATCGTTAAAATAAGATACGTTTTAACACGTTAACTATATATTTTCATATAAATAAGACAAAATAGTAGATAGAATTTTGACTTCAAAAATTGAATTCACCCAATCAACACGTGTAGATTTAGCCAAAGAGATTTTCGTCGACCATTCGCAAATTAAAAATAAAACGTAATAATTTAAAGAAGTTGTTTTCCTCTTCTGCAAGCACGACAACAACAATATATGAAATTATCGATCGCATGTCGGTTTATGTTATTATCGCAACGGAATGTTAATATAATATTAATTACGTGTTCGTTGTTATAATAAGATGTGATTCGGATTCATTACACTATGCCATATGAGTATTATGTGTATTTATATGCTAGTTTGCTATACACACTATAGTAAATTAATTGGCTGACGCGAAGTGACGAATTACTATTACAATAAAATTATTTAATTTAAATTTAAATTAAATTAAATTTTGTTTAATTCATGTGTATAGCTCTGATTTAATATTGAAAGACGATTATAATTGATGTAAGGATTATAAGGATGTATATTTTATAACTGTATACTAAACATATCTTAGTATAGTGTCCATGCATTATCTAATTTGTTTTTTAAATCATTTTAGCAATTTACATAAGCTTAACTGTTGTTAAAGTTATTGTTTGCTAAACTTACACTTGTAGAATAACATAGTATTAAATGTATAGATAGACTTAATACATGACATATACATATATGTGTGTGTGTGTGATAATTACGGGACGTTTTAATTATTATCATTGTAGTGAGTATTGGTACAATTAACTGCTTCATTATCCATCTATTATATAAAATATAAAATTTCAATCGTTATCTAAAATCAGTCAATGACAGTGTGCATTAAGCTAAAACACAAGGAAAGACGTGTTAAACCTAAACAAGTGCATGGAATGCATATACTTTTGAGTACCTAACAACAAAATTGGAAAATAAGTCATTCGTCACATCATACATAATGTAATCGATTTGTCGGCATGTTCAATTCGTCCACTTAACACAATCCGTGATCGAAGATAACATTATTATTATCTTGAATTTTACCCCACTCTGCTCTAAATTTTAATAAAGCACTATGCAGTACTTGTAATATCTGGTCATTAATTATTTACTTAAAAAAATTGATCAACAGTTTTCTATTTCACTGGGTCTTCTTGTCGAGTTATACGTACGGAAATAAAAATATATTGTCTATAACTCGACCTGCATAGAAATCTCGTATTCTAACTCCATGATGTTCGTTTTATCATCCTTATCCAGATATAGTTTTTAGTAACAGAACTCAACACTGAATTTATTGAACAACCATCAAGATCTTGTTTTGATTTTTCGTATTCCCTGCAGCAGTCTACATTACGTAGTTGTACCATATGGAAAACGTATGCACTTTTTTAAGAAGCTGGTGATGTTCGAACTATTGTTTTATGTAATCGTTAACCTTAGTATGTACCGCCGCGGCGCGTACACATCTCGCTCGTTTGCCTTCAAACATTTTTAATTACAACCGTGTAGAAATAATACAGTCGGGAAGTGGGCAATGGTAAAATAATGTCTATGTTATGTATTGTACGGCCGCAGACGGGAAAAGAGATTGTCAATATACGCGAATAAAAAGTGGTCGGCGGATAGGCGAGGGAATTACTGCGGTGAAATTACCACGTAATGCCAATCGACGGCAATTTAAACGTATATTATTGTTTATCTGTTTACACGTCGTTAGGCATAGGTGAGGTACTCTAGTATGACGAAATGCAATAACGGGTTTTAACATGAAATTTGCAATTTGAATATTAATAAGGACATTTCTGGGATATTTTAAGAATTTGTGACAAAATCAAAAACATCATTAATTTTGTTAATCTAAAATATATTCAAATTTGTTAGAAATTGATACGAAGTCACAAACATTATGATCTTAGGTAATTTTTTTAAATAAAAGTTATTGTAATATAAATTTTTTTTAAAGTTCAAATTATTTTTTAAAGTTACGTAAGTTAATGTCAAGTTATTTAATGCATTACTTTGAAACTTAGCTTTTAGCATTGTAGGTAAAAACAAAAAAAAACAAAAAATAGATTTAAATTTTAAGTCAATTTATATATTTATATATTAACTTGAGTTAAAAACAATTGCCGAGGCTTACAAACTAACATAAATTAATTCGATAGTTATTTCTCATATACGTGGCTTTAATATATAAAAAATGAATTCATAAAATCCATTTGAAGTCAATATTCATATAAATATTGTTTACTAATTCCGTTTCAATTGCTAATAAAATAAACTCGATTGCTAAAAATAATTGTGTAATATAAATAATAGACATTTAAGTTGTATCTTTAGTTCTTTCTTTTGAATAAAACAATCGAAAGACGAAAAAAATAAATATTTTACTGTCTTTAAAAACTTTAAAACACTTAGAAATATAATTTATTCTTTAAATATTACTCTGGATTGAGCCAATAGCTGAGTGGATTTTTATGTGTCAAAGGCCATGACGAACGGATTGAATAATCAGCTAGTCTTACCAATGCTCCCTTATATCGCTTTTTTATTTACTTTATTGACATATCAAAACGTATTTTTATTTTATTATTATTATTATTTGTTTTTGATAAGAAATTTTAAAATACGCAATATAATATCTGATAATGGTATGACAAATAATAATTTAGTCTGATCGGTAACGACCTTATCTTCATTCACGTTTTCATCCAAATTTTTTAACGACAACTCAATATAACTGTATCCAAGATAAAAGAGTAAAAATATTCAAATACTTGCCTTATACAATGAAGTATTTATGAGTAAAATTTCAAATACTTTTTGTTTAAATAATTGAAGGATATTTACTATATTAAAAAGATTTTTTTTTACAACACAGGCTATGTAATGACTGCGTGTACAATACAATAAATATTTATACATTGTCACATATATATTCATAATTTATGTATTTTTATGATATGAAAAAACAAAACAAAATTGCTCAAACATTATATTATAATATTGTCATCGTATTGCAGAAAATTATGTATATTTTAAACAGTAAATATTCTTATTACGATAAACTTATCGTGAGTTATAACTAGGATTTTGTTTGTAGTTTTCTGTATTTCTTTTTATAGAAATTAGAAAACCTAATCTGGAGGTCGAATTATACTATATATATATATATATATATATATATATATATAATAGGTGTTTTAGCACGTTTATCATTTTTGTAGTACGCGCGATTGAACACATTTTCATAATATTGTGGAATTGTTAGAAATGATAAATGTACAAATTAAAACAATTATATCTCGAAAGTATACTAAATTGTTATAGTATACTGGTTTGGGTTTTTGTTCTTAAACATATTAAAGTGAAATATGTTTTTATGCGTAAAAATAAACAATAAATCTCAAAATACGCTTAACTATAATAACTAAATAACTCGATATAGGCGAGTAACTGCGTATTATATATATATATATATATATATATATATATATATAGATATAACTTGGTTACTAAAATTGAGTAGAACTCGCCCAGTTTGGACAAAGACTTATGTACATAGTATAATTGTTTATACACTATATTGTAATCGATTCGACTTGCAGTATACATAAGGGCATGGACCTTTTCCGCCAAAAAAACTGGTTTCCTGTAAATGTTTTAAAAAAACGTTACGAGATGGCCTTGGAAAAAAATTCGAATTTGCTAATAAGCATACGAGTAGTTTAAACTCTAAATTCAACTCGAACACCACAATTGTCCGTTAGATAGACGGACACAACAAATGATGGCGTAGCATCTAAAACGAATTCCAAACATAATTAAAGAAATATTAATTGAAAACGCAAAATAATCAATATTTTTAAAGTTCTATACGTTTGTTATCTAAAACAACTACCAACTTTTAATATTATGAATAGATACGTAACGGCAATGTGATTTTTTGAATTTATATAATAATAATGAATAATGTCTATACTTTATTTATCTATTTATTTAATATAAGTAATTCGAATTGCACATCAAACTAACCATTATTCGGTAACAAAAATATTTCCACTGAGAAAATATTATCCTATATTATCTAATATTAAAATGCATTAATTTATTTTTATTTGTTTATTAAATTCGTATTCAATTTTGAAACCTATGGCGTTTCCAAATATTTTTTTGAGAATATAACTTTAAAGAGAGACAAGTTTTCCACACCCTATTTTCCTTAATTATACAATTGCAAATTACAAAAAATGAACGAGACGAATCATTGATACGTACATACCAAAAGTTTTGAACACAAATGCGATAAGTCAGTCATAAGTGTTGACTTTTGTCCATATTTCAGCGTGGGACAGTGTCATAATATTACGATAAAATAAATAAATAAATAATTGAAGGTAATTAGATCCACTTTGGGGGGGATAAGTGTCCTATTGTTGCACCAAATGTTTATAGCCCTCAGTAAAAAAAAAAAAAAATTCAGTGAAGGTCGTCATTACTATAATATACAGTTACCAGACCGTTTTTCAGATGTAGAGTACCCGGAAATTATTATAATTATTATTATTTGCTTTATAACAAATGTATTAAATGTAATAGTATTTATAGTGAGTACGTATCATAAATATATGTATATTTTATATACGATGTGAACGACCTTGTATAGTCAAATATTATACTTAACCTACCCGTAATTACAAATAATATCATTACATTAATTATTCGTTAAAAAAAAGATCAATGTTTCCTCGTACAATTCGCTGATAATATTTATAGATATATACATAGTTCCAACTGAATACGTCTTATAAAAAACAAAGTTGCCAGAAAGCCGAATTTTCCGGTTTTTTAATATGATGTATTTCTCTGTTATACATGTTTATATACACGTTTGACCTTGTAAAGACATTTTCTGGTTTCGATGTTTATTTTGTGGTAAATTGCATAAAGTTAAAAACGGAAGAGAAGAAGAGAGAAACGGTAATATCATTAAAATCAATATTAGAGCCGTAAATAAAATCGAGATAACTGTAAACTGATAACCGCAAAATGATCATTCGGTTTCAAGCCCTGTTGTCGCGTGACGATTCATAAATCATCAAAGTGCGTTTTACAAAATCGTTTTTCAATTAATTAAATTTAATTTGTACATTTCAATTGAACGCATTTCTAAATATAAATAATCATATAATAATGACCGTTTGAATAGTGTTTATTTTCGCGTTCGTTGCTTTCTTCGACATACGCACGCATACGTACACACACATATAATATATATATATATATATATATTTCTAGTCATAACAAACAGGTTTTCTTTGACTATTGCTAAATAACCGTCGTTTTTATCTTTTGTATTTTTTACGGCGTTTATACTATTATGTGTTACTCTACTATACGTTTCTCGTCTAGTCGAGACAAGTGGTTGATCGACGCGGTGACGAAAATAAAATATTAACTGGACATCGTCGCGCGCGCGAGTCATCACGACGATTCATCTGTTTTTAAGTTTCCGTCGGAATAAAATGCGATCGTGGACTTATCCGATCATAATTTACGATTCACAATCATTCCGCGGTTTGGTTCGACCCGCGGGAGACGAATATTTTATTTTCGCCGTATTTCGAAATACGGTACAACTAACACGGGGTCGTGTTGACCGACGTTACGTTTACGTAACATTCCGACAGGACGATTACCGTATACAGTACCCAACTTTAGCTCTGATAACTTCGCTGGTTATTATCATTTAACTTCAAACACCGTTTTTTGTTGTCGTGTGTTTTTTCCATCGACTTTGTAACTCATTCGTGTACACAAATTATCTGCATAGCGCAGACGTACGGAAATGGAACGAGACGCGTTACGGCGTCCATGTCGTTGTATGTTATGTAAAAACGCGGCGCCACGACGAGAACACGTTTTGATTTGAATACTCTCATCGGCACGTAACGCGCGCGGCCACAGACGTCATAACGAAAACAGAAAAACAATAAAAAAATTAAAAAAAACAAGGTGGTTCGTCGAGCCCGCGGCTCGGGGCGCGGTGGTCGGTCGGCAGACCGAAAGAAAATCGCGTGTCATCGCAACGATTGCGCGCGTCGTGACGTCGTCGGCAACGAACGAAACCACGGGAAAACACGGTCAAAAGAAAAGACGCGTCGTCGCAATGCCGGCGCGCGCGCGCGCGTACGTTGCACTATATGTGTCGCACGCACTTTCACTAATCCGCCGGGCGCTCGGCCCCGCCGCGTTAACGTCGTCCGCGTTGCCCAACCGGCCCCGTGTACCACCACCGCACGCGCGCGGGTCCGTTTTCGTGTCTGCGCGCGCACGCGCACGACAATTCGATATCGTACGTACGGGGCGGGGGGTGTACTCCTCTCGGACGGCGCGCCCGAGCCCGGCACGCGCGATAGCCGGTGCGTTGCGGAACGCGCGCGTCTTCTCTTTCACTCCGTATCGCGGGCGAGTGAATTACGGGGAAAACAATAAATCGTCGAATAACGACGGAGGCGGAAAGAAGAAGAAGAAGAAGAAGAAGAAAAAACGAAAAAACCGTATTATTTTTCTTTTTCCTTTTACCGCATGACGGACTCGTCGTCGGGCACACGGCGGACCGGCTGCGAACATCATAAATTCGTGTATACAATTTTATAACGCGTCAACATCAGTTTACGCGGCGTGACGATACGCGTCGGCCGGCCGGCCGTATACATAATAAATACGATCGGCTCTTATCAGGAAGACTATATAACCGACGTTATGTGGGTCACGTGAATGTCATTGAAACGCTCGGGTCGGGCCAACGGTGCTCGTTGTTCGACAGTGACGATATTATTATTAATTATTTTCTTATTGACGCGTTCATTTTATTCGAAAATTTTCAAAAACTCATCGAGTTACTGTTGTTGTTGTTGTTGTTTTTAGAAAATTCGATTCCGGTACCCGTCTTAACCTGTTTCGGTTTATTTTTGATAATATTCGGCAAAGAATTTAATTTAAAAACGAAAAGTAACTTTTCAAATTCAAAGTTCAAACAAAAATAAATTGATACCGTTAAGTTACTTATTTGAATTAAATCGACTAAACTTATACATTGAGAAACGTTAAAAATATTCATTTTTATTCAGTAAAATAATATCTATTCCAACTCGATAAAATTAAAATTAACAAATTAAATTATTTTAGAACTTTTTATTTGTGCGACGTTAATAACAGACATTAAAATATAAAGGAAAAAATTGAATTCAGTGGAACTGAAAAATAAAAACCGAAAACAACTGATGAAACCCTTTATCTCCAAATATTGGTCAAATTTTCGGTTTTGGTTTTTAAGAAAACTTAATAAGGGTCAGTGTTGAGGGTCTTATCTCATTTGCACGTAATATTTTTTAACGGGATTTAGATAGTTTTAATTTTTAATTAGCTAAATTTCGTTTTTTAAAGTTAACTTTTAACTTTTTAAGTTAAAAAAATAAAATACAAAAACATTTGAATTAACTTGTACTTATATTAATTAATCCAGTTAAAAATATTAGTCAACTTGGACAGCGTTGTAGTAGTTAAAACGGTACGTTTTATTTTCAGGGGCTTTAAAATTCGAGATCTTCAACAATGAATGAGGCAGTAACTCAACAACAATAATAATAATTAAAAAATGTTATATTAAGTTAATTGTTATTGTCATTTTGAAAAATGTGAACATTTATTCAAATTTATTAAAACTGTTTATGTATTATACGCCACGATTATTATCAATGAATTGTTCGATTTCGGGTATTATGTATGTTGTACATAGAGCGCGGTGTTATGTTCAATCGGAATCGTCGATTTAAATTATGTATGACGTACCTATTAATAAAATATATTTTATAATATAAATATATATATAGGGAACACTCGACGACGGGCGTTGGCGTGAACTAGAAACTGTTTTATTTTGCTGATAATTATAACGTTCTAATTATTAATATAATATATATATATATATATAGCAATTTCATAAACATTGTTATCATTTTCACTGTTACATAAATTGAATAGGATTAATCGGTCAAATACGACGATAGATAAATAAAGATATTGTTTTATATATATATATATTGGACATTTTATTGATTGTACGCACTCTTACCTTTATTTTATTTTTGACCTATTTATTTATTACGTTTTCAAACATTTTTTTAATATTAATGAATTGCGAAATACTCGCGAAGAATAATATGTGCACAAGTATACAATATGTGTGTAATATAATAAATACGCGATAACCTTTGAATGTTTTTTGAACACTATTATCACACACACGCACACAAATTCGTACGCATACGTACAAACAAATATCATAGATTGTGCGATTGTACGACAAAACCGCGATTACCTATTTAAAATATAAATACTGACCTATATAATTTGCCGATTCGTTTAATTCCTATCTCACAACAACGAGCGTATAGTTTTTAAATGTTTAACATTTTAAATATTTTCAAAACGATAAATGTTATTATAAATGTAAAAAAAGAAAATTTGAGTCCTACGGGGATCTCATTTAGCAACACAGTTTAGTTATGTAAAAATATTAGTCTACTTTATTTGTATTTTCTTAAACATATAGTTAATTGTTAATATTATATATTGGCACGTTTTTAAAAATTGCGAATGAATAAAATAATACATTTTAAAATAAAAATAAATAAATAAATAAATTATATAGCAGAACTATGCTGAGGATCGGATAATATGAAAGAAATCGCAAAGAGAAGAATGACGTGGGAAATATGGATCATTATCAAGAACAATTATTGAGAAGTATTCGATCGGTTAACGATCATTAAGGAAGGCCTCGACTACGCCTAGAAGTTAGCAACAGAGTATAGAAATAGATGATGAGGTCTCGATAGCCGGCCGGTCGACGAAGATAAGTGCATACCAAGGGTGTAAAAACGTATATTTGTTTAAGCGTTTAACCGAAACGAGTTTTCCAATACTCATACAATGTGCTGTATACGACATCGCGAAACCCGCGACATCCCTCGATTCGCGTATCTCGAGATCTGACGGCGCAACGACGACTTAGGACAAGTTACCGCGGGGCATTGTACAATATTATAACTATAGGGAATTAATAATTTTATTTTCTTTGACGCGCGGAACGACGTACAAACAAAATATTATAATGGTGTGTGCGCGCGCGGTTCTAATTTGACGTATCCATACATAATGATAGTTCGAAATTGTTCACACCGCAAGCATGCGGATATTGGTCGAGTACGTACGTTATTTATTGTTATTTTAATATCAATAAGGTAGATATTATAGATATCTGTATTGCGGACAATATTTTCTTTTGTACCGTGATTGGCGTTGCAGACCAGACTTTATCCGCTGAGACAGCATATTTATATAATGATCGGTGCTAAAAAAAAAAAAATTGTAGCCACTTGATTTTTTGTGACTGATGGTGGTAAACGGCGGGGGGGGGGAAGACGGATATCAACCTTCGAACTAAATAATTTTTGTTATTAAGCATAAAGATTTTGAGTCTTGTGTTCTGTATTATGAAAATCCTATGGTTTGGCATCAGTTTGTTGCAACCGTCGATTTATAAACCAATGTTGTACATACTTAACTAATTATAAAATTAGATCGACGCGATATATAACTAAATATAGATGGTTTTGAACGCTGAAAGTTAATTTTTTTTAATTAATTTTTAACATAATAAGTTATATTTTTTTAAACGTATGAACTTTAAATTAAATGTATACGTTGACATTTAAATTAATTCCAATTTTATCGGAATAGCAATCCAAATTTTCTAAATGCGGATTTTTCTTTGTAATGTAAGAAATTTTTTTGTAGACTTAATAAAATTATTCGGGTTTAAAAAAGTCCAGGTGAGACTCTTATAAATAGATAAAAAATATAAATATAATTAAACAATTTATGTTTAATCTTCATTCGTGTTGTTAACATGTAATTTTGATTCTGATCATTTCGACTTGATAAAAAAAAATGTTACTGATTGTTAGCAAAAATGTTTTAAAGTCGTTTTAAAGACACATCGTGCGATTTAGTTTAAAAGGCTCACCGAACAAAGCTAGTTTGGCTGTAGCAGTTTCAAAGAAAATTGTTAACATATTTTTTTATAATAAAACTATAAAAAACACAACATTCGACATTTATTAATATTGGGTTCGTTTGAAATTTTTTTTTAAAAAATAGACCCCCACAATAGAATAAATACGGACTACTTTATAAAGTTGCAGACTAGTTGGCGGATGCTTATAAAGAACGTAAGGGCAGCATATATATAAATTATGTGCATTATGCTTCTCTTACCAAACCGTCTCGCGATGACTACACGTAAAAAAACATCTAATTATGAATATAATTATGCAATAACACATATTATTTTTTGACGTCTATTAAAATATTGTTATTATTATGATTAATATACATACATAAATATGATACGTAAATATTTTGGACTGTTATATTATGTCTATCTAATCATTAATTCAATATTATATGTGTATTAATCGATACATCAATATGTACATTTATCTACATTTTCAAGAATAAAAAAATAAAAACGTTCAAAACACATATTAAGAAAAAAAATCACCTATTAATCTATATAACACATTAGCACGCACATTATGGCGAGTAAATAAATAAATAAATATATATATATATATATTTATTGTATATCATCATCAATTTAACTTTTAAAATAGGATTTGAAAAAAAAATGATCAACAATATTTAATAATTGATGTGTGTAAACATTATATAACAACATTTATTATAACATACACCTGTTAATATAATAAAATAATTTATATTATGTATCACATTATTTCGCTTCATTTTCACAAAGACAAATAGTCGTTGACATTGGAATATTGGCTTCAATATTATTGTAGGAAGTCGCGTTTACATAACTTGTGCGTATTACGCATAGGCACTAGTTTTTAAAAGCAATTTACCTACGTATATACAATGCGAATTACTGCTATAACGTATACACATAACAAAACCAACTCGAGTTATACCGATCGATTACAATCTATTATACTATTGAATGAATATCTTCGAAATAAGCGGGGTTTCGTCGTCAGAGTATCGTAAAAGGAAATTCATAAAAGCTAGTTAATGGTTAAGTTAAATTTTGAAACAATTTTCGTGTTTTTGACATTTTTAGGTCACTTAAAAAAAAAAAAAAAATCACGGCTTTCTTTGTATTTTCCGTCGCGTTCGGTTTTTTTTTTTTTTTTGACGCTATCAATGAAAACCAAGTCATACTCGCACCGAATTGAAAAAAAGAAACCCGGCCGTCATCGTATCAAATCGCTTAGCCCGTCGAATTCACGCAAAAACAGTCATCCGCCCGCCGCTGTCTGGCGGCCGAGAGACTTGGGGAGAATGAATCGTCCAACAACAATACCCGATGACAACGCGGAGAACGGCTGGGGGCCCCGGATCGCAGGCAACGCGTTTTGTATTGTTCGGCGCGCACGTGCGTACCGAAATTCGTTTATCAACACGCGCGCACGAGTATTTTATTGTTCCCGTTTAAGACAATAGACGCGATAATAGCCCGACGTAACGATGTCGACGAGCGCACACGCGGGCCCAGTGTGTTTTGGTGCGACGCGCGTGCGGTGCGCGGTTGTGCGATCCTTGACACGGATGGACGTCTGTTAGCAGGACCGAAAACATGACTTTGACGAAACGCGTACACGGACAGGGGGTGTCCTTTTTTTTTTTTTTTGCGTTCCGAGCGAATATTTATTTTTTTTCCTTTTTCGCACACGCGCGCGTGTGTCGTACGGATCGCAAGGTCGGGTATGGCGTTCTTCGGCGTGTCGGGCACGCGGATGGCGTTATCGTTTATTGGATATTCGTCATAACATTTTTTTTTATTTTTTATTTTTTAAATTTTAATTGTGTTTTATCGCAAACCTACGGCGAATATGTACGCGCGGATTGTCTGTATATATATTGCGCACAAGGCTGACAAGTTAACACATTTTTTTTTTTTTTTTTTTTAACTCGTCCAGTTAAGTCAAGACAAAAAAAAAACAAACAAGTAACGTTAAAATTTACTGTCGTTTTTCGTGTTAACTCAAATAATTAATTTAAAAAAATGGTAACTTTACGTAATTTAAATTCAACCCTTTCTAATTAGTTCCTGGTTCAACTATTTAACCCCTACCGCCCGTAAAGATGTTTACATTACATTACTCGTAAAACATAATATAAAAGGCACCGGAGATTTTAAAAAAGTATTTTCATTTCTCCATATGTGTACATTACATGACATAAATATAAATACAACACTTTGGAATGTAACGTGTTTTCAACGTTTGTGTTTATAAGCGTTGTATAAACGATATAAATACTGGTATTATCACAGTCGTCATTATTAGTAGGAAAATTTGAAGTCTCAAATTTAATGTCTCATGTTATCAATGTTTTAAAATATTCGAGTAAAAGTATTTGAGTACAAGTATTTAAATACTTTTAGTGCATTAAAAATATTTTTACATACATTCAAGGAGCGAGTATTAAAAAGGATTTTAAATTTTTTGTTTTGTATTTTTGCAGAAATTCAAATACTTTTATTTAAATATTTTTTTCATATGGAAAATTTTATTTTTAATTTGATATTGTCATCATCTA
Source organism: Schlechtendalia chinensis (assembly GCA_019022885.1). NCBI lineage: Eukaryota > Metazoa > Arthropoda > Insecta > Hemiptera > Aphididae > Schlechtendalia > Schlechtendalia chinensis. Next base: position 10,335,770 of record CM032344.1, read on the forward strand.
AATTATTGTGTTTATCTATTATCTTTATCTGTTTATTATTTATTAATAAATGATTCTCATATAAAAATGGTTGGGAATCCACAGATATATCGGGGAATCCCGAATATTTTTCTATTTTGTGGTACAATATATAATATAGTATAATATCAATAATAAAGAAATATTAAGTTATAAATATAAAATGTTCATATTTCCCCCAATGCAGTTTTATCAATAAATTATTAATGCATGTATCAACATTGAAATAATAACGTTTATTGTATATTTCAGTATTTGACCATTTAAATTAGTCAAACTCAATAATATGTGAGTAGTATTAGGTATTGGTATGATAAGAATTTGGAAAGTATTTAAATAGTATTTGAATTTGTATTTAAATACTTTTTCAAATGTATTTAAAAATATGTTGTTGAATATTTTTTAGTAAGTATTTAAAATATTGTATTTAAATACATTTTAAAAGTATTTTTTACGACACAGCATGTTATATTCCGTATGACCTGCGTATAGACTATGGTTGGGTTGTCCTTCAAGTACGTAGCGATTGTTTCAACGAAAATAACGGCGGTGCATATAAAAATGATGATTTGTCAAAGGTCCGATATTCGAGGTTTTAGTTTTAAATTACATTGTTTATTGACTTTAACGCAATTCAACTTTTAATGTATATTTATAAACCAACACGGAGAATGATAATAAAGAGTGGGTAACTCGCACGTCATCTTTTATACTGTCAAGAATGTATACACTGTTTTATTAAAACGTTTTACTATATCCTAAACGTAATTTTTTTAGGTCACATAATATTGTCACACATTTGTAGGACTTACAAAATAATATCAAACCTCAAAAAACAAAAACAAATTCGAATTTCGACAATGGAACATTTTTTAATTATCGTTTAATAAACGAAAACAACCATTTCGAAAAATTTCGATTTTCAGTTGACTAGTATTTTCGATTTACGCACGTTTTTGCGCTATATAATAATATGTAATACTACTGAATTTCTAGTTTTCACGCGCATAACTGGTTTACAAAATGTAAAAAATATTTTCTTACATAATCGCAATTTAATTTCGATTGTACAGTTTTGTACACTTACGTTTCATATACGCACATATATAAAATGTGGTTACTACACGTGATTAAAACATTACACATTTCGAGTTTTTATTATTATATTGCAAATTTCTAATGGGACATTATTGTTTGTTTTAAAGACAACCAAAAGAAAATTGTTTGAAAACATAAATCATCGGATCAGGGCCCCCATAAAGGGGGTGAAATGGTATTTGGAACTAAAGTTAAGGATTCGGTTAAATATATTTTCTTTTCAAAAATAAAACTTTAGTATTTTAGCATTACATACGATTTTTTAATTTTTTGATTTTTAAAAATATTTCATCGAATGTTAACATACTGCAAAGCCGCCCGCAGGGAGGGGGCGAGAGGGGCCATGTCCCTCCACTATTTTATTTGATATTTGTTTAAAATGACGATATAATTCCTTTTAAATTTCAAATAATTTTCAATGTTTTTTTTTTACATGTGATAAAATAATCGGATTATTATTTCTACTAATCCCGCCCGAAACAGTTACGGCAATACATAACCATATCCGTGGAAACAACATTTTTAAAACAGCTGTTGTAACATGTGATAATTTGTACTTTCAACTCCGTGATCTGTGATTTATAATTTTTGGTTTTTATACTGAGAATATATTTAAAAAAATTAGGGTGTACATTTTTTGATACTCCCCCCCCCCCCCGGAATATTTTTTTGCGTGCGACTTTGATATACTGTTAATAGAAAATCAAAAACCTACAATCGATCGATTCGGATGATATTTAATCAGAACAATATATGCATCGATTAAATGCCCAAAAGTCATTCTTTAATGGCAAATTTTAATTAAAACATATTTCAATAATTTTTAAACTTGTGTAATTTAAAATTTTTATTTCCACCGTGTGAAGACATAGACGTCGGAAGAATAAGTATTGTTTTAGAGAATTTATCGAATTGTTATTATTTACAAATATACGCGTTTTCAATTATATCCGTTACAATATAACCAATATAAAAACTCAAAAATCTAACAATTATAATATTAGATAAATAAATGCAATTGATTAACAAATATAACAATAAGTGTATGCGAAAACATTAAGTCGTTTACATATTATATTTAATGCTTTGTGAATACATGATGTTTTTGTGAGTAAGAAAACGTGTCATTGCACTGGAAGCTAATTTTAGACAGCGCGCATTATCATCATCAAAAACCGTTTCTCTATTTATTCGTATAAAATTTTCGTTGTGCGCGCGGCGATGTTTACATTTAACGAAAAACTCCGTATACGTATCTACGAAGAGCTACGTCGTTTCTTTCGAAACACTTAAATAAAATATACATGTATAAATACATCCTGTATACATATACTGTATACATATATATAGGTACACTTAAAGCGCGTAATATTGTAATATTAAATATTGCGTAATAAATTTAAAACGAGTTTAACGCCGAAAGTATATATATGTACGTATGAATGTATGTATGTATGTATGTATGTATGTAAACGGAAGAAGAAGAAGAAAAAGAGACGCCCGTTGTACGTTACGGTCATATTTTCATTTTTTTATTTCAAATATAATAAGAGCTATTATAGGACACTATACGCACCGATGAGGCGGTTAGGTTATATTTTATCTTTGTTGCGTGTCTCCGTCACACGCGCGTGTGTATATAAAAAACACGTTCGCGTCTCGGATCGGTCACTGCTGCAGCCGTGCGCATACCAGCTAGACCAATAATAGACGATCGAGAAGTTGATTTTTTTAAAGCTTACGTTTTATAAACAATAATAATAAAAATAATAAATAATAATATAAAGAAACCGACGTTATTTTCAAGGGCGTCTCGTAACAGCTTTTTTTTTATTACCTATATTAAAAAAAAATGAATGATGAATCATAAGCGGTTAATAGCATTTTATTTTTTAAATCGATTTTTCGTCAGTATATGTATATAAATATAAATATTTAAAGCTTCATACATTTATATAGTACTCACAGACGTTTCCCGTTTCCGCGGAAATTTTTATTTTAAAACTATATTTACAGCTCTATAATTGGTTTTTAAACATTTTTTACAACGAATAAAATTAAAATTAAGTATACTATATGAGAAAAAAATTACTATAGTCAATATTATGTATATGGAACGAGACACCGGTATATTGGTAAAAAAAACTTCAACTAGTTTTTACATAAAACCGCGGATATAACAACGTAAAGAAATTACTTAAGTTGTTCTTTTTTTTTCGCTTTTATATGATATAACTATCGCTTAAATCAAAATGTATACATGTCTGTTTAAACAAGAGATTACTTTTTTAAAACGACCGAGTTGATGAGGAACGGGCGGGGATTTCCGGGACTATTTTTTTCTTTTGAGACTGAGCATTTAAAAGTCATGAGTTAAAATTAAAGTAAGTGAAATTAGTTTTTTCTTAAACTTGAAATGTCACTTCACGTCAATTTTACACACTGATATTTAAATTAAATTAAATTTTATCAAATTTTAAGCACATTTTCGGATGATTCCGGAAAAATGTATTTAAATATATATTTTTATTCCAATACTTCACAAGACTACGATTAATTAATATGATATTTTATTATATAAAATATAATTTTAATTGCTATTTTATTTTTTAAATTCTGACAAGAAATTTTTAAACATTTATCTAAGTTAAGAAGGTTAGGATTAGCTTTTTTTCGAGGTTTTAAGTTGATTAATTTGTAACACGATATTATGCATCGAATATTTATTTATATTAAGATCTCTTATCGAGTTATTAAAATTAATCGACTTGCGTCGAGCATTGCTCAACAGAGTACAAGTATATAATATATTTTAGTTAGCAAGTCGACTATGTATATTATATAAGTTATTTTTCGAACTCGTTTTTGCAAAACACGTCAAAAATTAATAATAATAATAATAATAATAATAACAATAATAATAATATATATATATATATATATATATAATTCGTACTCAACGACAATAATAACATTTAGTTAAGTACACACAAATTTAGGTCACGCGTGAAGCCATATTAGTATTAATAACCGTTTTTCGTACACTGCAGTAGACGTATAACAACTATGTGAACGATGTAAAATTTATTATGAGATTTTCTTTTAAGAATTATTATTTTATCACGCATAAAAATGTGCCGTTCGATAAAAAAGAACATTTCGAATAAGTGTAACACGAACTGTAAAGTATTCGAGTTTTATTCACGGGAAGAAAAACATTATTGTATACGACAAATTAAGAATAATTGACTGCTGTGCACAGTCGCGCGCGCATCTAAGTTTAGGTCGTTAGCCTCAGTTATTGAATGTTTTTGCAAAAGAATCTACCGTCACATACATTTAATTCTTCAATAAATTAGACTTAATTATTATTATTATTATGCGCACACACTATTTATACATTTACGACAGTTCGACAAACCGCCGGCATGGGGACGTCTATGTTATTAGTTATAACGAACGTAAATGTACGTGTATGCGCATACATTACCTGGACGAAGCTTTTCGAAAATCGAGAACGGGCCGGCGCCTACTGACGCATCCAATTGTCCACAAACGAGAAACGGTCGCGCGCGGTCGCGGTGTGTTTTCGATGCGTGTTCCCGTCGTCTCGCGACGGTACACGAATATCACGATGTAACCCCGTACCGACAATCTGTCGCGTATCGTCCGCGCGGGAGCGATCGAGACGAAACGGAACAATGAAGGGCAAAGCAAAAGTTAGGTTATGACGTCAACGTTGGCGCGAAAACGAACCGTCGACGGACACACGGGCGAGCGCCGCGCAAGACGCGGACGGGACGGACGGACGTCGTTGGTGCTGCGCGCGCGCGTGATTGCGGACGAACGTGCGTCCCGACCAACCGTTCAAACCAGACTGCGCGCGACGGTACGGCCGGCGAGCGGCGGCGGTATCTTGTAAAGCGCGCGTCGTAGCCGCCGCCGCCGCCGCCGCCGACGACGGACGTCATGGGCTCGCGGACGAGGATGAAACGAACGCGAAGTCCCCGAAGGATTGTAATCATTGGCGCGCTGACTTTTCACCGTTTCGAAATGTCTAAAGAGTCCCCGTCGCCCATCAAATCCGAACCCAGGCGACATGCATAGCGGACGGTGGCCAATCGGCGCGCTTTTCTTGGTCGGCGTTGTTGTTTTTGGTCGACTTTTCGCGTGCCGGTCGGTCAGGTCAGGTTATTCAGTCGCGTCGCGAACCGTCGTACCTAAACGACACGCACCGGCCGCGTCTCGTCGAATGTTCAGGTTAATACCCCGCCCGTACAACCAATGTCCAGATCGTAAGACAACATCAAAAACGGTGAAAACGACCGCGCCGGACGAATGAGTACACGGTCAAATTTACATCGACTCGTGGTAACGTTAAAAACAAACTACGGTTAAATATAAGTGATATTATACGACTGTGGTCCCTATACCCTATATAGGCATATCTCTAATTTATAGTCGCAGACGTCTTGATTGTAGTTCTGATTGTGTGACGCAAAATTTCGGATCTAATATCATCGATCGAGTATATAGTTTTGTCGGCATAATAACACAAAACAAACTCAAGGAAGTCACCGGGTTAAAAGTAATCGAGATCAAGTATACCAAGTATTATATGTTTGTGTGTAGATATATTGAAACTCGACCGTTCGAAAACTTTAAAAAAGGAAACCTATATAACCCATTGCGGTAAAGATGATATAAATATTATAATAATTAATAGGCTATTATTATTTCGATTATTATTATTATTATTATTATTACGATCTATAAGGAATTTGACCACGCGTGATTGATAACACGCGATATAATTGCTTCCAAAACTGTACAAGCACTTTGTCCACTTATTATATTTCGTATATAATATAATATGACCTTGCAATTAAAATTAAAAATGCATTACTGTGCTTTGGCCGTAAAAATTAATATTTCCATCATGGTAAATAGTAAAAACTAATTTTTATCTTCCTATTTTTTTAATTACTCATAAAAAAACGTTTTAAATACTAATAACGATTATGTGATTACGTAGTAAGTTTTTACTTTTAAATTTGGTTTGTAAAAATCAAAATCAAAGTATACGATTATACATGTTTCGTATAATAATATATATTTACTTAATAAACAAAACAAGATATACTTTTAATATATTGTAATACATGTTGTAACATACTAAAATTAGTCAATATATATATTTTAATTTGGTAATAAAATATTTATGGTAAGGACTTATGTTTTAAAAATTCATAATTTATAGTGCCGTGTGTATGTTTAGAGATAAACTTAATTGACTTCATATGGTGATAAAAACATGTACTCAAAAACATTTAAAATGTTAACAAAATGACCGTAATAATAGTCGTTTTAAGTTAGTTGTCACATATTTTTATAAAACACCCAATAGTATCTTCTAGCTGTATAAACCTACTGTAAAAAAAATCAATTTCAAATAAAACACTAAAAATGCTTAAATTAAAAATAGATTTCAACAACGTATTGAAATTGTCAACATCTCTTACACAATGATTGATAAACGAATAATACATATATATATTAGAAGTATTTTGTTTTGTGATTTTTTGAAGGAAGACTGTGCGATGTCCAGTGAAGGAAACTATGTCTATATTATTATATATATATGGAGATAAAGTTGTAGGTTAATAATAGTACACCAATTTTAGATGAGATTTTCTCAGATGTTTTACATATGATATCCTGAGGCCATTTCATATTGCACAGTCTCATCATCAGACGTCCGTAAAATCAGACAACCAAAAAATAATTGATAATACGAGACGTCGTCTACGTTCGTAATAACATTCAGCCCCGGCCGGTATATATATGCACGAGAACGATTTGTATATTTCTGTGCAGGTGCGCTAACCTGTAATTAGTAATAAATATCGAGTATATATATATTATAAATTATATATATAGTTTCTAATCGTGTGTAGTAATTGTTCATGAAAACCGCGCGTCTCATTAAACAAAGCCGATTAATTCGCGACGGATTTATTCATTTTAATAAAGTGTTGAATGTTTCAATTTTTAGATAAAATTGATCATCTCTTATGAAGACGCTTAATTTAATTTTTAGTACCTGTGGCTACCTACTCTTGAATGATATTCTATTAGTACCTATTTTAGATGAGATCGCATATTACCTACCTATATGTATGTTAGCTTTATAGATAAGTGCGTGTCATAATAAAATTCGGCTCCTATTCAGAATTAATATTTTATTCGCGAACAACGTTTTTGAAAATTTAAACAATTGCGACGAACGGAATTAATTTAGCGATAAAATTATACTTACATTTTTGTATTTCCTATTGAATTTTGTAATCTCGTTACGGAGACTCGCATCAATTACTTTAGTCCAAAATTACATATATATATATATAGGTACGCATACGATTAATATACATTTCAAATACGTCTGCACACCAATTACGATCGTTATTTTTTATTGCGTTATAATACGTGAAATTAAAAAAAAATTTATCTAACACTTAAATTGACTTCAGAACTCCACTCGGAATATACTGTAGTTTTCCAAATGCGCGTGCGATGATTTAGCGTATTATACTCATAATAAATATTATGTATATTCATAACACGTATTATACTCATACATATAACTTTCAAATTCATGAGTTACAAGTATTGCTTTAAAGTTGAAGGTGAGTCAAATATCGACGAATCTCGATTATGTGTCTCTTGCGCATATGTGTACGCATTGCAAAAGTTTTTATGATAATAAGTTCACTTTATTCATAAGTTATAATAAAACAGAAAAATACAAATATTGATTATGGCACCTAATACTGTACGGAGTCGACGGTTTTTTTGAATGATAAGTGTGTTCTTGTCATTCCTATTCATATTCATTAATATGAAAATCAAACGGTTTATTAAATATTATATTTCAATACATACAACACACACACACATTTTTATCAGTGTTCGTATATTACGGTAAAACATATAAATGAGAGAACGCGAACGCCATAGTTGTTGGGATTATCTAAAAGATAATCTAGATAATGACCTTTTTATCTTTCATCTTTTATCTAGATTATAAAAAAAAACCTTATCTTTATCTTTAAAATTTGTTTGGAGTAAAGATAATAGATATTAATTAGTCAAACGAATGGCATATATTTTATTTCTGAAGACGGTCAAGGTTTTAAAAATTAAATAAAGAAAGAAAAAACTTTCAAATTATTTTTACTTATGCGATAACAAAATAATAACATGTGAATATTGTACATAACAACAACACATTAATGGCTGGGGGTGATTTGTCGGCGGCGACCGCGATATTTATTAATAACCGCCGTCGACGGTATTCGAGAAGGATTCGTTTGGAAAAACCAGACGGAATCTTTCTAAAATATTCCCCGATGCAGACGGAAAAAAACAATTTCCTTTCACGTGTTTACATTTCACCATTTCACATGCACCACGTTATTAAGCGTATGCTGTCGTGCTCCTCTCGTTTTGCATGCATTCAAGTTTATCAAATATGATTGTTTTTTCTCCAATTAATATTTCGTGTTGTTTGTACACAATGCTTTTAACCTTAATTAATACAAAATAATCCGTTGTACGTAACGTACGGAAATACGTAATATACTTTTTGGTAAGTAATTAATTTTTATTAAAAGGCATATTTAAAAAAAAATATGACTTTAAAATTATATTTAAGCTTAATACACATAGTAGGTGTTTGATATTTTTTTATGATGTACATGCCAATATGTAATATGTTCCGACACTAAGCCAACATTGTGATTTATTAATAAATTATCTTATCTTATTATCTTTATGTTTTATCTAGATAACAAAATTGGTTATCTGTCTCAACACTGGTTATATCCAAGACTCGACATTAACGAGTCAAAAGTTAAAATGAAGTTAATTTTTATTTAGCTATTGTTTTTCAACTTAACGTGTTACCTTGAAATTAATTATTTTTAAAAAAGAATTTAATTAAGTTAAATTTGTAACGTCAAATACGTATTTGTTAACATAAACATAGTATAAAGATGTAGTGTTCAAGACGTTGTGAGGTCTTATATATAGTTTTCTCATTTTTCACATTATTTTTTTTTAATGCTAATTAAATTATTTTAACTCTTAACTACTCGTAAGCCATGTTACTTTTTGAAAGTTATATTCGAAGTTAAAAAAAAGTTTAACTCATAATATATTATTTTATATCAATTTAGTTTAACGAGTTAAAAAAAAAAACTATTCAACTTGCCCATGCCTTGCACTGAATAATAACTTAATATGTTTTTTTTTTTTTAACAAATGCTTGAAGCATTTTTAAAATTATTTACGTCCGATGTGTTTTTCATGTAACGCGAATTTGTACACGGCCTAGTATGGTTTAACGTGCGTATTTTACGTGCCCGGACAGATTAAAAAATAAGAATAAAATATACGTATATATATATATATTTACACACGCTCATACACGGCTAGACGACTGTTTTTGCAGTACACGTTATACGCGTAAGGATTAGAATTTAAAAATTATTCCTCGAGATCGAGTAACTTTAGCAATGTTATCAAATCGCGCCGCGGACATGAAAATAATTATTGTTTTTTCCCGTTACCGGTAATACCGTTTCCTCGGAAACGACCTCGCCGCGACCGGGGAGTCATCGGGTATTACGATTATTACTCGGCGTCGTTTCGAACAGTCGTATCTAACCAGCGGACAAGGCGAAACGAAAACGAAACAATTTTCAAACGTACGTATTCGCGTGCTTATCCGAATAACACGTGTTATTCATAATGAACGTTTATACGCGACGTAATAAATTATATATATAAAAAAAAAATATGTGTATATATATTCGCGTTATGCGACCAACGGCCGATTGCTGATCACGATTAAGTTCTTTTACGATCGTTTGTGGTTTGTGTGTGTGTGTTTTTTTTTGTTTGTTTGTTTGTTTGTTTGTCGCGTACAACATGTTATTGACCTGTTGTTCGTGCGGTGCGATCGCAAACGATGATGTCGCCCAATGGACACGACACGGTCGTCGTTCTCGTCCACAAACACGCCGCTGCAGATCGACGGTACCCACCGAGACATTCCGATATGATATTCGGCCAATGCGCGTGCCGTATAGGGTTAGCACGTATTCGGTCCGAGTGAACAGTAGACAAAGCTCTCGTATAATCAGGGCTGGGCAAGATGCTTCTGAAAACAGTATACTAGATACATTTATTTTTGAGTATCTAGATACAAGATACAAAACACTCTGGTAATTGAGAAAAGATACTAAATACCAGATACAAAAAAATATACAAGATACTTAGATATTTTTTATTTCATCGGGATTTAATAGAGTGAAAATGTTCCGTCTAAACATTTCGGAATATTACCAGCTGTACTCATTTGACTTTCCACAATTTTTAAGCTACTTATTACTGCGTCTACACAGACGAGTCGTCAGTAAGCGATTAAACAACGCTGTAATTTTACTTAGATTGGGTCGGACTACTATAATAATTAACTAACGGACTAAACGGGTCTAATCGGCGATAAGCTATCCACAATCGCTATCATCTTGTATTACTGAGGTCGTGGTAATGATAATTCGGAAAAATGTTTTTAAATACAACATCATAATTGTTGAATGTATCTTGTATCTTAGATAATGCCCTGCGTATAATGCATGTACAATTACGATTAGTGTTGTATTCCGCACAATAGCAACAATTAATAATGGCGTATTCGCGCGTTCGGTAAACATTTGGTTTTCTTGATATTAAATTCGCGACGGAAACGCGCATACGTGTACATGGTCCGAGGCGTGACGTGGTTCTCGAAGACTGTATACAAGGTGTCCGTTGCCATCCGTCGCAGACAGTACTCGCTTTACGCGTGTTCGAATTCTCCCAGCTATTGTCATCTCTCTCACTCGCTCCCTACTCTATTTTCCTCTCTCTCTCTATATATATATATATATTTATATAGATTATAATTTAAATAATTTCGATATTATAATGAGTCGGCAGTTCGTTCCGACGCGTAATACTACGTATCGCCGACGAATGCGTCAACGGAAATTTTTTTTCGTAAATTGTTTTTCCAGTTTTTTTTTTTCGAACATTTTTAGATTCTGAACGTATCGGTTTTACAATGATGTATGTACTTTTGTTGTTAGTTAACACTTTTTCGTCCAGCGCAATTCGACATTGCTCTCTAGTAGAACATCGTATATAGTTGGTACTTTATTCGGTACGTATATGTGTATACGATATGAAGCGTCTCCAGGCGGGTAAATATTCATTGTCTACTATAGTACCTCTCCACTTCACCGTGTCTTGAGCTTGAGCTATTCGTATTGACCGGGAAATATTTATCGAACTTTAAGGATCAACGTGTGAAAATCCCCATAAAGTATATTCCTTAAGCAATTATAATTAAAATCAAAGGTTGTTATTAAAAATCAAATATTAATATAGTTATAACAAATAAGGGGTGATGGTAATAATATTAAAATTATGAAAAAATATAAAATAGAATTCGCGAAAAATATTTTAAAGAAATATGTTAAAAATGATTTTTACATATTAAAAAAAAAAAATTAATTTTATACTTGCCTAGCTTTGGTTATGTAATGTACAGCATATCCGTGAGGTGACGATGAATTTCGATCTCAAAATAGTTGGAACAAGTCGATGATTCGAATTAGGCTTTTAATGTTGTTGTAATTATTGATACTAATACATTTATACATTTATATAATAATACATTTATAATTCATATAAATTTTGTTTGTGGACTGCAATGGGAGCCCGTAATTGTTCGGAAAGTAATGTCTCGGACCGTATTTGTACGGAAAATAAATATACGCGGGCCGTATTATTACGGAATTTTAATAGATAGAGAAGAGCGATCTAGTGCTGAAAAATTAAGCTAGATAAATTGTTATAGTACCCAAGGTAGATCCACCTTGATAGTACCTATATCTAAACACTATCCTACTGGATTGTTGTTATTTCCAACCAGTGCTTCATAATTTTGATAGTTTTTAAATTGTGTATATTTCATAGATATATCATATAAGGTTGGGTTAGTTACTTTTGAAACATACAGTTATTATTCATGATTGTGAAGTCACACTAAACACCTCTATAATAATAGTTAATAATCAATAATTTCTTATCACACAAATTAAAAGTATTAAACGCTACTGGTAGATGTCGTCAATGTTGCTTAGAATAAAATTCCGGGGTTATACATTTTAAACATTTATGAATTCCGTAATTATACGGTCCGTGACAATACGGTTTAACCAATAATATTTTCTGGCTAGCGTATTTTGTAGATTATAAAACTCACACTATTGTAACAAAAAAAAAAAAAAAAAACGTATATTATACACGCGACAAACCATAAATTACAAAATTGTGTTCTTTCCATTTTGAACTACGTACACATTGCAACGTGTACTCAGCTGTATCTACAAGTACGCGATAAACCTAAATATATATATATATATATATATATTATATAAGTAAACAATGTGTTAAAATTAGAACATTTGGTTTACACATTTTTGTTTAAAACGACGCACACGTGCGGGTAAAACGAATGCCGTTGAAAACACTCAAGGTTACACGCACACGTGTGTAATTGTAATACAACTAGAAGATTATGGGTTTTTAACGTATATTAAACATCTATTCAATAAACGAATGTATTATTTGTAGTAACGTAGCGATTAAACAATCGCGATCATTAAATGAAGCTCCGTTTTTATTTTCGTGTTTACAAAAACAAACACAGAAAGACGTAGACACACGAAAAACCGTTAAATGACGTATTGTCAATGTTTGTATTTTGAATACGCTCGCATGCGTACAATTGTTTATAAGGACATATATCATAACCGTTGTCATCCGGTGTACGGTGTCGCGGCGTACGAATCGTCAGACGTGTATTAACGGGCGGGTCGCTCGTGTCTCTCGCTGTGTACGTCCACAATACACGTCGGTCGCATCGCGGCGTACCGTTTTCGGACGGGATTCTCGAGAAAACGGTCGTCCCGCCCGACGCCGAGACGCGAACGCGACCCGATCGTGCGATACGTCCGAGAGTCGTCGAAAACCTTTGTGCGCGTCTCTCTCACCGGTTCTCGTTTCCCTAGGTTTCGTTTCGTTCTTTGTTCCTCGATTATCGTTCGTCGTGCGCCTCCGCGTCTACCGGCCCACCATCGGTGGATGGACGTCTCACGGCACCCGGGCCACGTGTCATTCGTACGGCGAACCGCAAACCGCTCGAGCCGGCCAGCACGTCGGTCAGGTAGGCGCTTATTGGCTACGGGTTTTTGTCCGTTTTTCCGATTTCGCGCACCGTTTCCGCGACTCGGACGCTGTTGTCGTTATTATTGTTACGGGATTCGACCGGCCCGCGTCTCGGATCATGACTATTGTGGTGCATTTGGTCCGTCCGTCAGTCGTTCCGTGTCTGTTACTATTTGTTAATATTAACCCGATCACCATTTTCGACTTACGATTGACGGGAACATGACAAGTCCGTTACGTCGTTATACTATCACAGCAAGTGTAAACTACAGTCCTGAAGTCGTGGGGCACCGATAGTTTGCGAAAATACTGAAATTTAAAGTTTTCATTAATAAACATATCGTATTATAGTAAATTTAGATAGTTGTTGAACTTTTAAAGTTCGGCAAATATGACCGGCGCGTTTTGTAGCTTTTTGTTCTTAAAAATATCAAGCACAATTTCATACTGGCATTGCGTGAATATATATATGTCGAGGCCCGCAATGAATAAGGCAGCAAGTCATTATTCACAACTTTTCGGTTGAAATAAATTGAAGTTTACTAATGAAAATTATTACTTTAGTTTAAATTTTATTCAGATTTTCAGGATTATTTTCGTCACTATTCATATTTGTAGCGTAACCTACTATAGATTTTATTGTAATTTGGTTTTCCTGTTGGTTTTTCGATATACGACCCTTTATAAAATGTAGTCACTCGTGTATGAAACTCATATGAACCATTTGATATTCATAAAATGCTAATTCCGACTTTATTATTTAATATAAAGTATGTATTAAATTATGTGATGAATTTCGTGCGATATGCGCGAGTATTACTCATATTGTATACAAACAAAATAATAAATATAGGAAAACTAACGCATATCACGGATGATTTATATATATTGTTATATTACGTTAATTTCGAACGAACGACGTAAATAATATGTATTAATAGACGTATTTATTCGTATTATAATAGACGTATTTATTTTTCAATTATTCAAACAAAGAAAAAAAAAAGAAAAATGTATGACATGTACATATCTTAATATTAAACAGGCACCGTTATAATTAAATCAATGATTTTAACTTGGTTAAGTTATCATGGAAAAATCAAAATTATTTATTGAATTTCCTGAAATTAACATTCTGTTGATTGGTGCGAATAGACTGTAATTTTGTCTATAAATAGGTATGTAAAACGTTTGTGACACACGAGTATTAGTATGAGTATACCAGCCATTATAAATATTGTAAATAAATTAAAGACCTCACACGACGCGACTCCGATTCGGTCGGTGGGAGGGAAAGTGTATACAGCAAAATGAAATACGCACTCGTAGCGAGGTGCTTGGACGGTTCGTTCGATAATTATAATAATTTGACGGAATCGTACCATACGAATAGAGTCAGAGATGATGTCTGGGACTAATATTTTGGATAGCTCCGTGTAGAAATTGACAAAAATATTTTTTTAACACAGTCGAAAGCTAACTAAAAAAAAAAAAAGACAAAGATAGAAAGTGTTCTAACCTAGCTGTGTTGCCGTAAAGTTAATTAGCCTCAACCCTCCCTCCCCATGACTAAATTATTTGACCGCCACTGTAAGGAACTATACGAGGTCTGTTCAAAAAGTTCCCGAACTATCGTTTCTAAAAATAGAAAAATTACATTATCGTAAATATTATTAGATTAAAATAAAATAGAGATAAGCAGCTATCTTTTCAATTAAATTCCAAATGTTTAATGCTATCTAACCATTAACTGTGCGCGTTTAAAGTAGAGTTTACGAGGGTTTTGGGGTTCTGAAGCTTCGTCTCTAGATTCGTAATCAAATTGTTTTTTTCTACGTATTACACGAGTGACTCTAAATTTCGGTTCAACATTTAATTGTAAAGCTAATTTTTCAGCAGACTTAGGAATATTAGGAATATTACTACATTCTTCGTCATTACTAGAATTATTAGTAAAATCGTTTATATCATTAGAATTATTTTCTAATTCACTCTCAAATGTCACGTTAGAGTTTTGTACGTTTATATTAGATTTGAACAATGATGAAATTTTTGGACATTTTTCTACCTGTAATTGCTGTTCTAGTTTTCTTTTACGATTTTGAAAACCACTTGCTTTTTTTGGTGCCATTTCTTGTCTACCAATTAATATGGTAAATAAAATTGAATTAATTTATGAGCGCTGTTTATAATAATTTATTATTACAAATGTGTAAATTCAAAATTGCTTTTATTATTTAAAAATACTTATATATTTTTGACCTATACCGGCGACACCGCTAACAACTGTTCAACTTCACTAGCAAAACAAAAATGTGAAATAATTGTACATCATATTCATTTATATACGAACATTACAGATAACGACAATAAAAGACGATAAATTGTACGATTAATAACTATAATAATAACCAACACAGTCCAATAGCGATTATCCTATATCTCAAACGTATCGGCTGTAACACGTACTTTTTTGGTTTTCCCAAGTAAATGATTATAATATATTACTGTATATTATTTTTAATTATTTGTAATATAATAATAGAAACTGGAAAGTGACGTATAATCTATAAAAAAAATTAAATAACAGAATATCCTGTCATGGATAATTTAGTCATTTAGATATATTATTGTCAATTTGAATAAATGTTACACTAAAATTTATAAAATATTCGTATATTAAAAGCGCCCCTATAAAAGTAGCGGCCCGGGCAATCGCCCGGTTCGCCCGTATCTTGGGCCGGCGCTGTCCAAATTATTCAGAGCGTAGACAGGAACATTGTGGGGTGCTCATTCCTCCTTTCTACTACAAATACTTAAGTCGAAATAATTTCAAAAGCAAAGTAACGTATGATCCTTACATTAAACCAATGAAATATGGAATCACGACAAATGGTTAAATATTATTATAACAAGATTAATAAAAAATACTATTAATATATACACAATCATTTTGTTTGATTATTTTTTGTTTCAGTTATACATTAAACATTCGTTATGAATGAAATACCAAAATAAAATATTAAATATTAAATGATTTCACATTTCAATCTTTTTCCATAAAATACATAGTACTTATATAAAAATAATTATGTAGTATTATTACAGAAATACAGTTAGTAATTTTTCATTTTGGTGAATTTGTAGAAATTCCACACCGTGAATAGGAAATAATCCTATTTTAGTTTATGAGTACAATATGGATATATATATGATTATTAATTAAATAATAAAATTTAAAATTTATTTGTATAAACAAAACTTACTAAAATTAAATTAAAATTAAGTTTCTGACATGAATAGTAAAATACAACAACATTAACAATTAAATTTATAAAAATAAAAAATTACAAAAAATCAAAATAGTTGTAGTAAGGGTGTACGGAGATTGAGATTTTGACTTTTTTTATTGAAGTCGGTTGATTTCGAGGGTAGCGGCACACCGTTGTAGTAATTTAGTTGTATGTATATATATACAAGTATCAGATATTGCCATCTAATATTATATAATAATGTAAATGAACAGGAAAAAATTATAGTAATATTACTTAATCCCAGTCACCCCGTCTATATAGAACGTCTACATAATATATATGCTAAGTAAATCACTCGAAAAAATATTTTATGTACCTTAAGGATAATTTAAATACAGAAGACGAATAGTCAAGAAAAACATCCATATCATGCAAACAAAACCAAAAATACAATGGAATACGTAACAAAATATTTGAAAAAATGATTTTTTATTGCAAACGTATAAATAACACGTTGACTACAAAAGAAAATATTATATATAATACATAGTTAAATGTTGTTTCCAATTAATAGATATAATAGAATTCAAAAAGCCATAATGTGGGGTATTATTATCAAAAATAATAAACTGAACGTGAATCGGTAATCAATCGACCACAATAAGTTTCGAAATAATCGTCTGTCCCCAGCTAAATTTATAACCTTTTAAAGTTAGTACTAAATTTTTCGACTACGTGTATGTCGTCTACTGGTTAAGGTATTCGGTATGTCGACAATGGTATTAAATACGTTTAACCATCTGAGCAAATTATAATTTGTTATTTATGTATTATTTATTTTTGACTACATTTATATTATTCGTCGCGTTTCTTGTATACTAGTCTTAAATTGCAAATAGAACGTTAAAATATGACTTAGTTTTAAATTACAACAAAACAAAATGAACATGGTTAAGAATAAACTGATTTTTATTATATTAGCTGGATCATCTATTGTCGTAAAGAGTTATCTGAGTAAGTTTACGATACTTATATTAAATACAACATAGACGTATCAAGTAATTTAGTCTTTGAAAATTATGTTTATTTTAAATAAAAATGGGTTTTTTTTTTGGATGATGTAATTCAAAAAATAATTTACCACAATGTGTCAATATTTAAATATAATGTCATAAGGATCCTAAATAACTCCAATTGTCCATAATACCTTATTAAACAGCTTTGCATTTATCAATACATTTGAGCATCTCGAACTGAATCTAGATAATACGCAATTCTAGTTTTCGAGTGACATGTTATACATGCAGCCTATTTTAGATTTATGTTTATGGAAGTTCATAGTTTATTCACGTAGACAATATATTACATGTTTTAATCAAATTATATATTTTATCATAACTATGTAATATTCTACTAATACAAAATACAATAAACTATAATTTAAGTGTATAGGGCATTAATTATTTGGTCACTAAAATATGTCGTTACTCACTTTAAGTCTTAACGACAATTATATAATTAAAATTGGTATGAATACTAAATACAAAATAATAATAAAACTTATTTCCTTTTTATTATATTAGGTTGTGAACGTAAGCTCATTGATAACGTATATTTTATTTGTTAATAATATTAACATATACATATATATATATATAGGGTTATCATAATTTATTTATAACAAATACGTACATCAAAGTTCCGTTACGGGTGGTGGGGGGGGGAGTGGGAGGGATAAGGAATTCGAAATAAACAACATTGTTATTTCATTAATACAATTTTCAAACTGTTATTCAATATTATACAGTCCTCGATGCTCCACAGAAAATTCGGAATTGCATATCAATCATTTTGCGCGATCATTATTATTTTGACGCTGTTTCAGAAACTTCTATTCTTCTTTTGTTTGTTGGTAAAATCACTCTTACGTTTAGGTAATTGGTGTATAGGTAGTACTGTCAATTAACTAAACTTTAACACTAATATTTCAAGCAACATACAACCACTACAAAACATATGATAACCTTTCCACACATAAAATAGTAAAGAAACTGTCGAGTGAATTATATGAATGCATTTATACGAGTCTTTTTCCAGTGCACAAAACATGTGAAAAAATTAAAACACAAATAAAAATAATTATATAGTAGGATTACATTTAATAATACATTAATCTTTTATTTTAACTCAACAACGATAATAATGGATCGTCACTTACAGTGACGTTCCGCGAAAAAATATGACTAAAAATATAAATCACATATTATACATTTATACAGACTAAACACGAAGACCTGTCACTTGGCATAACATTTTGTATCGATGTAGTCATGTTAAACGTTTAAACTTTTGTAAAATCTGGATATTTTTCAAATTCTCGCGCTAATCCGAGCAGATGTTTGAAATGCCAAATGTTGGACGAAATCCGAAAGTATGGTAAACCTATAAATTTATGTAGTATCGTAGGGGAATGTTCTGAACAAAATCATCATCATCATCATCATCATCACTGGCGTTTATAACTCTATTAGAGTTTTTGCCGCCAACACTATGTCTCTCCATATCTCTCGATCTTGGATAATTTCCTTCCATTCTTTTACTCCCACAGTTTTAAGATCCTCTTCTACTACGTTAAGCCATCTCTTCCTTGGTCTGTCTCAAGGTCTCTTCCCTTCTGGTTTCCATTCTATCACTGCCCTAATAATTTCGTCTTCGCTTTTTCTCATAATGTGCCCAAAACATTGTAATCTTTGTCCTTTTATGTAGCTAGTGACTGGTGCTAAGCTCAGTACTTCCTGTAATTCTTTATTGAACTTTCTTCTCCACTCATTTGTTCTTGCGTCCCGAACTGGTCCACATATCATTCTCTATATTTTGTTTTCGAGGGTTTTATGTCTACTTTTCGTCACGCTTGTTGTTGTCCGTACTTCATAACCATAAGTGAGAGTAGGCCTTATTATTGCCGTGTACAACCTTGGTACAAATACTTGGTATTTTGTCCCTTCCATGCACATTTTGGTGAGTGATATAAGATTATTAGGTATTCCAAATTCTTCCATAGTATTGTACAGGCTCTCTCCATGAATGATGTCATATGCTTTTCTAAAATCCACAAATATCTGCCAAAAATTCTGACGATATTCATATTTCTTCTCATGATTTGTCCAATTATTGAAAGCTGTTCCACGGTCGATTTTCCTTTACGGAATCCGCATTGGTATTCTCCTAGGCAATCTTCTGCATATGGTGTTAAGCGACTCATTAACACCTTAGAAAAAACTTTGTATGCCGTATTTAGCAGGGATATACCTCTATAATTAGAACAATCTGTTTTATCACCCTTCTTATGCAGAGGTATGATTATGGCCTCCTTCCAGCTTTTAGGCATCTGTTCTTCACGCCATGTCTTTTTACAGACTTTAAATAAGCAATACCGAGTTTCTTTCCCACTATACTTTATCAGCTCTGCTTGGATGTTGTCTGATCCGAGAGCCTTCCAATTTTTGAGGCTATCTATTCCTTTGTCAGTTTCATCCTGGGTTATATCGTCTATCCAAGGTTCAGCTTTTTGGAATACTGTCTTCCCTACAGGGTTTGCTGGTATATCGTTATTGAGTAATTCTATAAAATACTCTCTCCATCTTTCAGTCTTTTTTCCAGGTTCCATAATAACACACCCCTATGTATTTTTAATCGCTTTTAAACTTGGATTAAAGTGTTGATGTTTTTTGATGATCCTGAAGAAATTTATTGCGTTTCCATGGTAACGATTTCTTTCCGCTTCCTCTAATATTCCATTAAAAAATTTCCTTTTTTCCCTTTGAATTATATGATTGCATTTTCTACGTTCTATTTCGTAATTATCCTTTGTGTTTTGATCTTGCAACATCAGAAAACTATCTGAAGCTACTACTTTAATTTTATATGTCCCTAATACCTCCACCAGATTTTGGCATGCACCACTATATAGGCTTAATATATTCCTAGTCGCTATCTTAAAATCAGATGTCGGACAAATCGGACAGATGTCTGAAATGCCGACTGTTAGACGAAATCCGAACGTATGGAAAACCTATAAATATATGTAGTATCGTAGGGGAATGTTCTGAACAAAATAAAATGTCTTATATAGTTTTAAGTGCATTTATAAATTTTAGCTTTTAAAATCACATTGATAAATGAAACACTCGAAGAACAATATGTGTTATCTCATCAAAAGTCATTTTATTAAAAATGATTTATAATAGTTTACTCATAACTATTTTAGTACATACTTTGTGTGACATAAGCGAGAAATTGCACTATTACAGTTTATATGACGTGTAAAGTATGCTTAATCTCGTATTAAAATACCTATTGCCAGGAGTTTAAAATAATGAATGTGAATCTAAAATTATCAACCTTATTTGACAAAGAATGTATGTATATTCGATATTTTTACACTTATTTGCTTAACCACCCTAGCGAAGCCCTGACCGCACTTAGCAAATCCATATCGTGTCTCTACCATCATCAGAATAGTCCCTGCATCGGGGATGTAGAGACACCCCGTGCATTGGTTCATGTACACATTTCAGTAGAACATGTTTCGAATGCCTTACGCCTCCGTCATTCTTCCATTTCAACATCGACCATTAGTCGCCCGAACGCTTAGATATCGCAACACCCGTAACTGAATGTCGTGTGGGATTTACTCTGAGACACTCGTACCACGCCTGTGTGGTGGACTTGTAATTCCGTCCGCCATCCTCGACCAGGACGGTAACACTCGCTTAGGAACCGGCGGACTCTGGGACAGAAAACGCTCTATTATCTGTACATTGCTTTAGTTCAACCGACAAAATCTGAAGACAGTCCAGCGGGACCTCGATACTGTGCTTAGCACATTATTTAAGAAGACCACTTGAGGTACCTGTAAATCATAATACGAAATATCAATATTGTCAAATATAAATTAATATTTTTGTTGTCGAATGACTGTATAATCGATATTATTTTTATAATGTAATTTAAAATATAATTATTGTGTAGGTCAATTTATAGACGAACGATTTAAAAGTAAGTTATAAGACTAATACACTTATTTTGTACTCTTATATATTATTGATTTATATCCATTGACACGATCGTGGCGTAAACTAAGTAAAAGAAAACTATGCGGTGGCGCGAAGTGTATATTATATTGAAGAAGGAGTTAAAACCGTGTTAACATTGGTGTTCATTAATTCATCAACGATAATTTATAACATACTGAATAAAGTTTTCGGTGAAATATCAGAAATATTGTGCAGATGATCCTCTTGTAAAAATCATTTCGATTATATGAGTATAAGGAAGTGACATGTATACTTTTTACTGAAAAAGGTTGTTTGCGCCACTTTGCTATCGTTGTACCCCGACCGCGAGAACGCGCACGACCCATGTGCTGTCATAGGCAAAGTATTATGAATATTTATAATAATAATCGGAAAGTCCCGGTGACGGTTATCTTCGTTGTCGTCTAGCATTTGGCTGTGTATTTTGTTAGAAGTTTTGATAGATACCCAGGAATGGACACGTTATGCTTTCCGTGTTCCGGTGTTTTGTCAGTAGTTTGTTGTAACGTTTAGTGTTGTGAGGAGCGTACAGATACATTTATTGAATACGTGACCGCACAGTCTATCACGGTCCGGTAACGTTAGAGGTTAGGTCAGCGTATCATTATTATATTATTTAGTATTATTAATGTGTATTTTGTGTACTTATATTTATTAGAGTTATAACGCGGATGGCAAATCATTAATTATTATTTTGTTTGTTTTCATTATATTTTGTTGTGTTAATTTGGGTTGTGTTAGTCACAAATATCAATCAATACTCGCCTATCGTACTATATACAATATTGAACAAGTCTTTTTAGCCTTTAAGCTTGGTAAACTTAAAGAAGATGATGAAATCTTCTTCTAGATAATAAATCGGATATTTTGTTTTCTCATCACTTGTTTCCGTGTGTGTTCGTGTTTGTTGCGGACGGAATACGTTTGTATGTAAAATAATGAATTCGACAACCATCGACGTTATATAGTGTGTAGGATACTAAATTATTTAGTCCCGGCCGCCTCATCGATCGCGGTATAGTTATTCTCGGTCCCGGTATCGGATGCGATAAGGTCGTCATACGACATATGTATGCAACGTGAACGAGACAACAAAGCGAACACACACGTCTACACATCTGCAAATTTTTGAGAACGTCTACTCTATTGTTTTGATTTGTATCCGGTGTATGAGTTTAGTACATCCGTGCTAGTACAAATTCAATCACAGCCCTCGTGCCATTTTACTAGTGACGTCTTCTCTATCATCGTCTTGTCATTACTCGACGCTCCGGAAACCAGGGGAGTCAGAGTCGTACTCTCAGATCAGGTCGTACTCTTCCTTGATACATTTGTAAATAGTCTGTATATATATATATCTTGTGTTCAAAATAAAATAGATTACAGTCCGCTTAATGGTTTGTCCATTATTAATGTCTTCCACGTCTCATAATTCTTTTCCGTTCGCTCCTATTACCAAAATAATTATGAAAGGTAATACCACCAGTGTCCAATTGAGGTAAAACGGAGTTTTTAAGGTTTTCTAACAAACAAGTCTCTTATGTATTATACATTCATAATCAAATGAT
The DNA here is from genome assembly GCA_019022885.1 of Schlechtendalia chinensis. Classification (NCBI taxonomy): domain Eukaryota; kingdom Metazoa; phylum Arthropoda; class Insecta; order Hemiptera; family Aphididae; genus Schlechtendalia; species Schlechtendalia chinensis. The sequence continues at coordinate 10,359,143 of CM032344.1, forward strand.
AAAATATGAAGGATGTTATGCTTTAAAGAAATTAGTGAATTCGTATTTGTTGCAATAGAACACTCTATACTGATTTCCCTTTAGACAATTCATAGGACATCTTTTTATACTTCCTCAGCAACAATATGCAACTGAATTTAATAATTTCATCTTTTAAAGCGATACACTTAAGAGTATTTTAATATATGAATTTATATCAACATTAACATGTTTAAATTGCAATGAAATTAGAACCAATATTACATATTACTCTTTGCAGTTACAGTCAATAACACTCTTTACAGGTTCTCACTTTGACACTTACATCTCAGTCAAGAACAGCTTTAAACATTGATAGGAAAACGTATAATGCATGTTTTTTCATTTGCGCTTACGGAGAATCATAACACAATGGTTATTACTAGGGCCCGTAACTTGATGACCTAAAAATCTTTTAAAAATGCACATAAAAAAAGTATTAAAATGACTTATAAACATCAAGAATTGACTTAAAAAATGACCCAAAAAATAACATTACATTTTCAAAAATTACGTTTTTTAATATTAAATCATCAAAAAAACATTGTTTTTAAATTAATATTTTTTAATCATTTATTTATTATTTTATTCATCTGCATTTAACAATGCTATTATTTTTATACATTAAATATGTTTTTATTACTTAAACGATTAAATATTATGTAAATATTTTTAAACAATAAATGTGTTACATTAAACGATCAATGTATATTTAATATTCTCAAATAAAAAAGATCGGCGATTGTCCTATAGTAAAGTTTTGTAGGTAGAAAAACTTCTTTCCACTTCCACAGATGTAATTGGTGCATATTTGAAAAAAGTGATGTCATCTACATTCAAATCTTTTGACAAGCCTTCTTTTTCACTTCTTGTCCTTCTAACATTTTTGAAATAATCTGCATACTTTTATAACCACTATTTTTTTCTAAAACACTTTTGAATTTATTTTGAATTTCGCGTCCAACTATATTTCGTGCTTGATGAATTTTATTTTTTTCTTCTTCTACAACTAGTATAGCATCAGCAAAGCATATTTTTGACGATTCTAGTTTTGTTATGGAATTTGGTAGTGATCAAAAGTTTGATTTAATATAAATTAAATTTAATTCTAACTCTGGAACAGTGATTAAATCAATTACTTTTTCAATGGAGGTCGCATCATTTTCCAGTTTCCAATTTTAATTGTACCAAAATGTTCACAGTAATAAAATGCTGCCGTTAACCATGTCCCCCAACTAGTTAGAACAGTTTGTGGGGGGTAATGAAATATTCGATGCTATTTTTTTAAACATTTGTACTCTCGAAGGAGCTTCAGTCAGACGTGTACTACAAAACTCCGAGGATTGAACCTGTAACGGTTCCGAAACGTCAGAACAACAACATTAACCACATGAATATTTCCGAAAACCACACAGTTATTAAATACGTTAGTTTTTTCAAATATTTAGTTTTGTCAAAATAATATTAAAAAAAAATATATAAAAATGCAAAACATGCGAAAAAAACAGTAAAAAATGACCATATAACCAAAAATTACCAAAAAATGCAAAAAATGCAAAATAAAAATGGTTCCATTGAATTTTACATAACATAAGTCACATTTCTGAAAAAGACGAGCCTCGTATAAACACATTAGAAAAAAAGATGCAAATGCATCAAGTTCCGGGCCCTAGTTATTACACTACCATGAGAAAAACTAAATCTTTGGTTAAGAAGTTTTATCCTTATTTCTCGTTAAGAAAGAATTTCTCGTCGTGTTCATGACGATTATATAATAATAATAGAAAAATCTAAAAATGAATGATATTAGACTAAAAACACATTGTTTACCTCCGTGTAAAATAAGTTGAGTAAAAAAAACTTATATATTTTTTGGAGCATTTAGCACTATGGTGTTGTGATATCTTAAATGAGTACTAAGTACATCCAATTTTAAATACACTTTTTTTTTTAATCAGCTTATTTATTTGACAAGGATTTATACTGTCCAGTATAAATGTCATTGTTTGTACAACTAGTTTTGATTTATAATGAATTCTAAATTTCTTAAGCTGTTATTGCTTGTTAATTATATTAAAGTTTTCTGTATATGCTAAATAAAAGACTAAATAATAAATTAATCAAAGAAATAAATTGTTTTTAAAATTTAATTTACAAAGTATTTATTTCATAACATTTTTGTGACTCAAAATTTGATAAATGATTAATATTTTTTAAAAATTATTCTTGTATACACGGATTCAAACGAAGTGGTTTTTGTTGTGATTTATATATTCAGTGGTGAATTTTAGCTTGGACAACAGGAGGGTCGCAATTCCTATTTAAAATATAAGAAACGAAAACTTTTTTTATTTAATATCTAAATGAAGAAATAATATTATTGTTCATTAAAGTGTTATTTAAGTAGGATCAAGTATAATTCAAGGTCTCGCGAGCACCAGGAACGAATACGTTTAATATATATGTAGTGATGTATAGGGACGAAAAGTCGAGTCGTCTGGTATATATTTATCTTAATATTCATTAATAACCACTGTGAATGAGTGCGTATGAATAAATTTCAGTAATATTTTATTATTAACGGGTTGACTGACACCGTTAATTCTTCGATGCTTTTGACTAGAGGCCGTATGTATACATTTTTGTACACACTTTTACTTTCCATTCATGTTCTGGTGTACATTATATTGTACATGTGGTATTTTATTAAACTGATGTCGTGTACTGAAATGAAGTTCTTGCACTAAATTGTTTTGAAAAGCATGAAAAGTTTATATGTTAAGGTATGTACATATCTTTAATTACAAAAAAATGTACGCGTCTTAGTCAATCTGTTGATATCAATGATAATTTTTTTCCGTCCTGTTCGAATTATAAGCACATAGAACAATGTTCCTGCCATACAATAAAATGATCGAACGAGTGTTACTAAATGATTAGCGATTTCGGTTTTTTCTCAAATTCGAATAGTGGACTATATCATATTTGAAGACGCTCTCCCTCTATCAACAACCACGAACATTCATATATAGTGTGTTACGAAAACATATTCTTGAGATAGAACTGAACCAATAACGAATTTCATCGAATTATAACGAAAACGAACTGAACCAAACTTCCTTTTTTTATTCGTAACCAAAATGAATCGAACTATTCAATTTAAATATCGAACCTGGCATTCATGTGAAATTCTAAGAATTGAAATAAATAAAAATATCGAAAAACTTGTTTGATTTAAATTTGGTTAGCTTTAGTAATTATTAATGAATTCATACAATAGATATTAAAGTTATTTAGTATAAGAAATCAAATTTGTGTTAGTTATGATAAGTCATTACAAATTTTATATTTTGGGATTTTTTTTTCATACAGAACTATTTTATGTTTAATTTGATTGGAATATTTTCAAGGATGTGTTCGATTTTCGAGCCGATGTGAAACACTTCGCTTCTAATTTCTAAAAAATAGTAGAGCTTTTTCTACTTGAATTAAATAAAAAAATTAAATACATTTTAATGTAATTAAATTGTGGAACTTACTCAATTATCCGATAAATAGATGTATATTAAAGTTGTACATATTGACAAACGTAATTTAATAATATACATACATTAAATATTTATTTACTTATGAATATTTTCTTTATGAAGTGGACAGTGATAAAACTGATGCTTTCATGCATTCATTCTTCAATGTAGGTGAGTACATTTGAAACAAAATAATTTTCAATAAAAATAAAACATTTTTGTTAGCATTATTTTAATTAATATGTACTTACATATTAGCATACATATTTTTGATTGACTTGATAATTATTATTGATATTTTATAGTATTATTATTATATATATTTTTTTTGTATACATTCAGCATTGCCAGAAGGTAAAAACATATTAATTTAAAATAAAACAAATACAATATACTTAACATAAAATAAAATAATGTTAACATAAATTTAAAAGCAGTAGGCTAAGTAGTAATCTGTTGATTAAAAGATATCATTGAACTAGGTATTATACATCTATGTGTAGGTTTTGTATCTAATGGATTATTATTATTATATTTTTATCATTATTATTATTATTATAATTATTTTTATTATTATTATAAGTTTATATTATTTATTGTTCCTATTAGATAATGAAGAAAAAATATCTAAAAACCGAGGTTTAAAATATTTATTTATGTATTTTTTAAAACCTTAATCGGCTTAACGATTTTCTGTTATAAGTTATATTTATGTATTTCATGAATAATTATACTTATTATGTTATCTACATATATTTTTTCATTAGAGCATTTGTACAAGTATATTCTGGAATCTGTTAAACAATTCCTCGAAGGTACCTATAGTTTTATTGAATAATTTAAAGTTTGTAAATAATTGTTCACCATTAATAGCTAACTGGATAATATTTGGCTTATCAAATTATCACTTGGACATCGTTCATTTATTAATTTTGATGTAACAATAAAACTAAACATTTAAGTTTAATTAAAATTCCTAAAATTTTTAGATCACGAGGATAATATAGAATTCATGTTTTTAAAACCACGCGATTGGCTTGATTTAGAGAAGAGTTCGTATTTCTTTAAATAAAACCAGTTACAAAGATTAATATCGATTTCAAAATTTGTTTAATCGCACTAATTATATCTCTAATAAATTGTATTAATACTTAAAATAGATAAGGAGAAGTATAACATTGATGATACAAAAAACTTAAAAATTAGTAATTCGAAATTTATCATAAGTATGATCATATTTAACACACTGTTTTGTAATTTAAATGGAATTTAATAAAAAAATTAATAATAACATAACAAATTAATGTTATTTATTTACTTACAATCAATAATGTCAATTATTGCATATTTTGGTAATTTTTGTATTTTTCATCAAGTGACTAGGGAAGAATTATTCAGAGCTATGTTCGTGGTATTGAGTGAGTAAATGTGTTTGTATGTTATTACTTTTTCTGTAGGGATTTAAAACCTTTTAAGATATTTTCAGATATAATATATATATATCGTCGTAACATCCTGCAAAATTAATTCTGATAAACGATTTCATAAAGTTAGGTTTTACATTTTTTTAGTTATTTTTTTTATTGAACCATTAGAAACAACTTATTGATTCGATAATTATTATACAATATAATTATTTATTTAAAAATAAAGATTTAAGGAAGGTAGGAGAATACTTTAGAAAAAACCTATCAATTTGAATTTAAGGGTGAAAAAGTAAGGACTGAATATTGAGATCATACATAGGTAATATATTGGAACTAATAATATAATTACTGATGGAGGGGAACGAATAAGCAATAGACATCAGGATAGATTTTTAGAAGGAATTTTACTGCCAACCATCTGCATCTAATGTTGAGGGGTGGACATACAGTTTCCACTTCTAAGAAAGGGTATGGAGGTGCACCTAAAATAAACCTCAAGCAAGCAGTCTGGAGATTATAATTTTAGTCCAGCGAGAAAAAATGCAGAGCCTGAAAGAAAGCAACCATAATCGATTTTGGCACGAATTACCGATTTGTTTATAAGTAAAAGAGAAGACGATTGAGAGCTTCACTATGAATAGGAAATAGATCTTAAAAAATTAAACCAGCGAGTTATACATTTAGACAGGTAGCTCAAATGGTGAGCCCAATGAAGTTTTTGGTCTAAATTTGGTTCTATATATTTAATTCTAATATCCTAATTGAATTTCCAAGGTTTTTGTGGCCTAGGCCTACTAACCACATACATTACGTTAGCATGGGAGAGCTATTCAAAAGGTGTGGTAGGGGCAGGACCCGGCCAGTTAAGACAAGATCCCGGGTCATCGATATGGACTACCAGCACCGGGATTCAGCCTGTATCCTTTTGAAGGAGCACCGCGACTTATTTAAGTGCATCGTTCGTATCGCCCCTCCCCACTGGGTCTTGTGGGTCGGTTACTATCTAGCGTTTATACCACAACCACCACGTTTCAGCCGCGATAGGCACCTCAACCTCGCTGGGGCACTTATTCCGGAGCGGCAAGCCGGTCCTGTAAAGCAGCGGGGCTCTTCCACTCCCGTGGTACTGACTAGGCTTTTAGTAGATTTCAGTGGGTCAACCTGAGGCTCAAGACCTCTCCCACTATTCTGGCCACCACTCCAGCAAGTAGTTGGCCCGCCACAAAAGCGTTTTTACACGCCCTTGATCCTAACACCCTGCCACTGTGAGCCTCTCTCACTTTCTCCGCTTATTCCCTAGCTCTCCACCTCCTTAGTTTATTTAGATACGTGTACTCCCTCTTTTTACCTATCGCCTCTTTCGCGAATATCGCTAGAGCACGATAGATCTTCCTGGACTCTACCAACCTTCTCACATGGCACGGCCATTCCTCTCCTTCTCTACATACCACTTACCTTAATTTTCTTCTTTTCTGTTCCAACAGTACGCAGTAAAACAACACGAGTTCCACTGTCTTTTCCTCCCTCATACACCTACACCTCGCACTACCATTCCGTCCGAAAGATCTCAACTTAACATTAAAGTCCCCATGTCCCGTAAGGAATTGGGTTGTATAATGGTCGAGATCCATCCTTATGCTCATTCTCCACCTCACCTATGAAAAGATAGTAAATGTCCATCTTCCCTTTTCTGAACTTTACTACCTTCTCTGCCACTCATTTCTTACTTCCTCCCTTCCCTCTCTCATTTCCTCCTCAGTAATCTCCACTCTCTTCCGACACTTCTTCAGTACACCTATATCGATCTCAAGATCCAGCGGCAGTCTTCCAGCCACCGTTTGTAAGCTTTCGAGATCGAGAGAAGGGGCCTCCGCTGCCTTCACGGCCTTTCCTGTTCTAACACCTCTTACCCATATTTCGGACGCATACTCAATCTTTGGAAGAAAATCGAAAACGAAAATCGTACTCCTTTGTCCAACTCATTAGCTCATTCATTTACAATACACAACCTTTTCCTAATCGCCTCTACCTTTGCCCCGCGATCAGCATCACTAAATTGTCAGCATACGCCACCAGCTTTACCCAGTTCTCTTTTCTCCCCATTAAAATCTTGTTCATTGCTACCTTCCAAAAGGTAGGACCTAACTGTGATCCCTGCGGGCACCTTTTTGTTAGCTTACACCAGGATGTTGACTTTTCCACCGTCAGTTTCACTTTCTTTCCTACCAAGTAACTCTCTATTACTGAAATCGTCGCAGCCTCAGTGCCCATCTCTTCTAAATCCCTTCTCAGCGTTTCCAAATCCAATATTCTAATATTGGAGACAAAAGGTTTTATTTCGATATTAATAATAACTTTAGGGCAATAAAGCTAATGGCGTTTTGTAAATATTAAGGTGTTTGCGCCAATAAAACAGGAATGAATTATTGTACGCTTTTTCTCGTTTATTTATAGTTTTATTTTAATATAAATACAAACCTAAAAAACTTATGTGTCCGGACTCAAAAATATACGAAAAAAAAATGAGCGCGCGCCTGCACACCACACGCGACAACTTTTCGTTTTTCTCCTACTTTTCACGCGAGGGTGCATAACCACGATAACTACGACGTACGGCTTGTCAGACAACTTCATTTGACTTATCTCAATTTTTTTTTTTTATAGAGATTTAGTATGCTTTTAGTACGAATTTGTACGACTTTATTTGGAATTTGTTCCAAATCACATGTTTACCCGAAAAAATGATTTTTTTATGTAGAGAGACGTCTCCCCAGCACCCACCGCCACTAAAAATTAACTTTTCTCAATTACTAATATGAATTTGTACTTCTGATCTTATAATTCGCGCCAAACCTCTTACCCTTACAAATCTGATTTTCGTTTACAGCGTCTCCCCATCCTCTAACGCGTGTAGTATATACATTTTCATAATCAAGATATTTTTTATGTTCATCGTTTATACGTATATACACATTTATTTATTCCTTAATAAACTCTGTGAAATCTATTTTTCTGAATAAACCTTACAAATAGGTACCTACAAAAATAATGTTTTATTAAAAAATGTTTTTCTTTATTTTATCAAATATTTTAGATATCAACAAATGTTAGGTTCACAATAAAAAAGAAAAATTTTTCAATTTAATTTCTATTAATATACTGTTTGGCTCTAATTAACATATAACATCAAAAGAGTATATTACATTTGTTAAAACCAATTTATTAAAAACTAATTTTTTGAATCTATATTTGTACGAAGAAATAAACCGTCTAATATTCATTAAAACTAAAATAATATTACAAGTTTACTTATATTTTTAATAATATTAGTATATAATATCATAATCGTATTTATCTTCTATAGGACCCAATTTCTCAAAATGCTATATGTCAAGTAAAATATTAAACAATTCTGAGTTTAAGTTAATTTCAAACAATGAATTATGAATTATGAAAAGATTAATAAATAAATGACGTATAATTTCTATCATCTACATCAATAATGTAATAATATTAATGTTGGTGACAATAGTTAACAATATTAGGTAACTCACCCTGTACTTAGTGGACTGTATATATTTGTATTGAAATAAAACCCAAAATATTTCAAATATAAATGTGTTGCTGCTTTAATACCGAATTATTCAAACAATGTATAAAAAATAATTCAACAATATACAAAAATAACTCACAGCCACACAAATAATAGTTAAATCTTTTGATTCAACAATAATTATTTAAAATAACCCACTGATAAAAAATATATTCACATGTAATTAGATTAGCGAAAACTAGCCAGCCACTACCTATCTTAATATATATATATATATATAAATACACTGTTTCTAATTTTGAATAATTATAATATTACAAATATAACAATAACAAAGTAAAATGAAACACATTACATTAAACCCTTTGCTATTCGAACAAATACAATTAATTTATCTATTAGAACTAAATAAACGTATAAAAATATATCAATAAATAATATCAAATAAATTCATAATTTGTCTTATATTTGTTTTAATTTTTATTTGAGAAAAAAATTTATAGAATCATTTTTATTGTATTTTTAATTTACTAAAAAAAAGGTCTCTTTGTATTTTTACATAAAGTTAATCTTTTATTAAAAAAAACATAAAATGTGTTGGTGGCGTGCCGAAGGTACCCAATCGGTGCACGCAGCGAAATTGATAACGTCGAGCGGTCGGTCGACCGTTTCGGTATTCGACTAACGACGATTGGTCACTACCCCAGGAACGCGTCAATCCAATCTATTTTTATATCTGTTTTTATCATTCCACTTGTTTATAAAAGTACGTTAATCGAAAAGTGAAATTGTAGTGCGCGCTATTTTTTTATTTTATTGTATAATTGTAATTTATTTAATTTTATATATTATAACATATAATATACCAAGAGTGTTTTAATAAGTATTAAGACAAATTAAAAGGAGTTTATGAAAATTGGTGAAATCTATTGAAAAATAAAAATAAAGCAACTGACAAAGTTAGACAAAACGAATTAGATTTTTGTGATATACTAAATGATCTTTTTGATATTGTTCGTCAAAATGCTTTGAACAGCATAAAAATTGAAGAAGACGAGCAGTTTCTATTAAAGCAAAGAGAAAAAGGACGCGTAGGTTCTATGATAGGAGTCGATAAAACACTTACAACTCGAGAAAAGAGAAGACGAATTAGATTAGAAAACGAAGAGAAAAATCGAGAAAACTTTTTAAACACTCCGTCAATGTTAACAGGTAAGTAATTTATGCATATTTTATATATAGTATAGTTATACATTGGGATACGAAATTATTAGAAAACATATCTGGAAAATTAATTGATCGATTAGCTATAATAGATTGTATTGTAGATTGGTCCAAATGTAGAGCAATTATTAGGTGTTCCAGAATTGTGTTTAGGTACTGGTATTGAAATAAGTTCTGCGATTTATGATGTGATAGAAGAGTGGTCATTACAAAATAAAGTACAAGCACTTGTATTTGACACTACTGCGTCATATACTAGTAGAATTAATGGAGCATGTGTTCTGTTTTAACGCAAACTAGAACGAAACATTTTGTTTTTGGGATATAGACACCATATATGCGAAATCATATTAGCAGCAGTTTTCAAAAAATGTAATACTTCATCAATTTCTGGACCAGATATTCCATTATTTAAACGGTTTAAAGCTAAATGGGCTGATATTAACTTAGATAATTACATAACTGGACTAATTAGTAAGGAAATTAAATATATTTTAGGAGACGATATAGATAATGTGTCAAACTTTTGTAATAAAATGATATTGAACACATTTCCAAGAGATGATTACAAAGAATTTAAGAGCTTATCATAATATTTTTAGGAGGTGTACCTGTAGGTGGAATTAAATTTAAAAAACCTGGAGCATACTATCGAGCAAGTCGGATGGCTAAAGCAATATATTCGATTAAAATATATTTATTTCACCGAGAGTTTATTCTCACAAAAAAAGAAGGAAAGTCTTTATTAAACCGTATTATATTCTTCCTGACATTGTTTTCAGATGTATCCACGTGTGTAGCGAAGGACAAAATAGAAGTATTTTTAGAAAATTGCACGATTTTGTTAAAGCTTTTCGGTGAAAAGTTACTTGAAAGATTTAAAATTTCAAAATTTTTTTTAAAATTTGATCCTAGTAAATGGGGATCATATCTTGAAGGGGTTTCTGTTATAATAAACTTAAAAGTAGTCAACGATTCTGCTGAAAGAAGCATTAAATTAATGGAAGAATTTAACGAAAAAATAACAAAAGACGAAACTCAAAACAATTTTTACTAAAAGTAAGTACTAGGTACTAAAAATTATTTTATAAATTATTTAAATTAAAATGTGTTTTTAATTACAGATTGTACAAGATTGTCGTCGAAAGTATCCAAAAGACGCCACATTAGAAATAATGAGAAAACACTTTTAATGAGTAACTAAGTCTCATTCTGAAATCTTATATAAATGTATACTATCTAATTTTAGATTTCTCAACATTTAAAAAAAATTATATTATATGTTATTTTATTTTATTAATAATTTATATTTTAATTTATATTTAGTTAGCCATTAAAACTGTATAGTAATTTTAATAATCAAAAAAACGTAAAATCAAATATTTTGTATAAATAAAGAACTGGTATGGATTAATTTTATTTTTTTATTTTTCAATAAATTGTTAACTTTACGTAAAAATACAAAAAGAGAACTTTTTTTTTTGTAAATTAAATGTATAATAAAAATAATTTTGTAAAATTTTTTGTTAAATAAAAATTTTAACGAATATAGAACAAAATATGATTTTTTTGATATTATGCGAAATTTTGAGCTTAAAGCGCCACGTGTTAATGGAGTCTAATCGAGTTCAAACATTGTAGGTAATTTTTATATGTACGAATAAAAAAATGTTTGCCCGGCGCTCATCAAAATTCAAAAATTCAAAAATAAGGACCACCCTAATATGTATATTATATAACGATACATACATTAGTAATATTGTGACATAACAACAATATTTATATTATAATAAATATCGGCACAACAATTAATGTAATAAGTATTTATTTAGTATTTCAACAAGATTATATGCAATATGTTGGAGACCGTGTCAAGGGATTTGTACGTAAGTATAATAATATATAAATATAAATGGACACACATGATTAGATTATAAGTTCAATATATCAAAAATTGAGTTCAAGTTAATGTTTACTAAATTCATATTTCACATATTTATGATTATAATAATTGAATAAAAATAATTTTAAATGGTGATAATTTATTTTTTTTAATATTACACATCTACTAAAAATTGTTTGTCATTACGTCAATTCTTCAACCCATCAGATTACTAAAAGAACAATATATGGTGTGGCAATTAAAAAACGAGAATTAGTTTCTAGCTGGTATAGTAGTAACACTGATATCTTGATAATTTGTTGACTTAAAGTACACGAGATTATACACAAGTCTACCAAGTTTGGTAGTGGTCGGTGTTAGATTTCGTGCTCTGCGATTTTTTAAAGTTAGTAGTGTAGTGTCGTGACGTACAAAAATGTGTGACGTGTTGTTATCTCAACGTTGTTGAGCAACGAATTGTCATCAAGTTTCTAGTGAAATCTGGCAAATAACCGGCCGAAATTTTTCGTAAATCGCAACGTGTGTATACCAATATGACCCTGAGACTCGTTGACAGAGCAAACAGTGGGTTGAAGAGGGAGGAAAGCGTCCTACGAAAGCCCGGATATCTCGAAGCCAAATCAAGACAATGCTGATCAGGTTCTTCGATATTAGGAATGTTGTGCATCGACAATTTATTCCACAAGGTCAAACAGTGACAGCAGTGTTTTACATTAAAGTTCTAAAGCGATTGTGTTATAGAATGTCTCGTGTGTGGCCGGAATCGGCCGAAAATGGTTGGATCCTTCACCATGACAATGCGCCTGCATTTACATCATTAAAAGTTCAGCAGTTTTTGACCAGTAGGAACATAACAACGCTCCCCCACCCCCCATACAGCCCTGAACTGGCTCCACTGGAATTTCCAAAGTTGAAATAACCAATGAAAGGACATCGGTATGAGGATTTGAAGGACATTGAACGTGCCGTAACGTCGGCGTTGAAAAGTTTGACTTCTGGAGGCTTCCAGTGGTGTTTCCAGAAATGGGAAGAACGCTGGACCAAGTGTGTTAGACTCGGAGGAAATTACTGTGTAGGCATGGGTGCATAAATTGTTGTAAATACTTAATGAATGTTTTAAAATTAAAAATTCTCGTTGTTTAATTGCCACTCCTCTTACAATTGTATCGAAACTGTCATCTTAGGGTGTGATAAATACAAAATTGTAAAAAATAGAAATTATATTTTATGCTGAATTAGAACAAATATAAACTATATTAGGCGTAATGTACTGATTTCTATTCAATCACGTACATTATTAAGGTATTTAGTATTAAGAAGTACTTAAATCGGTAGCAGTTATTCAAGATTTAGAAAATACCAGAACGTTTGTTCTGTTACGCATGTTACTACCCATAGTTAACGAATTTTATTGTCATACTAGTGTATTTGAGGAATTTACCTAATATATCAAGTGTAAAAGAAATACTTGTTATAGTTACCAGTGTTTACACTAACAAATACACATAATTTTTAATTTGCAAAATAATTATGTGCAATATGCATAAGCAACTTATGATTTGTAGAGTGATAACAGATTTCCACATTTCTGACTCAAGTAGTTAGTAATTATTTATGAACGTTTTCCAATCTAATTAGAAAACATTTTTATGAGTGTAAATAATTTATTCATTTTACCAAAAACAAAGAATATATTTTAACAAAACATTTTCAATTTGATAATTATTATTATTTTGTATTCTATTATATTATTAATAAAATGCGTGTTAACTCGATGTTATTTTTTTAATCTTACATTAGTCACCCTAAATATAAGATGATTGAATTGACTTAAACAATGCCTGATAATTTTATTATTTTATTATTTGGTTTTTCATAGAATATACCTCAATAAGAACTCCATCGGATATTTGTGATGGCAAAGAATCACCACCAAAAAAACATATATTGTATAATAAAGAGACTAGTAAATGGGAGGAATTTGATGTAACACCTGATAATCTTGCTGCAGAAACATTAATGCGCTTAAAGAAACGACGTTTAAATAATAATGAATAACTCAATATCAAATAATTATTTTATTTAACTATAATACTTTACATTTAATTTGCATAGTATAAATGTACTAAATGTTTGATTTATAATGAATTCACAATTTTCTCCGGTGGTATTGATTATTTTATACGCCTTCTGTAGGTGTCATATAAATAACATTCTACATTGTAATAATGCCGTGTCTAAGTAAATAAATAAATTTTAAAAAATAAGTGTATTTAATAGAATAATGGTAATAATCATAGTACGATTTACTCTAAATTACTGATAAAGAAATTGTAAAGGGTTAACACGTTCAATGGAGTATTTTCGACACTGAATTCTTTTATTCATGCCCAAAGTACGTTTGATGGACTACTTGTCGACATGCGTTCTACGGAAGTTTTTATGGTAAAATCGTAAGAAAAATATCTTGTTATATATCTAAATAATAATGAATATTAACTAAAACATATTCTTGATAAATATATTTTTTTTTTTAGTTATATATTAAATATCAATTTTGAATGATTTTTTAAAAGTAATTATTAAATGATTTCATATTTCAATATTCTTCTATTAAATATTTGATACTTATATAAAAACCAATCTGTAGTATAATTATAGAAGTACAGTTAGTTATTTTTAATTTTTGCAAATTTGTTGAATTTTTGCACTGTGAATCGGAAGTAATCTTAATTCAGTAAAATTTACAATATAATATGATTAATTTATTAATATAATATGATTGATTCTCAATTAAATATAACAAAATTTTAAAAGTAAGAAAATATTTTTATAAATAATACTTTCTAAAATTAAATAATTACCTAGTTTTCTACACGAATAGTCAAGAACGAAATCAATAAAGAATTATATTTATTAAAAAAAAAAAAAATTAGATGTTGAAGGGAAGTGTCTAGAGTTAAAATAAGATAAGAGGACTCCAATGTGGCTGAATGGTAAATTTTATAAGAGTATAGTGACACCAACTATATTGTATGGTTCAGAGTGTTGGGCAGTTGACAAGAAAATAGAACAGAAAATGAGTGTAGCATAGATGATAGCAGTATCAAATAGTGATAGTGTAGCAGAGAAGATAGGATAAGGAATGAATATATAAGAGGAAGCATAGGAGTACAGTCGATGGTGGATAAGATGAGAGAGAATTGACTTAGATGATTTGGTCATGTCATAAGGAGAGAAAATTTGGAAGCTATCAAGAATAATTGTAAGGACGATTATGGAAATAAGCATTGAAGGAAGAAAAGGAAAAGGAAGGCCTAAAAAGAAGTGGGTGGATGCGATTAGGGTGATATGAATATTGCGGGTGTAAAGGATGTGGGAAATCGTGTCTAGTAGAGGTTTAAGATACAGGTGGCCGACCCCAAATAGCTGGAATAAAGGCGAGGAAAAAGAAGAAGACATAATTATATGTACCTACATTTTATCCGAAATGATTCATGATATATTGTCAGTACAGGTATTATAATAGCATGCAAAAAAAGTTAGAAAAAATTAAGAAAATGAAAGCATGAAAGTATGAACATTTCTTACAATAACAATTCAACACGTATTAATTATGTATATTTAAACAAATTATTAATTTTGCGAAAAAAATTTTATTTAAAATTTGTAACTACCCAATTAAGTTATCATTTATAATCCACATAATAAAAACAGCATACAGTGACAGTTACCATTATTACCGGTCAATTTCAGAATAACTGTTGAACTATGACCAATACTTCTAAATCAAATTATAATTTATAATTTTATCTGTTACTGTATGGTAGTGTTCATGATTTTATAATTATATATCATATAAAATATGTACTATTGATTTTCTAAAAAAATTCAATTTTAAATTTTATTTAAAATAAAAAGTAATATGTATATGTATTTCAGCATTCATTGTTTTTAAAAAAATAATAAATTTTAGAATATTATATTACAATAATATATTTTTATGAAATATAATAGAATTATCAAATTAATACAAATGTGTAAATTATGATCCTGACTATGTATTATGTAATGTTGTACTTTTTGAAAAGTCTTGTACTTGATATATTTTCAATTAACCAAGTTAATATTGGTAATAAAACATAAAACAGTAAAGTTGATGTTTCAAAATAAAATACAAATATAATACAAATAAAATAAATTAAAAATATTCAAATATTCAAAAAAAATGAATATTAGCAGTTAGTAGTATTCATAATTAAAGTGGTACAAGTATCTCACACTTACATTTAAACAAATGGTGACTTATTTCCATTGATTTTTTAATAATCAAAATAACTTACGAGCTGCAATATGTTTTCCTAATTAACAATTATTATATGTTTATATTTAATATTTAATAATTATTATGTTATATATATATATATATATAACAGGTAGGTAACTGTAATATTTTTGTTTTGTTGATCGTAATAAGGTTCATAACGAAAACCTATTAAAAGTATCGTTTGCGTTAAGATGGACAGATTTGAAGTAGGATAATTTAACCGGTATCATTCGGCCGTCGTCGATTTTCATAGTAAAATATCGATGTGTTTTGAATATATTGTATGAATTTGGTTATTCTAGAAAAAATATTCCGATATTACAATTACTGTTGTCGCTTGGCATTTACGCGTATTGGTTACAACACCATTGATGATGAAATATAATGTATTCTATAATCAATGGTTATACGTAGGGCTCGGTAAAATAAACCCGTAAAAAAGCATTTATAATTGCCAAAAATATTTATTTATGTCAAATTAAAAAAAAAAAAAACAAATCAATTATCAATCCGAAAATATAAACAAAAAAGGTTGTTTTGATCAACGTTATCGTTTATTAAAAAAATATGCGTACATTTGTCTAACAATCGAATGATTGATGGCGTCATGGTTCGCGTTGTCCGAATGTTCTGCGTGAATAAGATACGTTTTGCCGACATCGTGTGGTGGTTGCAAAACACCGATAAATAATAACGACTTGACTCGGACGCAACGACGTTACAATAGCGACCCGCGTTCCTTCGACAAACGTTCTTCGGCGTAAAACCATGGACACGCGAGACCACTGCTCGGCGGCGGCGGCGGCGTCGTCGTAAACACACGTATTTATCTTCGATTTCCACGGAGGAACGTTTGGACGTCTGTATTTATTTGGAAAACGCGAACCGTCTCATACACTCCCCTCTCGCGGATAAAACGACGGGCGAAGATTACTGGGGGACGACGGTCGCGTTTAATTTTACGACTGCATAACGCACACGTATTTTTTATATATATTACATACATTAATGTACGCACATAAGCGTTCGTGTACGGTTTTTTTTTTACGCGGCGGCGTTGTCGTCCCGAGCAGGGGCGTTCTCAGGAATTTTCTATGGTTGGAGGGGGAGGGGGGTTTGGAAATTTACTGGAGTTACCTAACCGCGGTAACTAATGAGGTGGTAACCACTATACAATCAGTATAATAAAGTAATGGTAGCCGGAGTATTCGAGAAGTGGTCACGTCTTCCCGCCAAATCGATTTCCGACATTAATCGTATTTAATACGCCCGTGAAGTTGCCCCCCCTACTTTGTCCAATCGACTTCAAACACGTGCCAATATTTTATAACTTATTTGTAACAATTTGCAACGAAGGTTTCAAAATTTGCAACTCAATACTTTTTAAGTTATCGCAATTTTTCTTTTAGGGAGCCAACTTCACGTAGCCTCTCCCATTTGGTCCGATCGACTTCAAACATGTGCCAATATTTTACAACTTATTTGTAACAATTTGCAACAAAGGTTTTAACAATTGCAATTCAATACTTTTTAAGTTATCGCAATTTTTCGTTTAGGGGGCCAACTTCACGAAGCCTCCCCACTATGTCTAATTCTAAATTATTTAAAAGAACAGAACTTCGAAATTTAAAATCACAGTTAAAACTTGAAAATAAATTAATAACTGTACACACTGAAAGTAACTCTGATAAAAAAAAGTTATCCGATAACTATTAAGAAGAAATTAAAAAACAAAGAAGAAGATATCTGGACAAAACGACATAGAAGATTCTACCCTGTTGAATGTTTCAATTCAAACATTATAACCAGCTCATTCATTAGAGTCGATTTTTATGTCAGAAGTATCTTATAATAGTTAATAATCTTTGAAAACATCAATTGATTCTATGGATTATTAGGAAAATAACATAATACTATATGTAAAATATTCCAAGTACGCGGACGACAAACCGAAGAAGAGGAACAAGTCGTCCAACAGCGTGTCCCTAGTGTCCATACCGAACACCATTAAGCTGTCCATGCTCAACAGCGGCCTGTTGCCGTTATGTAAGTTGTACTTGCGCCGACCGTGTTGCGCATAAGCGTGTCGGCCAGTATACCGAGGCCCCGGCCAGCTGGAACGTCACACGGTTTTACCGGGAGTTCGTACAGCGGCAGCGTTTCTGTTGTGCGGAAGATCGTTTCCACCGACTTCGTCCGTTTCCGTGGTGATCGCTGCGGGGCAGCACCAGGAGCGGATTTCGAAGCTCATTTAAGGGGGGGGGGCGAATATTGATAACAAATTGCAATTTGGTACTAAGAGGAAAAGAAAAGTAAATCTTAAATATAGAAAATTCCTAATTATATAACATTAGAAAAATATGTAATTTTAATATATTTAAAGATATTAAAAAAAGTCCAAGGGGGGGGGCGACCGCCACGTCGCCAGTCTCCCATCGTTTTTGTTTCGCCAACTCGGATTTTCACGACTTTATTTGCTATATTTTTACATGTCCATTTTCTCGACGCATTATTCGCGTATTTAGATACCTCGTACCTACGTGATATCCAAATGGGTGTCGTTGTCAAGCCGTTTAACACGAACAGTGTCCGTACCATACATCACCTATTCCATTTCGATAACCTGTCGAAAAGTTTTCTGACTCTGTGTGCGTAGTTTTTTTTTACACTGTAAATATTAATTTTAAAGCGACATCAATGTCGCGTAATTTACGCATTCACACTGATGCTTTTCGGTGTGTATAGGTAAGGTGTATTGATCGGTCAGTAATGTCATAGGCGCATATCGGATTATTTTCTACGTTGGGGAAAATCTTCATTGATTTTTCGAACAAAAACTGTAGAGATTTTCAAAGAATCTCTAAAACTTATATCAATAGATCAGTTTGAATATGTGCCTACGCATACTCGTATAAAAGCCATTTGTTAAAAAATTGACTTTAACAGTTATTTGTTCTTCTCCACAACGATTGTATCATATTATATATTGGTATCGTACGTAAATACGAATGAAATAATTCGATATTTCGACGTTATATCTGTTATTCAACGTAGGATTATACGTACTCGAAACATTATGGGTTTATATAATTTTGATGAATTATAGTGATTCTTAATGGTATTTTGAAAAATCCCCATTCAAAACTTATGTTACACGCGATTATTTTTGATGTCCAGTAGTTTACAAACGTATAATTATTATAAAACCACGATTTTTAGTAGTGCATTAACATTTAGCAATACGTAATATACATTGTAATGAGGTTTATACAGATGACTAAACCAATGACGCCCGTGCTACGTTTTAATATTTGGTCCCCATTCGGTCATTTTACAAAGGAACAATTTAATTATTAAAGTCGGAAAACGGGTTAGTGTCATATTGAGCTGTTGGGATGATTAAAGTCATTTTTACGTTTTAAAAATTATATACGGTTCCCTAGATCAGAAATCCACTTAGAATATTCACAAGTATATTCAAGTGTCTTATCTACTAAAAATTATAATAATTCAAATGTCGAATTGTCGATTAATAGGAGAAGTATAATATATCTAATAACCGCGTACCTACATGCTTTAAAACAAAATATGTAAATTAAGTTATGCGCGTGTGTATTCACTAAATAATGCAATTTTGGTGGTAAAATATGTTTTATTTTGAATAGTACATTTGATAAATTCATGTGAAATATAGAAGTTTATTACAAGAGGAATATTGAAATTATACTTTATATCATTATAAAGATTATTAGGTTCTTGTTAACAATGCGTACCCTTTTAAATTTAATATACCGAACAAAAAAAAAAATTATTAATATAATATTATAATGATGCGTTTATTTTTTACTTTTTTAATCACGCTTTGAAGCAAAGAAAGTGTACCAAAAGTTATTGAATGTCGCTAAATATCAAATTAAATTTGAATAAAGACAAAATTTTAAAAAGTAATACACGGACGTATGGTATATTTTTTAAATTTATCTGTAATTTTTAATTTAATATAATTATTTCTTACTTCGAATATATATAATTTGATTGATACTTTTATTGTAATATACGTACATATGATGTCTACATTTGACATGCATTGAGGTCAAGTGAAATACTAGACTGAACATCAAACGTTAATGCATTCAAATAGCAATTTAGCTAATAATTAACAGTATTTCAGCAAACGTGTTTAAGATTTTTTTAAATTACTTAAAATAAAAAAAATTACAATGTAATGATAAGCTAGTATGCAAAATATTTAATAAAAATATTATAGTGTCCCGCGCAGAGAGAATAATTTAGCACTAAAAAATTATACTGTACAATAAAATACATATACGATATATATGTAACATAGACTGCATAATTTGTTAGACCGTTGAAAAAATGTTTTCCCGTTTAGCTTATTATACAAGTATAGTTTGTGCAATAATTATCAATAGTATTATGTTAAAATTAAAAAAAAAAAAAAAAATTATAATTAATAAATAAAATTAATATTTTTACAAATCTGTTGTTGACTTTGATAATTAATATTACAATTTCGTAATACATATCAAATTAAAATAACAATTGAACTAAAATACACAGTTGACAAAAACACTACAAAATCATCGAACATTGTAATGCGTATATTAAATATATTGCACATATCATATTATTATGTACGTAGGCTGTCCAAAACATAATGGTAATTGTATTCTGAGAGAAATTTACACCGTCTTAAGTGGTGATAGTGTAATGTAGCGTGTGTCATTAACTGTTATCTACCACATATCCCGGTTGAATGATCTTTGGTTCATTATGATCATTGGTTCAATAATTGCAGTTTTACACACGTTTGCGCAAAGTGAGTTTGATTGTCGCTTCCCAATTTACGAGTGAAATAAAAATGAATAAAAACATTAAACAGAAATATGCCATCGAGTTTTGCGTGAAACTGGGCAAAACTGTTCAGGAAACGATGGAGATTCTCAATACTGCCTACGGTGATGAAGCTATGAAAGTGACTACGTTCTACCGCTGGTATTATGCGTTCAAATACAAAGTGGTTGTTTAGCGTTCCAACAAATCCTGTTAATTATAAATGTAAAATATAACTTTTTACTTATGTTTTGTACTATTTATTTTTGTAACTAATCGATCCTTAAATTGTATCACTGCATTAATAATATCATTTTGGGGTATAGCTGGTCTTCTACCTTTTATATTTAAATAAATATAATAATGTATTTATATATATATTAAATTATTAATATTTAAATTAATAATTATATTATATATAAATATATAATAAATAAATCTGTCACAGCAAAAAGTAGGACACCAAATAAAATATTTGAATATTAAAATACTGAAATACTAAAATACTAAAATCAATTTTTCTCAAGGTTTTGGTGCCATACAAATTCCGGGTATGGGCATACAAATTCATACAAATTACGTATTAAATGTTGGCATAAACGAAATGCGATATATATTATATCTCTATACCTGTGTGTGTGTGTGTGTGTGTGTGTGTGTGTGTGTGTGTGTGTGTGTGTGTGTGTGTGTGTGTGTGTGTGTGTGTGTGTGTGTGTGTGTGTGTAATAATAAAATAATAATGGAAAAATAATAAACTGTTATGTATTGATATATTTTTCCCATTTTTGTATCTAATATACACATTATATTATATATTACATCAGATGTATAAATATTTTGTTGTATAATATTCCATGTGATTTTTTTAAAAACTTTTACAAAGTCCAGAAAATGAGTAACATTTATCAAGTAACTATAGGAACAGGGAGCATGTTAAAAATGAAACAATTTATTATTTTGATAGTATCTAAATCTGTAATACAAACATGTAAATTACAATTGGAGACAAAAGTTTTGATACCAAACTGAATAACTGTAATGATTGGCCTGCATTTAAGTTTAATAATAATTTTGTGCCTTAAAATACTGCAATAACTAAATACGTTTATCAATTATATAATAATATAGTAGTGAAAATCAAAGAAAAAATAAACAAAGAGTAAAAAGGTTGACCTAACAAAAATCACAACCAAAAAAACATATAGTTTATAATTAAGAGTCTTTTGAATGGAAGGAAAATGAAGTAGACAATCATCTGATGATGAAACATCTGATGATAAAACATATACTGCAATAACATTATTGAGCTTTAAGAAACCACGTATAAATAATAATGAATAACTCAGTATCAAATAATTGTTTTATTTAACTGTAATACTTTACATTCAATTTGTATAGTATAAATGTACTAAAAGTTTGATTTAAAATGAATTCACAATTTCTTCCGGTGGTATTGTTCATTGATTATTTTGTACCTCTTCTTTGTGTGTCGTATAAGTAATATTCTACCTTATTATAATGCCGTGTCTAAGTAAATAAATAAATTTAAAAAAATATGTGTATATAATAGAGTAATGGTAATAATCATATTACATCGCTAGATATAGAAATGGAATTTTATATGTAACACCACGTCAAAAGTATTACTAAACGTTGAAAATGATTTATTATTGTTTTAAGTGTCCAAGGAATATCTATTACAACATACAGGAGAATCGTTATTATGACGAGCCGGCCAGCTGTGGGATATACAGGGAATATACAAAAATAGATCTTTTTAGAGCTATTTTTTCATTAGCAATAATTAATACTAAAATACATGGAATTTTGTATAAATTGTCGAAATAAATTCAAATGCAATTTAACGCATGGAATTTACACTGATCAATGGAAATATGGAATGACATACTATAATAAGATTAATAATAATGTTATTCATAAAAATATGACCATATTACTTTTATCTGCTTTTTAATATGAATAGAGATTCATAATATATGTTATGTATTATTTTGTAAAATCTACTGTTTCATAATATATAGTATGTATTAAATTGTCTTTCGTGTGTACATGTAAATGTGTAAATGTGTAACATATCGATTGAATTTAACTAAGAAATACATAAGGATAATTGTCAAATAATATTCTTTTCATTTAGAAAGAAAAGAAATATTTGAAAGTAACTCATTCTGATCGCGAAGAACGTAATTCAGTCGTTTCTGATTGAGAGCATTTAGTGAAAAGTGAACATTTCAAACCCTAGTCTAAATTATTGATATTGCAATTGAAAAGGATCAAGACAGTCAATGAAGTATTTTCTGCTCGGAATTCTCATGTCCATGAAGAAAATACGTTCGATGGACTAGGTGTCGACATTCTTTCTATAGCAGTTTTTATGGTAAAAATGCAAGAAAAATATCTTATTATGTATCTAAATAATAATAATAATGGATAGTAAATAAAACAGTGGACGTATTTTTCTTAAATATTTTATTATTTTTTGTTTTAGTTATATATTAAACATCAATTTTGAATGAATTATTATAATAAAATATTGAATGATGTCACATTTCATTTACGTTCCATTAAATGTTTGTTACCTATATAAACATCAATCTATAATATTATTATAGTAATACAGTAAGTTATTTTTAATTTTTGAAAATGTGATTAATTTTTGCACTGTGTATCAGAAGAAATCTTAATTTTGAATACGAATATAATATGATTGATTCTCAATTAAATATAACAAAATTTTAAAAGTAAAAAAATATTTTTATAAATAACACTTACTAAAATTAAATATATATCTAATTTTTCACACGAATAGTCAAAAAAGAAACCAATGAATAATTATATTTATTAAAAAAATTCAAATTAGTTGTACTACGTCCTGTAAATGTGTATGTGGAATGAGATTTTGACTTATTAGATTGCAATATTTGATATTTGTACATATATACACTAAATTACTACAACGTTGTCCAGCTACCGTAGGAACAAACCTAACAAATTTTTTCAGTTAATAAATGTAATATTTTATTGGTTTCTTTCTCGACTATTTGTGTCAGGTAAACTAGGTATTATTTAATTTTAGTTAGTATTATTTAAGCATCTTAGCAAGTAACAATACTTCCATTATTTCAATTCATTGACATTATTATTTGGATAAGAATAAGATATTTTTCTTACATTTTCATCTTAAAAACAGATATAGACCGCTTATGTACGTCACGATAAGCAACGATCCATTATTATCGTTGTTGAGTTGAAATTATAGAATAAAATATTATTAAATGTAGTCCTACTACATTTTTTTTTCGTGTGCTAATTTGCTCACATGTAATGTGCACTGAGAAACGACTCGAAAGAATGTAGAATACACTCAACAGATTCTATACTGCTTGATGTGTGGAGAGGTTATCATGTGTTTTTCTTGTGGTTGTATTTTGCTTGAAATATTAGTATTATAGTTTTGTTAATTTACAGTACTACGTCTTCACATAATATTAGAGAAATTTTACTTAATCCCAGTCACCCAGTCTATATGGAACGTCTACATAATATATATGCTAAGTAAATCACTCGAAAAAATATCTTATGTGCTTTAAGGATAATTTAAACACAAAAGACGAATAGTCAAGAGAAACATCCATATCATTCAAACAAAACAAAAACTACAATGGAATACGTAACAAAATATTTTAAAAAATGATTTTTTATTGCAAACGTATAGGTAACACGCTGACTATAAGAGAAAATATTATATATAATACATAGTTTAATGTTGTTTTCAAATAATAGATATTGTAGAATTCAAAAAGTCATAATATTGGGTTATTATTATCAAAAATAATAAACTGAACGTGAAACGGTACTCAATCGACCACAATAAGTTTCGAAATAATCGTATGTCGCCAGCTAAATTTATAACCTTTTAAAATTAGTACTAAATTTTTCGACTACGTGTATGTCGTTTACTGGTTAAGGTATTCGGTATGTCGTCAATGGTATTAAATACGTTAAACCATCTGAGCAAATTACAATTTGTTATTTATGTATTATTTATGTTTGACTACCTTTATATTATTTGTCGCGTTTCTTGTATACTAGTCTTAAATTGCAAATAGAACGTTAAAATATGACTTAGTTTTAAATTAAAACAAAACAAAATGAACGTAGTTAAGAATAAACTGATTTTTATTATATTAGCTGTATCAACTATTGTCGTAAAGAGTCATCCGCGTAAGTTTACAAATACAATAAATTATAATTTAAGTGTACAGGGCATTAATTATTTGGTCACTAAAATATGTCGTTACTCGCTTTAAGTCTTAACGACAATAATATAATTGAAATTGATATGAATACAAAATACAAACTAATAATAAAACTTATTTCCTTTTTATTATATTAGGTTGTGAACGTAAGCTCATTGATAACGTATATTTTATTTGTTAATAATATTAACATATATATATATATATATAGGGTTATCATAATTTATTTATAACAAATACGTACATCAAAGTTCCGTTACGGGTGGTGGAGGGAGGGAGGGATAGGGAATTTGAAATAAACAACATTGTTATTTCATTAATACAATTTTTAAATCGTTATTCAATATTATACAGTCCTCGATGCTCCGCAGAAAATTCGGAATTGTATATCAAACATCTCGCGCGATCATTATTATTTTGACACTGTTTCAGAAACTCCTATTCTTCTTTTGTTTGTCGGTATAATCACTTTTACGTTTAGGTTATTTGTATATTGGTAGTACTGTAAATTAACGGAACTTTAACACTAATATTTCAAGCAACATACAACCACTACAAAACACATGATAACCTTTCCACACATAAAATAGTAAAGAAACGGTACAGTGAATTATATGAGTGCATTTATACGAGTAGTTTTCCAGTGCACAAAACATGTGGAAAAATTAAAACACAAATAAAAATAAATATATAGTAGGATTACATTTAATAATACGTTAATCTTTTATTTTAACTCAACAACGATAATAATTGATCGTCGCTTATGTTCCGCGAAAAAATATGACTAAAAATATAAATCACATATTATACATTTATACAGGGTGAACACGAAGACCTGTCACTTAGCATAACTTTTTGTATCGATGTAGTTATGTTAAACGTTTAAATTTTTGTAAATCTGGATATTTCTCAAATTCGCACGCTCATCCGGACAGATGTTTGAAATGCCGACTGTTGGACGAAATCCGAAAGTATGGTAAACCTATAAATTTATGTAGTATCGTAGGGGAATATTCTGAACAAAATATAATGTTTAATAAAATTTTAAGTGCATTTATAAATTTTAGCTTTAAAAATCTCATTGATAAATGATACACTCGAAGAACAATATGTGTTATTTCATCAAAAGCCATTTTATTAAAAATGATTTATAATAGTTTACTCATAATTATTTTAGTACATACATTGTGTGACATGAGCGATAAAATACACTATACAGTTTATATTATGTGTAAAGTACACTTATACTCGTATTATAATATCTATTGCCAGGAGTTTAAAATAATGAATGTGAATCTAAAATTAACAACCTTATTTGACAAAGAATGTATGTATATACGATATTTTTACACTTATTTGCTTAACCACCCTAGCGAAGCCCGGACTGCACTTAGCAAACTTATATCGTGTCTCTAATATCGTCAGGAATGTCCCTGCATCGGGGATGTTGAGACACCCGTGCATTGGTTCATATACACATTTTAGTAGAACATGCTTCGAATGCCTTACGCCTCCGTCCTTCTTCCATTTCAACACCAATCATCAGTCATCCGAACGCATAGATATCGCAACACACGCAACTAAATGTCGTGTGGGATTTAGTCTGAGACACTCGTACTACGCCCGTGTGGCGGACTTGTAATTCCGTCCGTTATCCTTGACCAGGACGGTAACACTGGCTTAGGCACCGGCGGACTCTGCGACAGAAAACGCTTTGTTATCTGCGCATTGCTTTAGTTCAACCGACAAAATTCGAAGACAGTCAAGCGGGACCTCGATACTGTGCTTAGCACATTCTTTAAGACCACTTTAGGTACCTGTAAATCATAATACGAAATATCAATATTGTCAAATATAAATAAATATTTTTGTTGTCAGAAGACTGTATAATCGATATTATTTTTATAATGTAATTTAAAATATAATTATTGTGTAGCTCAACTTGAAAAAGAAAAGTTTGATAGTAAGTTATAAGACTAATACACTTATTTTGTACTCTTAAATATTATAGATTTATATCCATTGACACGATCGTGGCGTAAACTAAGTAAAAGAAAACTATGCGGTGGCGCGAATGTGTATATTATATTGAAGAAGGAGTTAAAACCATGTTAACATTGGTGTTTATTAATTCATCAACGATAATTTATAACATACTGAATAAAGTTTTCGGTGAAATATCAGAAATATTGTGCAGATGATCCTTTTGTAAAAATCATTTCAATTATATGAGTATAAGTAAGTGACGTGTAAACTTTTTAATGAAAAAGGTTGTTTGCGCCACTTTGCTATCGTTGTACCCCGACCGCGAGAACGCGCACGACCCATGTGCTGTCGTAGGCAAAGTATTAAGAATATTTATAGTAATAATCGGAAAATCCCGGTGACAGTTATCTTCGTTGTCGTCTGGCGTTTGGCCGTGTATTTTGCTAGAAGTTTTGATAGATACCCAGGAATGGACACGTTATGCTTTCCTTGTTCCGGTGTTTTGTCAGCAGTTTGTTGTGACGTTTAGTGTTGTGAGGAGCGTACAGATACATTTATCGAATACGTGACCGCACAGTCCATCACGGTCCGGTAACGTCAGAGGCCAGGTCAGCGTATCATTATTATGTTATTTAGTATTATTAATGTGTATTTTGTGTACTTATATTTATTAGAGTTATAACGCGGACGGCAATTCATTAATTATTATTTTGTTTGTTTCCATTATATAATGTTGTGTTAATTTGGGTTGTGTTAATCATAAATATCAATCAATACTCGCCTATCGTACTATCTACAATATTGAAAATTATGCATCTACATAGAAATTCTGCCTCATTAATATATGCAATTGTCTGTTCATCCGGTAGTTGTGTTCGTTTTTCAAGCATAATACGCAGCATGTCAGTTTGCGCGATTGGTTCTAATTCTTGTCTAAGCCGAGTTTCCAACTCTTCCCATTTAATAAAATCAACCAAGTAATGAATATTTTTATAGAAAGTAAGTGCTGCCCCTTCCAGATATACAGCAATATATTGGGATCTTTTGGAATCAGTCCACACAATAATTTTAGCGACCCTTTCAAAACGTTTTAGAAATTGATCGATATTCTCCGATATAGCTCCCGAAAATTTTTCCGGTTTGAAATAAGGTTTTTTGCTGTCTACCATATTGTTTCTTTCTATGGATTGTTTTAAATGTATTATTGGATTTGGTAGAGAAAGTGTCTTTTCTACAGGGATTTCAAAATCTTCCTGGGTGGAGTCAAACCTTAAATATTTTAATAATCTATTTTTTAATTCAACTACTATACCTGTACTTTTTAAGTTTCTTCTAGATAATTCGTTTATCAAGTTTCGTTTATTTAATCGGTGCATCCAAGTCGTTGATACACTAGAGAAGTTTAAGTCTTCAAAAACCGATTAGTTTATTTTAGAATTGGACATGTGAAAACAATTTTTTTTTTTTTTAATATTATTGAGTATTTAATTTAATTTAAATACACATATATATATTCGTATTATAACGTTGAAATTTGCTTAAATTGCTTTAATATTAATGAAAACTCAATATGTCAAAACTGGTATTATATATATATTTTTTTTTTGTTATTATTATTATTAACTTAATTTAGAAATGAAATTGTCAGTAATTATTGTAATAAAATTATTTTACAAACGTTAATATACTTATGTTCTTAATTATTATTATTATTTATTTATATATTTAATTTTTATATTTGTTTAATTTGAAATTTTTTTTTAACTCGTTATATTATTGATTCTATAATTTTCCACTTCCAAACTAAAATTATAAGTTAATATATATTTTTTTTTTTTAATAAAATTAGAATATTACTTTGAGATTAAAAAAAAAAAATGTGTATTTTTATTATTACTTAAAATTATTAATATTCTAATTTCCCACAATCGGAAAAAATTATAATTTAATAACTTGTTTTAATTAAATTGGAATATATCTTTATGATTAAAAAAAATTGTATTTGTTTTATTATTTAAGATTATTAATATTATAATTCCCCACTCCCGGAACAAAATTATAATTGAATAATTTATTATAATAATAAATGTATATAAATGCATGCAATTAAAATATTTTTAATTTAGTGTAAAATTTTGCCAAACAAAAAAAATAAAAATTTATTCACCTAAAATAACCTAACCAATTCTCAGATATTTCGTTATTAAAAATTACTTAAACTGATCCTGTGTTGGACGCCACTTTGTAATAATACAAAAAATAAAACAAGGAAAAATATTATAAAGAGGCTTTAAAAGGAAAGGGAAAAAGGGTGGTATGATTATTTGGGGTGGTGAATTCGAGAACCGTTTAGGTATATTTTACGTAAAGATATAAGAAAAAAATTATAAAAAGAATAAAATAAAAACGATGTAAGGCAATACACTGAAATAAATTATAAAATAATTAAATCTCTTACCTTATG
Source organism: Schlechtendalia chinensis (assembly GCA_019022885.1). Classification (NCBI taxonomy): domain Eukaryota; kingdom Metazoa; phylum Arthropoda; class Insecta; order Hemiptera; family Aphididae; genus Schlechtendalia; species Schlechtendalia chinensis. The sequence goes on from CM032344.1 coordinate 10,388,706, forward strand.
CTCGTGCTGGATGTCTAACTGGTATCCGCAGAGACGAACGATCGTATAAAAAATTTAAAACGATAAAAAAAAAGAAAAAAAAGGTTGGGTTGTTGACTTCACTTCCAAAGCGAATTCACCGACAAAATAAAATAAACCAATACTCAAATTAAGTTTTCTCGTGAAACTAACTATGTCCCGCAGAACACAGAATTGGTCATGAGTACTGGTTCGAAGTTGAGTGTGCGCACACACTGACGAGGAGACGAGATCATCGGGTAGTCTAGGGTGTACATTTTGTATATTATAATGTCTTTAGTATGCTGATTACGTAACAGTTTAATCGATTGATATTGACAACGGATGTTTTTGTCGTCTCTATATGCGTATAGTCGGCGTTACGACCTTTCATTTTGGGTAAATTTTCGTGTATGTATGTTTCTGTTTATTACAATCGTATGTGGGTCTTCTCTCTTTTTTATAAGCGTGAAATGCGTTCCCGCAAGTTGTCCCTTTTATATTTCTAATTTGAATCAACTACAGACCCGTTTTTGTTACTTCTCTGCGTCGTAGTTTCGTTTTATAAGTTTGTATGGAATTTATATGTTTAAGGTTTATTTATAATTTCGGTTCCGATGATCAGCATCTCCCGCCTGTGTCGATTATTTGTTTAAGTTCAAACATATGCGTTATATTTTTTTGTTATTATTTGAAAATACAATCTGTGTCCCGTGAAGGCCAAGCGTTAGTATATTTTATTTAAAGAAAATGTTACATTGATATATGGTATTTTATACAAAGAAGGCAACACATTAATAACATTTGTGTTAGCTGTGAATACAATGATGATATGTGTGCATATCATTACAGTAGTTACAGTCAATAACACTATTTACAGGTTCTCACTTTGACACTTACATCTCAGTCGAGAACAGCTTTAAACATTGATAGGAAAACGTATAATGCATGTTCTTTCATTTGCGCCTACGGAGAATCATTAAACAATGGTTATTACACTACTATGAGAAAAAACTAAATCTTTGGTTAAGAAGTAATATACTTATTTATCGTCAAGAAAGAATTTTTCGTAGTGTTCAAGACGATTATATAATAATAATAGAAAAATCTAAAAATTAATGATATTAGACTAAAAACATATTGTTTACTTCCGTGTAAAATTAGTTGATTAAAAAAAACTTATATATTTTTTGGAGCATTTAGCGCTATAGTGTTGTGATATCTTAAATGAGTACTAAGTACATCCAATTTTAAATACACTTTTTTTTTTTTAATCATTTTATTTACTTTACATGGATTTATACTGTCCAGTATAAATGTCATTGTTTGTATAACTAGTTTTGATTTATAATGAATTCTAAATTTCTTCAGGTGTTATTGTTTGTTAATTATGTTATAAATTTTCTGTATGTGCTAAATAAAAGACCATTCTAACTTTTAATAATTCTTCGCCAATAAATAAATTAATCAAAGAAATAAATTGTTTTTAAAATTTAATTTACAAAGTATTTAATTCATAACATTTTTGTGACTCTACATTTGATAAATGATTAATATTTTTTTAAAATTATTCTTGTATATACGGATTTAGACGAAGTGTTTTTATTGTGATTTATATATTCAGTGGTGAATCTTAGCTTGGACCACAGGAGGGTCACAATTCCTATTTAAAATATAAGAAACGAAAATTTTTTTATTTCATATCTAAATGAAGGAACAATATCATTGTTTATTAAAGTGTTATTTAAGTAGAATCAAATAAAATTCAAGGTCTCGCGAGCGCCAGGAACGAATACGTTTAATACATATGTAGTGATGTATAGGGACGTAAAGTCGAGTCGTCTGGTATACGTTTATCTTAATATTTATTTATACCTATTGTAAATGTGCGCGTGTGAATACATTTCAGTAATATTTTATTATTAACGGGTTGACTGACACCGTATTCTTCGGAGCTTTTGACTAGAGGCCATATGTACACATTTTTATACACACTTTTACTTTCCATTTATGTTCTGGTGTACATTATATTGTACATGCGGTATTTTACCAAACTGATGTCGTGTAAAGAATTGAAGTTCTTGCTTTTAATTGTTTTGAAAAGCATAAAAAGTTTATATATTAAGGTATGTACATATCTTTGATTACAAAAATATGTACACGTCTTAGTCAACCTATTGATATCAATGATATTTTTTTTCCGTCCTGTACGAATCATACGCACGTAGGACACAGTTTCTGCCCATACAATAAAATGATCGGGCGAGTGTTACTAAGTGATTAGCGATGTCGGTTTTTTCTAAAATTCGAATAGTGGACTATGTCATATTTGAAGACGCTTTCCCTTTATCAACAACTACGAACAACCATATATATATAGTGTGTTAAGAAAACACATTCTTGAGATAGAACTGAACCAGTAACGAATTTCATCAAATTATAACGAAACGAACTGAACCAAACTTCCAATTTTTTATTCGAAACCAAAACGAATCGAACTTTTCAATTTAATTATCGATCCTGACATTCATAAAAAAATATAAGAATTTAAATAAATTAAAATATCGAAAAACTTGTTTGATTTAAAACTTAGTTAGCCTTAATAATTATTAATGAATTCATACAATAAATATTAAAGTTATTTAGTATAAGAAATCAAATTTGTGTTAGTTATGACAAAAATTTGGATACTGGTGTCCAAATTCGTTACAAATTTCATTTTTTGGGATTTTTTATTCAAATAGAACTATTTTATGTTTAATTTGATTGGAATATTTTCAACGATGTGTTCGATTTTCTAACCGATGCGAAACACTTCGCTTCTAATTTCGAAAAAATAGTAGTGCTTTTCCTACTTGAATTAAATAAAAAAATTAAATACATTTCAATGTAATTAAATTGTGGAACTTACTCAATTATCCGATAAATATACGTATATTAAAGTTGCACATATTAATAAACGTAGTTTAATAATATACATACATTAAATATTTATTTACTTATGAGTATTTTCTTTATGAAGTGAACGGTGATAAAACTGATGCCTTCATGCATGCATTCTTCAATTTATGTGAGTACATTTGAAACAAAATAATTTTCAATAAAAATAAAACATTTTTGTTAGCATTATTTTAATTAATATTTATTTATTAGCTTACATATTGTAACGTGTTGAAATTTAGAGAGGCAATCGGTCGGCTGATTATGGTGTCTTTGGGCCTAGTCGCTGTCACCCGGTCTGTACGGGTCGACTGGTCATACACCATTTAATCCCCACTGTTTATTTTTCTTATTGTCGACTATATACCCCGCCGACGATAAGGTCACTCTGTTATTATTAGTTGCCGCTCTCTCGTCCAGCGTACGCCGATGTAGAATGATATACGCTGCGACCGTTTTTTTGATACATACATACTGTTGTTGTTTAATATACATATAGTTGTTGTTTAATATACATATATTGTTTCCGATTTAATAATTGTTTTTTTTTTGCTCGTCGTTAAGTCCTCGTGAGTTAGTTGTGACAAATACGTACACATACGTATAAAGCTAAAAATAATAATCCGAAGAAAATACGACATTTATCGCGTGTGTGCTCGCCCACCCGTCCGCCTCACCACTCGTCCGACTACCGGTACCGTGTTTCTTGTTGTACGGATAACGCGGCGGACTGTGCAGCGAACGTGTTTGTCTACAAACCAACCACCACGCTTGATTGCCGTCATCCACTCGTCCAACGACCAACTTCGTTGCCGTGACCGATCGACGAGCTAACAAAACCTATCGGCTCGTTAGTATCGACTACCGAGGTCTAATCGGCCGGTAGGTCACTGTCCAGTGTCCCCCTGGGCAGTGGGTACGAAGTAGGCCCCGGTATATACGAGGCCGAAACGTTACAATATATATATATATATTTGACTTGAAAATTATTATGGGTATAAATAGTTATAGTATTAGTATTATTATTGTAATTATTATACATTTTATAATTATATGAAAATGAAAAATGAAATTAGAAATTTAATATATATGTGATTTCAAATATATCAAATAATCATATGTTTTCGATTTCTGTTGTATTAATTATTCCTACATAATTTATAGCTATGTATATATATCTATATATATATATATATTATATTATAATTTATTATGTTATTATATTATATATATTCTTTTTATTAGCTATTCCTAAAGCCATACCTCCCAAAAGAAGTATATAATTATTTTTATTATATTTTTAAGACGTTAATTAGTTATACGATATTTTGTAATAACTAATTATTATGTATATTATGAAAGAATACTTACTAATTTATATATGTAGATATATGTTCTTATTATTATTATTATTAAACAGACATATGTTAGTGATTTTTGTAATATAATTACTTCTGCATAATTTGTAACTAAAATACACACACATATATATATGTATATAAAAGTATATATTATTTATTTATTTTATTAGATGATCCTCAATACACATCTGTAAATCGAGGTTTAAAATATTTATTTATGTATTTTTAAAACCCTAATCAATTTATATATAATTTGTAATAAGTAATATTTATGTATTTCATGAAAAATAGTACTTACTAAATTATATACATTGTTATTAATATTACTGTTATATATTGTTATTAGGGTTATTTTTCGATTATTTTTATGAACTCTTTAAAACATTTCTTAAGGGTACGTATAGCTTTTTTGAATAATTTAAAGTATGTAAATAAATGTTCACCATTAATAGTTAATTGGAGGATATTTGACTTATCTGATTATCACATAAACATATTGTTCAATTATTAATTATGAAGTAACAATAACATTGAACAATGAAGTTTAATTAAATTCCTACAATTTTTAGATCACGAAAAGAATATAGAATTCATGTATTTAACTCCAAAAGATTGGTGTTCAAATGATGGGAGTTCGTATTTCTTTAAATAAAACCAGTTACCGACGATTAATATAAATTTGAAAGTTATTTTAAATGCACTAATTATATCTCTAATTTATTATAATAATACTTATGATAGGAAAATACTCGTATGACAAAAAAACATGGAAATCTTTAAAATATACTGACGTGGATTTTATCGAAAGTATGATCATATTTAATACACTAAAATGTAACTAAAATGGAATTTAATAAAAAAATGTATTAATAATATATAAAAATTAATGTTATTTATTTACTTAAAATTAATATTGATAATTGATTCATGTTTTGGTAATTTTTATATTTTTCGTCAAGTGTCTAGGGAAGACGCTTTGTTTGCTATGTTCTTGATATTGAGTGAGTAAATGTGATTGTTAAATAATTAACGTGTTAACATTAAATTTCTTGTTAAATACTGCCGCGGAATCATTTCGTATGTTATGTGAAGTTTATAATGAAGAATGTTTATCAAGATCTCGCGTTTTTGAATGGCACAAACGGTTTTGCAGTGGAAGAGAGGACGTCGAAGACGATGATGGTTCTGGACGTCCTACCACATCTTCAACAAACGAAAACGTTGAAAAAATCAGCAAAATTATTCGGCAAGATCGTCGATTAAGTGTTAGAGCTGTAGCAGAGATGGTAAATATTGATAGAGAAAGTGTTCGTAAAATTTAAGTTGAAAATTTAAATATGAAAAAAGTGTGTGCTAAAATAGTCCCTAAAAATTTGACGATTGATCAAAAATTCAATCGCAAAGAAATTTGTTTTGACACCTTAAAAATCATCAAAGATGATCCATTTTTTATAAATAATATTATTACGTGTGATGGAACATGGATTTTTACATATGATCCTGAAATTAAAAGGCAACTTATGCATTGGAAGACACCAACTTCCCCAAGAATGAAGAAAGCACGAATGAGCAAGTCGAAATTAAAAGCAATGCTCAATAATTTCTTTGACATTAAGGGAATAATTTTTATTGAATGGGTTCCTAGTGGGCAAATTATCAACCAATATTATTATAAAGAGGTATTAATTAAATTAAGAGAACGTGTTAGAAAATAGCGACCAGATCTGTGGAAAAATGGCTGGGTTCTTCATCAAGACAATGCTTCAGCTCGCAGTGCATTTTCAATTCAACGTTTTTTATCTGAAAAAAATATTTCTATACTTCAACATCCCCCGTACTCGCCAGACCTTGCTCCTTGTGACTTCTTCTTATTCCCAAAAATTAAAAGTTTATTAAAAGGAACCCATTTTCAAACGGTTGATGGCGTAAAAATGAAAACGGCAGAACTTCTAAAAGGGCTGACTGAAAGTGATTGGCAACATTGTTTTCAAGAATGGCAGCGACGTATGCAACAGTGTGTTGATGCTGAGGGAAGGTACTTTGAAGGTGACAATCATTAAATTGTAAAATTTTAAAAATAAATAACTTTTATTAAAAAAGTCTCGTTATTTTATTGTCACACCTCGTATATAAAATCGTTTACGTCCCGCAAAATTAATTTTGATAAATAATTTCATAAATATCACATTCTTATTTTATCGAATTTTTTAGATATCAAAAAATGATAGGTTTACAAAAAAAAAAAAAACATTCTTCATCTTAATTTCTATAAATATACGATTTTGCGTCAACAAAAGTAATATATCAATTAAAAAACATCACATTTTTTGGACCAATATTTTATAAGACTACTATTTTGAAATCTTATTTCTACAATGAAATAAATCATTCATTTTTTATTAAAACTAATAAAATAATAACAAGTTTACATATATTTCATTATATCAGTATATAAAATTAGAATCGTATTTTGATTGCATAGAAGATGACCCAAAATCAAAGAATATATCAAGTAAAATATTAAACATTTTAATAATTTTAAAATTAAATTCTGTGTTTACGTCTATCTCAGAATATGGCTTTATTAACGTTATAATTTTTATTTAGATAAAAGAATTATAAATATTATAATATTATATTAAAGTAATAGAGTACACCCAATTATAAAAAAATTCATTTATCACGAAGACAATTGTAGTTTTATCATTTATGTATATTAATGTATCCCACGAGTCAACGTTGGTACCAATGACGTGTCCTTGGACCAATGTTAATATCAGAGATACGGCTTCGTGCTCCGGCGTAGTATGTTAGTAAGGGAAAAAGTCGTAGCAAATGGAAACAAATAGTTTTTACATATAAAGTGGTTTAATAAAGAGTAACTAATTAAAAATACAAGATCTGGTGCTAAAACTACCAGAGTAGGATCTCTCACAAATTGTAAGAGAAGTCGTGTAATATGTGTGCTCGTACTTAGACCAAACGACCGACTGAATCGTAGCCCACCACGGTGGTGGTTCGTCCAGCGAGTGCGATGTTGGAATCCGCTGACCGAGCGGATTCCTTATGCTCTGTTGTCACGTAGAACTGTTCATTGGAATTACATATTACACGACTAAAATAATATAATAAAGAAAATTAATGTTACGTAATATCGCGTGTACAACAATATATTATTATATAACGTAAACTTTCTAACAACTAAAACAATACAGTACTGATATTAATATTTTGTATATTATTATAGTATTGCAACTAGAATATATGAAATATGTTGGAAAGAATGAGGAATTTGTACGTATGTATAATAATATATAAATATAAATGTACACACATGATTAGATTATAAGTTAAATATATAAAGATTGAGTTCAAGCTAATGTTTACTAAATTCCCATTTCATATATTTATGATTTTAATAATTTAATAAAAATAATTTGAAATGATGATAATTTTTATTTTTTTTTAATATAACACATCAACTCAAAAATGTTTGTGATTACGTCAGTTTTTCAACCCACCAGATTACCAGAAGAACAATACAATTGTGTCGAAACTAACATCGTGGGGCGTGATAAATACAATATTGTAAAAAATAGAAATTATATTTTATACTGAATTAGAACAAATTTAAACTATATTAGGCGTGATGTACTGATTTCTTTTCAATCACGTACATTATTATGGTATTTGGTATTAAGAAGTGCTTAAATCGGTAGCAGTTGTTCAAGATTTAGAAAATACCAGAACGTTTGCATGTTACTACCCATAGTTAACGAATTTTATTGTTATACTAGTGTATTAGAGAAATTTACCTAATATACTTATTTATTAAACCATAGTATTTAATACCATCTCAAAAAATTTAAATTATAATTTACCGTATACGACCAATGGATGGGTCGAGTGTCTGAAAATCATCTGTTCGAATGCTTAATGTTAAAATTACAAGTTTTCAAAAAACATATAATAAAATAATCGGATGTTTGTTGGTAAAGTGTTCGAGTCATAAAATCCTGTCCAGTTAAATAATGTGTTTATGAAAAATTGAATTACAGAAACGAATTTTTTGTTTGTATATTTTACGAAAATTATGAGAAATGTTCGAATAGATTTAAATAAATGTAATTTGGACTAGTAAAATTCAAAAACGACTATAATATATATATTTCAAAATCAAATATATGTACATCATATTAAATTAATAGAATATAGTTAAATTAATTAATACAAAAAAATTATTAATAAAATACAATTTTTTTTTAATAAAAGTAATCTCTCATATTTTGGAACGTAATCAATTTATGTGAATACATATTTTGTTATACTTTTACCGGATATTGAAAAAACATGTTTTGTCACCACTATGCTGTAGATAAATATATATATTTTTTAATATTTACAAAACATTAGTTGTCTGAAGATTCAATAACATTATGAATTTATTAAACAGTTAATGTGTTTGAATGTGTTTATTATAAACTGAAAATTAAGCATTATGTATTAAATGTATGAAATTTAAACTCCAATATTCAAATGTATTTTTTCAATCAAGCGTAAAAGAAATACTTGTTATAAAGGGTGTTTCAATAAGGACGCTCGATGTTTGAATGTAAATAAAACATGTTGTGTGTGAGATATCCACTCAATTTTTTTTTATATTTTAAAGAACATTATATGGCAATTATGTATGAAAAATAACATCGTTTAAATGTCCGCCACGGCTTTCCTTGGTGGCACGTATTCGGGAGATCCAATTTTCTATGACTTTGTCGCATAAATCAGGTTGAATTTAACGGATGGCGTTGGATATGTTAACTTTGAGGGCATCAATTGTTTGCGGTTTATTTGCATAGACCTTCGATTTAAAATAGCCCCAAAGAAAAAAGTCTAAAGGCGTTAAATCGCACGATCTCGGTGGCCAGTTTATGTCACCATTACGCGATATCACCATGCCCTCAAATCGTTCACGCAGAATGTTCATCGTTGCATGCGCTGTATGACACGTAGCACCGTCCTGTTGGAACCACATATCCTCAGTATCCATATCATCCAGCTTAGGCCACAAGAAGTTACTGATCATTGACCTGTAGCGCTCGCCGTTGACGGTTATGGCAATGTTTGTTTCGTTTTGAAAGAAGTACGGACCGATGATTCCGCCAGACCAAAATCCACACCAAACAGTGGCTTTCTCGGGATGCATTTTGTTCTGGTGTATCTCGTGTGGATTGGTATCGTCCCAAATCCGACAATTTTGTTTATTAGCATACCCATTCATTCAAAAATGGGCCTCGTCGCTAAAGATGATTTTTTTAGCGAAATTTGGGTCAACTTCTAACTGCCCCAGAGCCCAATTAGCGAATACACGGCGTTGTGTATGGTCGTTTACCTTAAGTTCCTGTGTTAGTTGGATTTTATATGGGTGCAGACCCAAGTCTCGACGCAAAATTCGCCAAGTTGAAGTTGCAGAAAGACCAAGTTCTTGTGAACGACGAAAAATGGACTGCTTTGGGTTTTCCCGTACACTATCACGCACAACAGCGATGTTCTCAATGGATCTTGCATTTCTGTGACGTATGGGTGTTGGCTGATTATTTATTGGACCGGTTGACTTGAATTTGGCTATCAAACGTCGAATAGTCGACTCAGCAGGACAGTTATGTCGAGGATAAAAATCACGTAATGCGCGAATTGTTTCTCTAACGGAACACTGGTTTTGGTAATAAAATTTAATTATACGCACACGTTGTTCAACAATATTACCGTTCATGGTGATTTGTCATACAGAACTAAACAATTCACAACATATTAGACAGATAAGTCTTTAACGACATTCCCGATATAATCGATAAAAGATCGAGCGTCCTTATGGAAATACCCTTTAGTTACCAGTGTTTACAATAACTAGTACACATAATTTTTAATTTGCAAAATAATTATGTGCAATATGCATAAGTAACTTATGATTTGCAGAGTGATAACAGATTTTTTGCTATTCTGACACAAGCCGTTGTAATTACTTATGAATGTCTTCCAATCTAATTAGAAAACATTTTTATGAGTGTAAATAATTTATTCATTTTACCAAAAACAAAGAATATATTTTAACAAAGCATTTTCAATTTGATAATTATTATTATTTTGTATTCTATTATATTATTAATAAAATGCGTGTTAACTCGATGTTATTTTTTTAATCTTACATTAGTCACCCTAAATATACGGTGATTGAATTGACTTAAATAATGCCTGATAATTTTTTTATTTTTTTATTTTGTTTTTCATAGAATATACCTCAGCAAGAAGTCCATCGGATTATTGTAATAAAAAAGAATCACCACCAACAAAACATATAGTTTATGATAAAGAGACTTCTCAATGGAAGGAAATTGAAGTAGAAGAATCTTCTGAAACTATTGCTGTAGAATCATTAATGAGCTTGAAGGAACCACGTTTAAATAATAATGAATAACTCAATATCAAATAATTTTTTTATTTAACTATAATACTTTATATTTAATTTGCATAGTTTAAATGTACTAAAAGTTTGATTTATAATGAATTCACAATTTCTTCCGGTGGTATTTTTCATTAATTATTTTGTACGTCTTCTTTGTGTGTCATGTAAGTAATATTCTACCTTATAATAATGCCGTGTCTAAGTAAATAAATAAATTTTAAAAAAATAAGTGTATATAATAGAATAATGGTAATAATCAAAGCACGATTTACTCTAAATTGTTGATAAAGTAATTGTAAAGGATTAAAACGTTCAATGGAGTATTTTCGGCTCGGAATTCTCATATCCATGCCGAAAATACGTTCGATGGACTACTTGTCGACATGCATTTACAGAAATTTTTATGGTAAAATCGTAAAAAAAATATCTTGTTATATATCTAAATAATAATGAATATTAACTAAAACAGTTAACGTATTCTTCATAAATATTTTTTTTTTTAGTTATATATTAAATATCAATTTTGAATGATTTTTTAAAATTAATTATTAAATGATTTCACATTTCAATATTCTTCTATTAAATATTTGGTGCTTATATAAAAACCAATCTGTAGTATAACTATAGAAGTACACTTAGTTATTTTTAATTTTTGCAAATTTGTTGAATTTTTGCACTGTGAATCGGAAATAATCTTAATTTAGTATACGAATATAATATGATTGATTCTCAATTAAATATAACAACATTTTAAAAGTAAAAAAATATTTTTATAAATATTACTATTTATAATTAAATAATTACCTAGTTTTTTACACGAATAGTCAAGAACAAATCAATGATGAATTATATTTATTAAAAAAAAAATCAAATTAGATGTTGTACAACGTCTTGTAAATGTGTACGTGGATTGAGATTTAGACTTATTAGATTGCAATATCTGATACTTGTACATATAATATATATATATATATATATATATATATATACACTAAACTACTACAACGTTGTCCAGCTACCTTAGGAACAAACCTAACAATTTTTTTTTTTTTTAATAAATGTAATATTTTATTGGTTTCTTTTTCGATTATTTGTTTCAGAAACTAGGTATTCTTTAATTTTAGTAAGTATTATTTAAGTACGCTAGAAAGTATTCATAAAAGTATACATGGAAACATAAAGTATCCATTATTTAAATTCATTGACAGTATTATTTAGATATAGAATAAGATATTTCTCTTACATTTTGTCAATTTTCTCGATGAAACGGGGAGTGTAATGACAATAAGTGTGTACGAGGTAAATGAAGCTGAACGTTTTTAGTATTCAGGGTCCTTCGTACAAAAGAACCGCGGTTTTGACGATGTTGTGAAACATAAGATTAAGTGTGGGTGGATAAAGTGAAGAGAAGTGTCTGGGGTTTTGTGCGATAAGAGGATTCCAATGAGACTGAAAAGTAAATTCTATAAGAGTGTAGTGAGACCAACTATGTTGTATGGTTCAGAGTGTTGGGCAGTCGACAAGAAAATAGAACAGAGAATGAGTGTAGCAGATGATTTGGTCATGTTATAAGGAGAGAAAATTTGGAAGCTATCAAGAATAACCGTAAGGACGATTATAGAAATGAGCATTGAAAGAAGAAGAGGAAGAGGAAGGCCTAAGAAGAAGTGGTTGGATGCGATTGGGTTGATATGAATATTGCGGGTGTGTGTATAGAGAATGTGGGAGATCGTGTCTAGTAGAGATTTAAGATACAGGTGACCGACCCCAAATAGCTGAAATAAAGGCGAGGGAAAAGAAGAAGATATAATTATATGTACATATCTTTTATCCGAAGTAATAAATGATATATTGTCAGTACATGTATTATAATAGCATGCAAAAAAAGTTTAAAAAAATTAAGGAAATGAAAGCAGTATGAACATTTCTTACAATAACAATTTGACACCTATTAATTATGTATATTTAAACAAATTATTAATTTTGCGAAAAAAAATTTATTTAAAATTTGTAACTACCCAATTAAGTTATCATTTATAATCCACATAATAAAACCAGCATACAGTGATAGTTACCATTATCACCGGTTAATTTCAGGATAACTGTTGAACCATGACAAATATTTCTAAATCAAATTATAATTTATAATTTTAACTGTTACTGTATGGTAGTGTTCATGATTTTATAATTATATATCATATAAAATATATACTATAAATTTTTTTTAAAAATTAACTAAAAAGTAATATGTATATGTATTTCAACATTCATTGTTTTTAAAAAATTAATAAACTTTAGAATATTATACTACAATAATATATTTTTATGAAATATAATGGAATTATCAAACTAATACAAATGTGTAAATTATGATCCTGACTATGTATTATGTAATGTTGTACTTTTTGAAAAGTCTTGTACTTGATATATTTTCAATTAACCAAGTTAATATTGGTAATGAAACATAAAACAGTAAAGTTCATGTTTCAAAATAAAATACAAATATAATACAAATAAAATAAATTAAAAATATTCAAATATTCAAAAAAAATGAATATTAGCAGTTAGTAGTATTCATAATTATAAGTGGTACAAGTATCTCACACTTACATTTAAACAAATGGTGACTTATTTTCATTGATTTTTTAATAATCAAAATAACTTAGCTGTAATATGTTTTCCTAATTAACAATTATTATATGTTCATATTTAATATTTAATAATTATTATGTTATATATATATAACAGGTAGGTAACTGTAATATTTTTGTTTTGTTGATCGTAATAAGGTTCATAACGAAAACCTATTAAAAGTATCGTTTGCGTTAAGATGGACAGATTTGAAGTAGGATAATTTAACCGGTATCATTCGGCCGTCGTCGATTTTCATAGTAAAATATCGATGTGTTTTGAATATATTGTATGAATTTGGTTATTCTAGAAAAAATATTCCGATATTACAATTACTGTTGTCGCTTGGCATTTACGCGTATTGGTTACAACACCATTGATGATGAAATATAATGTATTCTATAATCAATGGTTATACGTAGGGCTCGGTAAAATAAACCCGTAAAAAAGCATTTATAATTGCCAAAAATATTTATTTATGTCAAATTAAAAAAAAAAAAAAACAAATCAATTATCAATCCGAAAATATAAACAAAAAAGGTTGTTGTGATCAACGTTATCGTTTATTAAAAAAATATGCGTACATTTGTCAAACAATCGAATGATTGATGGCGTCATGGTTCGCGTTGTCCGAATGTTCTGCGTGAATAAGATACGTTTTGCCGACATCGTGTGGTGGTTGCAAAACACCAATAAATAATAACGACTTGACTCGGACGCAACGACGTTACAATAGCGACCCGCGTTCCTTCGACAAACGTTCTTCGGCGTAAAACCATGAACACGCGAGACCACTGCTCGGCGGCTGCGGCGGCGTCGTCGTAAACACACGTATTTATCTTCGATTTCCACGGAGGAACGTTCGGACGTCTGTATTTATTTGGAAAACGCGAACCGTCTCATACACTCCCCTCTCGCGGATAAAACGACGGGCGAAGATTACTGGGGGACGACGGTCGCGTTTAATTTTACGACTGCATAACGCACACGTATTTTTTATATATATTACATACATTAATGTACGCACATAAGCGTTCGTGTACGGTTTTTTTTTTATGCGGCGGCGTTGTCGTCCCGAGCAGGGGCGTTCTCAGGAATTTTCTATGGTTGGAGGGGGAGGGGGGTTTGGAAATTTACTGGAGTTACCTAACCGCGGTAACTAATGAGGTGGTAACCACTATACAATAAGTATAATGAAGTAATGGTAGCCGGATAGGTATTGGATAGGCATAATATTATTATCATTGAATCAATAATCGTGATGTTGTTGGTAAAAAAATATTATATTGTGATACGCATATGAAATAGTTAAAAAAAAAAAAATACGGCCAATTTGGGGGGGGGGAGAGGTGTCTAAACCCCGTAACCCCCTTCCCACCGAGAGTACGCCTATGGTTACAAGCCTTCACGCGATATTCGAGAAGTGGTCACGTCTTCCCGCCAAATCGATTTCCGACATTAATCGTATTTAATACGTCCGTGAAGTTGCCCCCCCTACTTTGTCCAATCGACTTCAAACACGTGCCAATATTTTACAACTTATTTGTAACAATTTGCAACGAAGGTTTCAAAATTTGCAACTCAATACTTTTTAAGTTATCGCAATTTTTCGTTTTAGGGGCCAACTTCACGTAGCCTCTCCCATTTGGTCCGATCGACTTCAAACATGTGCCAATATTTTACAACTTATTTGTAACAATTTGCAACAAAGGTTTTAACAATTGCAATTCAATACTTTTTATGTTATCGCAATTTTTCGTTTAGGGGGCCAACTTCACGAAGCCTCCCCACTATGTCTAATTCTAAATTATTTAAAAGAACAGAACTTCGAAATTTAAAATCACAGTTAAAACTTGAAAATAAATTAATAACTGTACACACTGAAAGTAACTCTGATAAAAAAAAGTTATGCGATAACTATTAAGAAGAAATTAAAAAACAAAGAAGAAGATATCTGGACAAAACGACATAGAAGATTCTACGCTGTTGAATGTTTCAATTCAAACATTATAACCAGCTCATTCATTAGAGTCGATTTTTATGTCAGAAGTATCTTATAATAGTTAATAATCTTTGAAAACATCAATTGATTCTATGGATTATTAGGAAAATAACATAATACTATATGTAAAATATTCCAAGTACGCGGACGACAAACCGAAGAAGAGGAACAAGTCGTCCAACAGCGTGTCCCTAGTGTCCATACCGAACACCATTAAGCTGTCCATGCTCAACAGCGGCCTGTTGCCGTTATGTAAGTTGTACTTGCGCCGACCGTGTTGCGCATAAGCGTGTCGGCCAGTATACCGAGGCCCCGGCCAGCTGGAACGTCACACGGTTTTTACCGGGAGTTCGTACAGCGGCAGCGTTTCTGTTGTGCGGAAGATCGTTTCCACCGACTTCGTCCGTTTCCGTGGTGATCGCTGCGGGGCAGCATCAGGAGCGGATTTCGAAGCTCATTTAAGGGGGGGGGGCGAATATTGATAACAAATTGCAATTTGGTACTTAGAGGAAAAGAAAAGTAAATCTTAAATATAGAAAATTCCTAATTATATAACATTAGAAAAATATGTAATTTTAATATATTTAAAGATATTAAAAAAAGTCCAAGGGGGGGGGGCGACCGCCACGTCGCCCTCCCCCTACCCTAAAATCCGGCTCTGGGTAGCACGTATGTGTTTATTACGTAGATACGAGCGAACGAAACAGTCTCCCATCGTTTTTGTTCGCCAACTCGGATTTTCACGACTTTATTTGCTATATTTTTACATGTCCATTTTCTCGACGCATTATTCGCGTATTTAGATACCTCGTACCTACGTGATATCCAAATGGGTGTCGTTGTCAAGCCGTTTAACACGAACAGTGTCCGTACCATTTACATCACCTATTCCATTTCGATAACCGGTCGAAAAGTTTTCTGAGTTTTTTTTTGCGTAGTTTTTTTTTACACTGTAAATATTAATTTTAAAGCGACATCAATGTCGCGTAATTTACGCATTCACACTGATGCTTTTCGGTGTGTATAGGCAAGGTGTATTGATCGGTTAGTGATGTCATAGGCGCATATCGGATTATTTTCTACGTTGGGGAAAATCTTCATTGATTTTTCGAACAAAAACTGTAGAGATTTTCAAAGAATCTCTAAAACTTATATCAATAGATCAGTTTGAATATGTGCCTACGCATACTCGTATAAAAGCCATTTGTTAAAAAATTGACTTTAACAGTTATTTGTTCTTCTCCACAACGATTGTATCATATTATATATTGGTATCGTACGTAAATACGAATGAAATAATTCGATATTTCGACGTTATATCTGGTATTCAACGTAGGATTATACGTACTCGAAACATTATGGGTTTATATAATTTTGATGAATTATAGTGATTCTTAATGGTATTTTGAAAAATTCCCATTCAAAACCTATGTTACACGCGATTATTTTTGATGTCCAGTAGTTTACAAACGTATAATTATTATAAAACCACGATTTTTAGTAGTGCATTAACATTTAGCAATACGTAATATACATTGTAATGAGGTTTATACAGATGACTAAACCAATGACGCCCGTGCTGCGTTTTAGTATTTGGTCCCCATTCGGTCATTTTACAGAGGAACAATTTAATTATTAAAGTCGGAAAACGGGTTAGTGTCATATTGAGTTGTTGGGATGATTAAAGTCATTTTTACGTTTTAAAAATTATATACGGTTCCCTAGATCAGAAATCCACTTAGAATATTCACAAGTATATTCAAGTGTCTTATCTACTAAAAATTATAATAATTCAAATGTCGAATTGTCGATTAATAGGAGAAGTATAATATATCTAATAACCGCGTACCTATATGCTTTAAAACAAAATATGTAAATTAAGTTATGCGCGTGTGTATTCACTAAATAATGCAATTTTGGTGGTAAAATATGTTTTATTTTGAATAGTACATTTGATAAATTCATGTGAAATATAGAAGTTTATTACAAGAGGAATATTGAAATTATACTTTATATCATTATAAAAATTATTAGGTTCTTGTTAACAATGCGTACCCTTTTAAATTTAATATACCGAACAAAAAAAAAAATTATTAATATAATATTTTAATGATGCGTTTATTTTTTACTTTTTTAATCACGCTTTGAAGCAAAGAAAGTGTACCAAAAGTTATTGAATGTCGCTAAATATCAAATTAAATTTGAATAAAGACAAAATTTTAAAAAGTAATACACGGACGTATGGTATATTTTTTAAATTTATCTGTAATTTTTAATTTAATATAATTATTTCTTACTTCGAATATATATAATTTGATTGATACTTTTATTGTAATATACGTACATATGATGTCTACATTTGACATGCATTGAGGTCAAGTGAAATACTAGACTGAACATCAAACGTTAATGCATTCAAATAGCAATTTAGCTAATAATTAACAGTATTTCAGCAAACGTGTTTAAGATTTTTTTAAATTACTTAAAATAAAAAAAATTACAATGTAATGATAAGCTAGTATGCAAAATATTTAATAAAAATATTATAGTGTCCCACGCAGAGAGAATAATTTAGCACTAAAAAATTATACTGTACAATAAAATACATATACGATATGTATGTAACATAGACTGCATAATTTGTTAGACCGTTGAAAAAATGTTTTCCCGTTTAGCTTATTATACAAGTATAGTTTGTGCAATAATTATCAATAGTATTATGTTAAAATTAAAAAAAAAAAAAAAAAATTATAATTAATAAATAAAATTAATATTTTTACAAATCTGTTGTTGACTTTGATAATTAATATTACAATTTCGTAATACATAACAAATTAAAATAACAATTGAACTAAAATACACAGTTGACAAAAACACTACAAAATCATCGAACATTGTAATGCGTATATTAAATATATTGCACATATCATATTATTATGTACGTAGGCTGTCCAAAACATAATGGTAATTGTATTCTGAGAGAAATTTACACCGTCTTAAGTGGTGATAGTGTAATGTAGCGTGTGTCATTAACTGTTATCTACCACATATCCCGGTTGAATGATCTTTGGTTCATTATGATCATTGGTTCAATAATTGCAGTTTTACACACGTTTGCGCAAAGTGAGTTTGATTGTCGCTTCCCAATTTACGAGTGAAATAAAAATGAATAAAAACATTAAACAGAAATATGCCATCGAGTTTTGCGTGAAACTGGGCAAAACTGTTCAGGAAACGATGGAGATGCTCAATACTGCTTACGGTGATGAAGCTATGAAAGTGACTACGTTCTACCGCTGGTATAATGCGTTCAAATACAAAGTGGTTGTGTAGCGTTTCAACAAATCCTGTTAATTATAAATGTAAAATATAACTTTTGACTTATGTTTTGTTCTATTTATTTCTGTAACTAATCGATCCTTAAATTGTATCACTGCATTAATAATATCATTTTGGGGTATAGCTGGTCTTCTACCTTTTATATTTAAATAAATATAATAATGTATTTATATATATATTAAATTATTAATATTTAAATTAATAATTATATTATATATAAATATATATAATAAATAAATCTGTCACAGCAAAAAGTAGCACACCAAATAAAATATTTGAATATTAAAATACTGAAATACTAAAATACTAAAATCAATTTTTCTCAAGGTTTTGGTGCCATACAAATTCGGGTATGGGCATACAAATTCATACAAATTACGTATTAAATGTTGACATAAACGAAATGCGATATATATTATATCTCTATACCTGTGTGTGTGTGTGTGTGTGTGTGGTGTGTGTGTGTGTGTGTGTGTGTGTGTGTGTGTGTGTGTGTGTGTGTGTGTGTAATAATAAAATAATAATGGAAAAATAATAAACTGTTATGTATTGATATATTTTTCCCATTTTTGTATCTAATATACACATTATATTATATATTACATCAGATGTATAAATATTTTCTTGTATAATATTCCATGTGACTTTTTCAAAAACTTTTACTAAGTCCAGAAAATGAGTAACATTTATCAAGTAACTATAGGAACAGGGAGCATGTTAAAAATGAAACAATTTATTATTTTGATAGTATCTAAATCTGTAATACAAACATGTAAATTACAATTGGAGACAAAAGTTTTGATAATAATAGAGCAATGGTAATAATCATGTTACATCGCTAGATATAGAAATAGAATTTTATATGTAACACCACGTCAAAAGTATTACTAAGTGTTGAAAATGATATATTATTGTTTTAAGTGTCCACGGAATATCTATTACAATATACAGGAGAATCGTTATTATGACGAGCCGGCCAGCTGTGGAATATACAGGGAATATACAAAAATAGATCTTTTTAGAACTATTTTTTCATTAGCAATAATTAATTCTAAAATACATGGAATTTTGTATAAATTGTCGAAGTGAATTCAAATGCAAATTATCGCATGGAATTTACATTGATTAATGAAGTATGGAATGACGTCAAATGGTTAAATATTATTACTATAATAAGATTAATAAAAATGTTATTCATAAAAATATGACCATATTACTTTTATCTGCTTCTTAATACGAATAGAGATTCATAATATATGTTATGTATTAAATTGTAAAATCTACAGTTTCATAATATATAGTATGTATTAAATTGTTTTTCGTGTGTATATGTAAATGTGTAATTGTGTAACATATCGATTGAATTTAACTAAGAAATACATAAGGACAATTGTCAAATAATATTCTTTTCATTAAGAAAGAAAAGAAATATTTGAAAGTAACTCATTCTGATCACGAAGAACGTAATTCAGTCGTTTCTGATTGAGTGCATTTAGTGAAAAGTGAACATTTCAAACCCTAGTCTAAATTATTGATAATGCAATTGTAAAGGATCAACACAATCAATGAAGTATTTTCTGCTCGGAATTCTCATGTCCATGGAGAAAATACGTTCGATGAACTAGGTGTCGACATTCTTTCTATAGTAGTTTTTATGGTAAAAATTCAAGAAAAATATCTTATTATGTACCTAATAATAATAATAATAATGAGTAGTAAAGAAAACAGTAGACGTATTTTTCTTAAATATTTTATTATTTTTTGTTTTAGTTATATATTAAACATCAATTTTGAATGACGTTTCAATAACTTTCCATTAAATGTTTGTTACCTATTTACCTTTTTGCACTGTGAATCAGAAGTAATCTTAATTTAGTATAGGAATATAATATGATTAATTCTCAATTAAATATAACAAATTTTTAAAAGTTAAAAAATATTTTTATAAATAATACTTACTAAAATTAAATAAATATCTAATTTGTCACACGAATAGTCAAAAAAGAAATCAATGAACAATTATATTTATTAAAAAAAAATCAAATTAGTTGTGCTACGTCCTGTAAATGTGTATGTGGAATGAGATTTTGACTTATTAGATTGCAATATCTGATACTTGTACATATATACACTAAATTACTACAACGTTGTCCAGCTATCGTAGGAACAAACCTAACAAATTTTTTCAGTTAATAAATGTAATATTTTATTGGTTTCTTTCTCTATTTGGGTCAGAAACTAGATATTATTTAATTTTAGTTAGTATTATTTAAGCAGGTTAGCAAGTAACAATACTTCCATTATTTTAATTCATTGACATTATTATTTGGGTAAAGAATAAGATATTTCTCTTAAATTATCACCTTAAAAACAGATATAGAACGCTTATGCACGTCACGATAAGCAACGATCCATTATTATCGTTGTTGAGTTGAAATAATAGAATAAAATATTATAAAATGTAGTCCCAACAGATTCTATACTGCTTGATGTGTGGAGGGGTTATCATGTGTTTTTCTTGTGGTTGAAATATTAGTATTATAGTTTTGTTAATTTACAGTACTACGTCTTCACATAATATTATAGTAATTTTACTTAATCCCAGTCACCCCGTCTATATGGAACGTCTTCATAATATATATGCTAAGTAAATCACTCGAAAAAATATCTTATGTGCCTTAAGGATAATTTAAACACAAAAGACGAATAGTCAAGAAAAACATCCATATCATGCAAACAAAACCAAAAATACAATGGAATACGTAACAAAATATTTGAAAAAATGATTTTTTACTGCAAACTTATAGGTAACACGCTGACTAGAAGAGAAATTATTATATATAATACATAGTTAAATGTTGTCTCCAATTAATAGATATTATAGAATTCAAAAAGCCATAATGTGGGGTATTATTATCAAAAATAACAAACTGAACGTGAAACGGTAATCAATCGACCACAATAAGTTTCGAAATAATCGTCTGTCGTCAGCTAAATTTATAACCTTTTAAAATTAGTACTAAATTTTTCGACTACGTGTATGTCGTCTACTGGTTAAGGTATTCGGTATGTCGACAATGGTATTATATATGTTAAACCATCTGAGCAAATTATAAATTGTTATTTATGTATTATTTATTTTTGACTACCTTTATATTATTCGTCGCGTTTCTTGTATACTAGTCTTAAATTGCAAATAGAACGTTAAAATACGCCTTAGTTTTAAATTACAACAAAACAAAATGAACATGGTTAAGAATAAACTGATTTTTATTATATTAGCTGTATCAACTATTGTCGTAAAGAGTCGTATGAGTAAGTTTACGATACTTATATTAAATACAACATAGACGTATCAAGTAATTTAGTCTTTGAAAATTATGTTTATTTTAAATAAAAATGGTTTTTTTTTTTGGATGATGTAATTCAAATAATAATTTACCACAATGTGTCAATATTTAAATATAATGTTATAAGGATCCTAAATAACTCCAATTGTCCATAATACCTTATTAAACAGCTTTGCATTTATCAATACATTTGAGCATCTCGAACTGAATCTAGATAATACGCAGTTCTAGTTTTCGAGTGACATGTTATACATGCAGCCTGTAACGTGTCGAAATTTGGAGAGGCAATCGGTGGGACGAATTATGGTGTCTTTGGGCCTAGTTGCTGTCACCCGGTCTGTACGGGTCGACTGGTCATACACCATTCAATCCCCACTATATTTTTTTTTCTTATCGTCGACTATATGCCCCGCCGACGATAAAGTCCCTCCGTTATTATAAGTTGCCGCTCTCTCGTCCAGCGTACGCCGAGGTGGAATGATATACGCTGTGACAGTTTTTTTTGTTTTTTTGATAACTACCTGTTGTTTCTGTATAATATACATACTGTTTTTTCTTAATATATACGGATTGTTTCCGATTCGGTAACTGTTTTTTTTTTATGCTCGCGTCGTGAGTTGTTTGTGATAGGTACATGTACATACGTGTCGGGCTAAGTATAGTAATTTGACGAAAACACATTTATCGCGTGTGCGCTCGCCCACCCGTCCGCCTCTCCACTTGTCCGACCGACCGGTACCGTGTTTCGCAGATACGGCTGTACGTATATGCGTTATCTCCGTTGCACGGATAACGCGGTGGACTGTGCCGCGAACGTGTTTGTTTAACAACAACTTGTGAATACCTACCACGCTCGATTACCGTCATCCACTCGTCCGCCGACCGACTTCGTTGCGGTGACCGATCGACGAGCGAACAAAACCTACCGGCTCGTTAGTATCAACTACCGAGGTCTAATCGGCCGGTAGGTCACTGCTCAGTGTCCCCCTGGGCAGTGGGTACGAAGTAGGCCCCAGTTTTCTATGAAACCGAAACGTTACACATGGCGACCGTGACAGGACTTACACCCTAAAGAATTGGAATCACAATCATTATCTCGTTTTTGTTGTACTGCCTACACAGGTAATATCCTCCTAATATTTTAATTTTTGTCTCCCCCCATTTACAACATTTGTTAGTCCCATAAATTTTGTTTTTATGAATGGTGTATGGTACGGTACTCGGCTGATTGAGTGACGACAATAGGGACATTGGCTTTTTGGTTCATAATCCTTAGGTAATTCAAATATTTGTCCTTTTCTGAGTATGTACCGCCGACCGACCATCGAAATCTTAACTTTTTTTACTTTCTTTTTTTTTTTGCTCCCTGTCTCCCCCTATTAATTCTATTTAAATACAATCCTTTAAATTTTTTCTCTTGTTTCATTCTATGAATAAACTGATTTTTATTTTTCCACTTATTTTCCCGTGGTATTATTTATTAATTTGTTTGGTTCTGGGACAAGGATTCCACTGTGACCAACCTGTGGCCACTATTTTTATATCTTTCGATCCTAATATTTCTTAGTGTTAGTCTCATAATATTTTTACTACCTTAGTTGTTATAATTTTTTTTAAATTTTGGATTTGTTTCATATTGACATTTGTTTTTTTTTTTTTAATTACATCCAACATATTTTCTATTTTGTTTTTTTTTTTTTAGTTCATCACCCCAGAACAGTTCCGTTTCAATATATATACACCTAATTATTTTTCTTTTCTGTCATACCCACCGATTCTGCATGAGAGGCGCCGGGAAAAGACAAACTAAGGTCCCCGATAGATACAATCCCAGTGTTCCTCACCCCTCTCCGGCCATATTACCCAGTTTTGATTTGTCCCTTAATATGTCTGATAACGAAGGTTCTACCGTTCGCTCTGTCTCTCCTCCTAATGAAGACTCTCAACATGATCTCCGTTCTTTGTTGATTGATTTTCATGCTGACTCTAAAAAACAATTTGAGGAATCTCAAAAACAATGGCAAACTTCTTTCCTTGATCTCAAAAATGACATGACCCAAATTAATTCTCACTTACTGTCTATAGTTGAAAGTGCTAATTCTGAGTGTAGAGCCTATACTGAAAAGCAAGTCTCAGATGTTAGGTCAGAACTTAAATCCGACTTTGCGAGTCTCTCTGATCGCATGAGCCTACTAGAAGGCCAATCTGCTCGGTTAGCCGCTCTGGAAACGTCTGTTCAGAAACTTCAAATAACCCACTCAAAATCTTCTTCTATTCCTCCTGTCGTTACTCAGTCTCTTCTCGAAATTAATAGCCCTAAGAAAGCAAAGTTCTCTTTTGGTCCTCAATTGTCTTCATCTACTTTTACCACTCAAACCAACCCAGTCTCTACTAATTTCCACCCATCTGTTTCTGACAATCATATCCCCTCTTCTTCGAATCCAACCAACACATCATTTAAATTACCTCCTCTTTTAAACCAGTTCTCTTCTTTTAACAACAGTTCCATTCTCTCTCAAGAAAAGTATTCAGAATGCATTCCAGAGTTTAACGGTTACCTCACACCTATACACCCTGAAGCTTTTCTTGTTGAAATTAATGACTATTTTCAGTTCCAAGACATCCCTGATTTTCTCAAAATTAATATGATCCGTAGACGTATGATTGGTGACGCCAAGCAATGGTTCAATGCCCTTACTCCTCCCCCTAATACTTTCCACGAATTCGTTGAACTTTTCCGTCAACATTTCTGGTCATATAGCAAACAAATCATGACCCGTAATGACCTTTCTCGTCCTTATTCCCATCGTAATACTTCCACTCTCCAAAAACATGCCATTGAATGGATCAATAAAGCCAAATATCTCAACCCCCCTATCAAAAACGAAACCCTTATTTTTCAAATCCTCTCTCATTTTCCTGAAACTGTAGCAAGTCCTTTAAGAATTCTCCGTATCAAGACCCTCAATGAATTAATCGATCATCTATCCTATGCTGAACATTCCTCCCGTCCTCTTAATAATAATAATAATTTCTCAAACAATTCCCCCAATTCTCATGACATCTCACAAAACCATCGATCCAATAATAATATGCCCCCTAACCGTAATAATTATCAAGATAGATTTCAAGGACGAGCTTCATATAATAATAATGACCGAAGTCAACACCACACCAATAATCCTACACCCAATCCTCCTAATGTTCCCCATACCTCCCCGTCACCATCTACGGGAAACGATCAGTGACCAGTCTCGTGAGGAAAGATGCTGGATCATCTCCCGGGTTTCCTCAACTAAATATCCTCTCTCATCCCATAAGTCCTGAACAAAAAATTTTCCCCTCCCTTAGTTTTCGCCCTGAAATTGAAATTTCTATTTTTAATAATCCCTATCCAGCTCTTCTTGATTCTGGTGCTTCTGTCTCTGCTATGTCTGAAAACTTGTATAGTATAATAAAAAATGACCCTTCCAAATTTGATATCCCCTCTTTCCCCTTTCTGGTATATTCTTAAAAACAGCCATCACCAATAAATCTGTAAAAATTAATTCCCAAATCTATGTCAACTTTAATATCAATCATTTCAAAACCCATGCCATTTTCTTAATTGTTCCTCATTTATCCACTCCTCTTATATTAGGTACAGACTGGCTACTTGAAAATAACATCTCTCTTAATTATAAAAACCGTGAAATAATATTACCTTCCCCAAATGCTTCTGTCCCTTTTAAAATCATCTCCCTTAAACACACTAATGACTTAATAAATACACTAAAATATGTTGAAATTGAAAACAACTCTCAAAATTTCTTTACAGATGGACCTCATGAAAATTCCTCTCCTTTCCAATTAACAAAGAACTTCGCTCTTCATGATATACCCCTTGATGAACAAGAACAACATGCTGTAGACTCACTAATTAATAAATATGCTCATATCTTTCAAGACCATCCTGGGTTACATAACTCTTTTTCTTACAAATTTAATGTTTGTGAACATAAGCCATACAAAATAAAACCGTACCCCGTTCCGTTCTCCCGTCGCTCTGCCGTTCAAAAAGAGATCGACAAGATGCTTAATTGGGGGGTTATTGAACGGTCAGATGCATCCTATAACAATCCGTTAGTAACCGTGGTCAAGTCTGATGGTTCGATCCGGCTCTGTCTAGATGCTCGAAAACTTAACACTATTATCATTCCTACCCGTGACAGTTCTCTTCCAATGGATGACATTTTAGCTAAATTTAATAATAAAAATACTTTCTCTTCTCTTGATTTTACTTCTGGCTATTGGCAAATTCCCCTTGATCCTTCTGTTCGCCAATATACTAGTTTTCTATATGATGGCAGGTCTTATCAATTTTGTGTTGTACCTTTTGGTCTTAACATTTCCAATGCTGCTTTTGGTAAAGGTTTGGAAGCCGCCTTAAATAATTCAACTGTCCCGTGTCCCTTCCCTAATGATCTCCATACCTATGTCGACGACATCCTTGTTTCGTCCCAATCCTTTAAAAAACATTTAATAAGCCTTGAATGGATTTTCCAAAAAATATCCCTATCCGGTCTCACTCTTAAATTTAAAAAATGTCATTTCTTGAAATCTCAAATTAAATTTCTTGGTCATTTTGTTTCTGCTAGTGGTACCATAATGGACCCTGAGAAAATAAATGCTCTTAAGAACTTCCCTGAACCCCGCAATAGAAAAGATCTTCAATCCTTCTTTGGCTTTTGTAACTTCTATAGAAAATTTTCTCAAAATCATTCTCAACTCTTAAATCCCCTCTCTCATCTTCTTAAGAAAAATATTCCTTGGTCCTTTAAAGATAAAGAAAAATCCTCATTTAACAAAATTAAAAATGTTTTCTGTAATCAAGTCGCTCTGACACACCCCAATTTTAACCGTCCCTTTTGTATCCAAACCGATGCCTCTCTAATAGGTTTAGGCGCAGAACTTTTTCAATTAGGTGATGACCAACAACGTCATACCATTGCTTTTGCTAGCCGGTCTCTATGTGGTTCGGAACGGAATTATTCTGTTACAGAACTCGAACTTTTAGCTATTCTGTTTGCCTGCCAAAAGTTCAAAGTGTATATTTTTGGATATCCAATTTATTTGTATACCGACCATAAAGCTCTCACCTTCTTATTTTCATGTAAATTAAAAAATGCCCGTCTCACCCGTTGGACCCTTATTTTACAAGAGTTTGACCTTAAAATATTTTACTGCCCTGGAAAAGAAAACCCTCTTGATGCTCTCTCCCGTCACCCTTTAGGTCGTGATGACCAAGTTTCCTTAGATCTTCCTACAATAATGCACTTTGAAGTCAAAGACCCTGTCCCTCCTGACCTTGCAAGACCTCCTGAAAACATTTTTAAGCTTACCATTCCTCCAGCTCTTCCCTCCAGAATTCAATATTTATTTAAAAACTAGCTGACCCAGCCACGCGTTGCTGTGGCTCAGTAATTATAATACATTGAATCAATTTTTTACTAATTCTTTGGTACAAACAAATTAATATTTTCTAAAAAAATTTAAAATAGATTCATTCATATGAGATTGAAAATAAAACGTTTCGCCAAAATTTAAAAGTAATAGGTAAAGTATCTAAATGTTGAAATTAAGCACAAACCAACATATATACTTTCTGAATTTACATTTTATTCATCTTATATTAAATTATTGTTTGTAATCAGTGACCTACTTACAAAATATACTATATACATTAAAAACATATAGAAATAAATTAAATTATTAAAACTAAAAATTATCTAAGTACTACTTTGTGTACAACATTCCTGGTTAACCTGTCTTTCGCTAACACGAAGAGATTTGATGGTTTTCCTACACGTGAGCAGGCAACATATAGCTGTTCATGTGAGAAACATGTGTTTTCCAAATCCAAACCGCAAATAGACATTGTTTGGCCTTGAGATTTATTTATGGTCATCGCAAAAGCTAAACAAATCGGAAATTGGAGCCTTTTAAACGGTATTGGAGATTCCGACGCTATCAGTGGAATACGTGGCAACAGGATGATATCTCCTTTACATTTTCCAGACAAAATTGTTGCTTCGAGAATATTTTCGGTCATTTTTTTTATGACTAAACGTGTACCGTTACATAATTGAGGTGGGTTTAAATTACGTAGAAGAATAATTGGTGAACCAATTTTCAATTGAAGATTGTGTGGTGGCATTCCTGGCAAATCCAGAGAATTCAAAAATTCAGTTGGAAAGTTTACGGTTTCGTTTTCATCAATAACTGTGTCGATTGATTTAAAAGACATCAAATCACCGGGCAAAATCTGTTGTATATGGAAGTTAATTTTGTTCACATCAACGTTTCTTGCTGCAATTTGTTCTTCCGATTCATGAGCTCTATTAGCACGCATACGTCGTGCATTTTTACTATACTGATTGTTAAGGTTAGATTTCCGCGGCATTATACTAAATTTAAAAAAAATTAAAGAATATTCAATACTGAACACTGCACAATACAAAGTATTTATGGTTAGTGTGTAAGTAAAGTAAAATACGAAAACACTAAATCAATACAAATTAAACTGTATAAATAAAAATAACAAACGAAACTCGAGACGGCGCGATTTACTCGATAATGACTGACTCAGTCAGATTGTGGCGCTTTATATTAACGGGACAGCGACAGGCGGCACGTACGAACATTCTAGAACGTTCCACCCGACACGCGGCAATAGCTACCTGCCGCGCGGCGCGACCGTTCCAGAATATTCTCGGCGCTCGCCACATATTATTAATAATAAATATTGAAAAAAAACTATTCTATCTTTTAAGTTGGACCATATTATAAATGGTTACCAAATTTTATCAAAATCCGTTCAGTAGTTTCGGAGTTTATCGCGAACATACATCGTGACACTAAATTTTTATATATATTGAAAAAAAACTATTCTATCTTTTAAGTTGGACCATATTATAAATGGTTACCAAATTTTATCAAAATCCGTTCAGTAGTTTCGGAGTTTATCGCGAACATACATCGTGACACTAAATTTTTATATATATAGATATGTTTAATGAACAGACTTCAGATCCCCACATTTGTAAAATTGTAGCTCTGCTATCTGATAAAAATTCTTTTCAATCTTGGCATACTTTTTATAAAGTCCACAACAATATTTTATTTACTCGTAAGTCAAAACTTTTTAATACCTGGTCTCTATTCCTCCCTAAACATTTAATTAATGAAGTAGTCATTGCTTTCCATGATTACTATGGTCATGTAGGTCCCTTAAAAACTATCCATTCCCTAAAACAAATCTGTTATTTTTTTTCCTTTCATAAAACAATCCGCTCTATTGTACAATCTTGTGACATTTGTCAAAAATGTAAGCCCCAAACTTCCCTAATCTCTGGCCCCATGCAACATGTAATCTCTCAAAAACCTTTAGACAAATTATTAGTTGATATTTATGGTCCCCTCCCAGTAGGTATTTATGGTCTCCAGTATATTTTTGTTGTGCTAGATAATTTTTCCGTTTTGTAAAACTTTTCCCTCTTCGTAGAGCCACTGCTAAAGCATGCATCTACAAGTTAACCCAATGTTATTTTCCCCAATATGGTTGTCCTCAAAATCTGATTTCCGACCACGGTAGGCAATTTATCAGTAAACACTGGCAACAAACTTTAAAAAAATATCAAATTCAAGTAGGGCATACCAGTGTATACCATCCACAATCAAACCCTGCTGAACGAGTTATGCGTGAGCTTGGGCGGCTTTTCAGAACCTATTGCCATGAACGCCATAACACCTGGACTCAGTATGTTTCCTACATTGAATGGGTACTGAACAATGTTCGACATGAGTCTACCCTTCATTCCCCTACAGAACTTTTCCTTAACATTGTTACTCCTAATCCTGTTTCTCAACACATTGAATATCCTCATAATGACGCCCCTGATCAATACCATAAAAAATTAATTCTAGCCCATGAAGTTCAACTTACCAAAGCTCAATCCCGTAAAATTAAACACGATAAAAAACTAACTCCCCATCCTTTTAAAATTAATGACCTTGTTCTCGTCCGTACCCATAAGTTAAGTAATGCCATCGACAAAAAGATTTCTAAATTTTTCCTTTTATATGAAGGCCCTTACAAGGTTTCCTCTATCAAATCCCAAAATGCCTATACTCTTCTAGATCTCCATGATAACATCCCTAAAGGGACATATAATGTAATTCATCTAAAAAAGTACAAGAGCCCTACTCTCTAAATACGTTTTCCTCGTCTTTCTATTTTTCATAGTTATATTAATGCTCCGGTCCAAATTTCTTCACTGCTCCTTTAAAATAGATTACCCCAATATTGAATTGGTTTAATCTATTTGGGGGGTTCTGTAACGTGTCGAAATTTGGAGAGGCAATCGGTGGGACGAATTATGGTGTCTTTGGGCCTAGTTGCTGTCACCCGGTCTGTACGGGTCGACTGGTCATACACCATTCAATCCCCACTATATTTTTTTTTCTTATCGTCGACTATATGCCCCGCCGACGATAAAGTCCCTCCGTTATTATAAGTTGCCGCTCTCTCGTCCAGCGTACGCCGAGGTGGAATGATATACGCTGTGACAGTTTTTTTTGTTTTTTTGATAACTACCTGTTGTTTCTGTATAATATACATACTGTTTTTTCTTAATATATACGGATTGTTTCCGATTCGGTAACTGTTTTTTTTTTATGCTCGCGTCGTGAGTTGTTTGTGATAGGTACATGTACATACGTGTCGGGCTAAGTATAGTAATTTGACGAAAACACATTTATCGCGTGTGCGCTCGCCCACCCGTCCGCCTCTCCACTTGTCCGACCGACCGGTACCGTGTTTCGCAGATACGGCTGTACGTATATGCGTTATCTCCGTTGCACGGATAACGCGGTGGACTGTGCCGCGAACGTGTTTGTTTAACAACAACTTGTGAATACCTACCACGCTCGATTACCGTCATCCACTCGTCCGCCGACCGACTTCGTTGCGGTGACCGATCGACGAGCGAACAAAACCTACCGGCTCGTTAGTATCAACTACCGAGGTCTAATCGGCCGGTAGGTCACTGCTCAGTGTCCCCCTGGGCAGTGGGTACGAAGTAGGCCCCAGTTTTCTATGAGGCCGAAACGTTACAAGCCTATTTTAGATTTATGTTTATGGAAGTTCATAGTTTATTCACGTAGGCAATATATTACATGTTTTATTCAAATTATATATTTTCTCATAACTATGTAATATTCTACTAATACAAAATACAATAAACTATAATTTAAGTGTTCAGGGCGTTAATTGTTTGGTCACTAAAATATGTCGTTACTCGCTTTAAGTCTTAACGACAATTATATAATTGAAATTGGTATAAATACTAAATACAAAATAATAATAAAACTTATTTCCTTTTTATTATATTAGGTTGTGAACGTAAGCTCATTGATAACGTATATTTTATTTGTTAATAATATTAACATATACATGTATATATATATATATAGGGTTATCATAATTTATTTATAACAAATACGTACATCAAAGTTCCGTTTCGTTTGGTGGTGGTGGGAGGGATAGGGAATTTGAAATGAACAACATTGTTATTTCATTAATACAATTTTCAAACTGTTATTCAATATTATACAGTCCTCGATGCTCCACAGAAAATTCGGAATTGCATATCAATCATTTTGCGCGATCATTATTATTTGACGCTGTTTCAGAAACTTCTATTCTTCTTTTGTTTGTCGGTAAAATCATTCTTACGTTTAGGTAATTTGTGTATAGGTAATACTGTAAATTAACTAAACTTTAACACTAATATTTCAAGCAACATACAACCACTACAAAACACATGATAACCTTTCCACACATAAAATAGTAAAGAAACTGTCGAGTGAATTATATGA
Source organism: Schlechtendalia chinensis (assembly GCA_019022885.1). Taxonomy (NCBI): domain Eukaryota; kingdom Metazoa; phylum Arthropoda; class Insecta; order Hemiptera; family Aphididae; genus Schlechtendalia; species Schlechtendalia chinensis. The sequence continues at coordinate 10,420,704 of CM032344.1, forward strand.
GTGCATTTATACGAGTCTTTTTCCAGTGCACAAAACATGTGGAAAAATTAAAACACGAATAAAAATAATTATATAGTAGGATTACATTTAATAATACGTTAATCTTTTATTTTAACTCAACAACGATAATAATGGATCGTCACTTACAGTGACGTTCCGCGAAAAAATATGACTAAAATTATAAATCACATATTATACATTTATACAGAGTGAACACGAAGACCTGTCACTTAGCATAACTTTTTGTATCGATGTAGTTATGTTAAACGTTTAAATTTTTGTAAATCTGGATATTTCTCAAATTCGCACGCTCATCCGGACAGATGTTTGAAATCCCGACTGTTGGACGAAATCCGAAAGTATGGTAAACCTATACATATTAGTAGTATCGTAGGGGAATATTCTGAACAAAATATAATGTTTAATAAAATTTTAAGTGCATTTATAAATTTTAGCTTTAAAAATCTCATAGATAATTGATACACTCGAAGAACAATATGTGTTATTTCATCAAAAGCCATTTTATTAAAAATGATTTATAATAGTTTACTCGTTACTACTGTAGTGTACGCGTGTGTGTGTGACGAACCTTATCGGTATTGTCGTGTCCGTTGCGATAATGATGAGTACGGCCGTAGGTAACATTCGCGGTCGCAACTAAGTCAGTGTGGTAGGGTCCGCCGACTGTGTGGTTGGACCCTTTGCCGCGATTGGGAAGTGTTATTTTAGTTTATGTAAAATATAAAATATATGAGTAGAGTTTTTTTTTTTTTTTTTTTTTTTTTTTATTTGCTTTTGTTTAAAAAAAAACATTACAGCAATGCAGTTATTAGGAAATATATACAATGAACTAAATTAGGAAGCCAGCATTAAGGATAAAATTAATGATAAGAAAAATGACGATAGGGGAACGGGAGTTGAGAATATGGTACGGATTAGGAGAGGGGAAACCTAGAGAAGACAGGCGTAAGAAAAGTTGGTGTCTGTCCGAGGAGAGAGGAGGACAATTAAAAACGATATGTCTGAACCACAGATATGTCCGTACCACAGAGATACTGATAATGTGGAACCCATCTCAGCTTAGGATCGAGTTTTAAGCCTAGATAGGTGATGGAAGAAGAAGGATAAATAATTTGACTATCTAAAACAATATGTGGAATTGTTCTGATTTGTCTACGAGTGAATATCATAAAATTACTTTTTTCGGGTGATGCGTCAAAGAACGATGTGGAAAGAGCTACAGAAAGACTTCTCAAGGCGTCGTTTAATATATTAACGGATGTCTCTAAGGACCTATTAGAGGAAAATAAGACTATGTCATCCGCATATAAAAGCATCTGAAAGTTTGGTGAGAATAAGGAATGGCAGATAGGAAACATGTAAATATTAAAAAGTATAGGACTCAAGCAACTACCTTGAGGAAGACCTCTATGCGTTACACTCATAAAAGTAGTACCAGAAGGCGATGAAAAAGTAAGGGAACGCTGCGAGAAGAGCGAAGAAATAAAATTACACAGAGAGTGGGGAATATGTAATGAAGCAAGGTACGATACGAGAGAAGGGATGTGCACTGAATCGAAAGCACCTTTGACGTCAACAAAAGCTGCAGAAAGAAATTCTTTCTTGCAGAAAGACTGGTAAACAGCGCCAACAAATGATGACAAACACTCAATGGTACCAATACCATGACGGAAGCCAAATAAATTATTAGGAACGAGACAGTTTTTTTCTAAAAACCAGTCAAGACGAATTTTTATTATGTATTCAGTTACCTTACAAAGAACTGACGATAAAGCAATAGGTCTAAAAGCCGTTGGAGAAGAGTTAGGTTTGGGTATGGGAATAACATGGAATTGTTTCCACGAATATGGGATAATGCCCGAAATCCATATGTCGTTAAGGATACGCAACAAAAGATCGAGAGCTTTTTTGGAAATGTTTTGCAGAGTAATGACGGATATACCATCAAGACCTGGCACAAGAGAGGAACGTGAAGAAATAGCAAAAGAAAGCTCCCTAAGGCTGAAAGGAGCGGAGAGAATATGTGAACTGGGGTCAAAGTTGTTTGGAATAGGAAGAGGAGAAGGACATGCTTCTTGACAAGATGGAACGTATGGAGGTGAAACCTTGTCACAAAATGACGGGAACCATTCCTCGTTAAGGGGAGGTGTTTTATGGTTGACACAATTTTTAAATTTCTTGGCAGTGGACCATAAATCGTGAAGAGAGGTGGACTGGTTAAGAGTGGAACAGAAATTGCGCCAAGAATTTACTTTTGAAGTTTTGAAAACGCGTTTGGTCATAGCGTTGATTCTTTGATAGAAAAGGAAATCATGAATGGATCTCGTGGACCTATATTTTCTGAATGCTGCTGAACGATTTTTAACTGCTACAGAACAGGAAGCATTCCACCAGATGGGAGATGAGGGGAAGTATTTACGAGAGGTTTTTAAATGGGATGGCAATTCGAGAAGCACCAGTTAGCATGGAAACAAAGTTATTGTAATTATCTAAAGAAGAGGAAGAAAGCTCAAAAGCATCAATGAGGGAGTCTAGATGAGAAGAAAAAAGAGACCAATCGGCTTTAGAAAATTGTATCTGGAAGAAGAGGTGCTTGAGTCACATGGAGGACGTGAAGGTTGGGATAAAGCTGCATGTTCAATTATCACAGGAAAGTGATCGCTGCCATGAGGAACTTCGAGAGGATACCAAGAAAGCGACCAGGATAGAGTACTGGAAGAAATCGATATGTCAACTGCAGTATTGGAAAGGGAGGTCGATTGACACGCGTGGGAACACCGGAATTAAGACAGCTTAGATTAAATTTGGAAATTGAAGAATAAATGATATGACCACGATGATTTTGGTTGTATCTATCGTCCCACGCAGGATGTTGGCCATTTATATCGCCACCTAGTATGGTATTATGTCCTACAAGACTAAAATTTTTTCAATTAATGCTGTCGGAGGGTTAGCGGAAGGAGGAATATATAAGGACCATAGTTTAAGCGGATTTTCTTGGTTGTTAAAAGCCTCAATGCCAACCAAGTCAATTAGGTGACGTTGTAAGTCATTTTTAATTGAAACATCAACTGAGATCTCTCTGATTTGGATAGACTGGTGGGCGGCAATGGCTACTCCACCATAACCGTCCACCCGATCGGAACGGATGAGATGAAAAAATGGTAATGAGAATGTTTGACCCGGCCGAAGCCAAGTTTCAGATATTAAGGCGAAGGAACACTCTTCTGAGTGGAGAAGAGAGGCTAGATCCAAGGAACGGGAGCGAACGCTTCTTACATTCCATTGGAGAATTTTATAATAGCATGAAGAGTTAATAGGAATAGGTGATAATAAAAAAGGAGAATTATTAGTAGGTATCGTCGTCATCGGAATTTGAGGTTAAAAATTTGTGAAGTGAAGACTCAATTAATGTTTTTAAAATGGAAGGAGAGTGAAATTGTTCGTCAGATACTTGGAGAAGAGAAAGAGTGATCTTTTCCGTAAGGGAATTGATCCAGGCAGCTCCAGAATCTTTATTTGTAGGGTGATCAGCAAAATTGAAGAAACAACCGTTGGGGGATGGAGTGGAAATATTCTGTGGCAAGGAAGTGGGATACTGAGGTGTTTTAAATTTATTGGAGTTAAAGCTTTTTATTTTTTTATTCCTTGTTAAGGATTGGGAATTTGACAGAAGAGGAAATGAGGAGTAAGTGAGAGGAGATCTGGCTTCCTGTACATGAAAAGTATTTTTATTACTGTTTTTACTGGAATTCGAGATATCTGCATATGTTTGGGCCTTGTGAACGAATCCAGACCGTTTGATTTGGGCAGCTTCTGCATAAGATTTGTTTTCGACAGCCATAATTCTTTTGATGTCCTTTTGTGTAGTCCACTCAGGACAAGATCTGTCAGAGGCGACGTGGTCAGACTTGCAGTTAAAACAATGAGGCGATGCAGTTTGACGATTTTCACATGTATCAATGCAATGGTTAAAGTCACCGCAATAACTACACCGTTGTTTGCTGCGGCAGTATTTTTGCGTATGGCCAAACCGAAGGCAGTGCATACACTGAAGTGAACGAATACTGGGAGAAACATCATGAATAACTTTGAAAATACTGAGATTTTCAGGGAGTTTTGGTGATAAAAATCTTAATTCAACGAGTTTAGAAGGAATAATTTCATGATCACGCTTAATATTAATGCGTCGAAATTCGACAACCTTATGACAGCATTCCAATCCTTCCAAAATCGTCCTCTGAGACACACAGATCAAGACGGATCACACCAAGACTATAAATAAGTGATCTAGGTATGGAAGCAACATAATCGTTTTCAACCAACCAAGAAGAAGAGAGACATGTATTCGCGTTAATTATCGAATCAAAAGTTATTTTAATTCTGTGTGCGCCAATAGGTGAGATATTTGTTACCCCGTTGAAAGTTTTTGTAAACATTTTACCAAGCTTGACGGGATGTAAATTACCAATATTCTTATTGTCATGAGAAGAGATAATGATATGAAGAGGGCCTCTGTAGTTGGATGTAAAGTTGTCGGGCACATTGTGCAGTTTATTCACTTCACCTGATGCTTCCATGGTGGAGGTGGAATTGATATGTGTGGGTTGAGAAGAAGATGGGCTATTTTGTGTCTCAATAGACGTTTTGGATTTCTTGACCGGGTTTAGTGCAGTAGGCGAAGTAGGCGAGATAATTTTATTTTTCTTGTGATTGTCGGTATTACCGATATTAATGATGGGTGGCGGTTTATTAGCAAGGGGGGAAAACCGATTGCGGCCCGGTGACGGCGACATGCCGACCGGCCAACGTACAAAGGGCAACGTACACTGTGACGGTCGAGAATAGAAAAACAATTGTTGACAGGCACACTTAATTAAAAATTATCGCGACGTAGATAAGCGAGCGAAACGCAACAACCGTGTGTTCGTATCGACCGAATAAACGCAACTGATGAGTAGAGTTAATTGTTTGATATTTCGTTTGTTTGTTATCAATGGGATTGATAATTATCGGCCATCCAGTTCTACAGATTTTCAGAAGTGGGATTCGTTTTAAATAATAATAAATAGAATAATTATAATTAACTATAGTTTTTATCGTGTATGTGTGTAGATTTTTCTATATATATGCATATTTTTTCACTCTCTGGCATATGTTTTTTAAATGTCAGTAAGCTCTGGAAGTTGGACGTTTGATTTCGATTTAGCTCCATCGAACGAAAACGTGAGTTTTCCGCCAAGAACGCGTGAAATGACGTCGCAGCAAGTGGACGAAGTTATTTTTGGTTCAATTAACGGAAAACAACAAGAGGTAAATTCCCATGATTATCGAGATCGGTCGCCGATGCTACAAGGACAACCAGGTAATTCCTGCGATACCCAATCTATATAAAGCGATTTGAGCTCAGCACTTGTGACTTTAATGGAACTGAATAAAATTTTAATTGAACGACTAATACGGAACGATAATATCCCGGCACAAACTTCGTCTTATTTTATGCCTGACTACAATAACGTTTTAACTGATTTTCGGGTAAAGAATCTTGCGAGGATGCGCGAATTTGGTTAATTTCTTTTGAAAATACCGCTAAATTACATTATTGGCCGGAGGGATATAAATTAGAGATTGTTCGTATAAAATTAATCGGACCAGCTCGGAATTGGTCGAACTTTTACGAATTGGACCAGTTTTGTCGATCAATTTACTAGTACATTTATCGGTAATCAGTCAAGTACGGTCGATCGTTTTAAAATAATGTCAAATCGAGTACAACAAAAATATGAAAATATCGTGGAATACTTTCACCACAAAGCTAAACTTTGTCGAGATATTCATTTATCATTTCGTGAAACGAAACACCAGATTATTGAAGTATTAATAATGCAAGATCCCATCGATTCTATGAGTTCAACACATCGCGTACGAGGAATTGATACAGCACAACTGGTAATAATTTTGGAGGAAATAACCGCAATCGACAACCAACGAACGAGATTAACCGACCAGCGTCGAAGCCGACAAACAATACATCCAGTGTCACGTGCTTCAATTGTGGTTCCGTTGGACATTTTTCAACTTCGTGTTCAAAACGTCGTGAAGGAGACGCTCGATCGTGTTACCGATGTCAATCGAAAGGCCACATTTCTCGCGATTGTCCAAATACAACTGGAGGTCAACCTAACTACATAGCCAATAACCATGGTGAGAATGTGTCGATTCTAGAACAGCCTCCCCTCGATATTGTACCCCCTTATACGTTAAATGTTAGTATTAAGTTCCCTAATAATAATTCCACTGATGTAATTGCACTTGTAGATACGGGAAGCCCTGTAAGTCTCCTTAAATCCACAATTGTTCCATTTGTGTCGGACATTGCACCGCCAAAATCCGATTTAGCAGGTATCAATGGGTCAAAACTTAATATAGTAGATCAGTTTTTTGCGGACATTAATCATATAGAACTTGACGTGCCAGTCAATTTGAATTTTTCAGTAGTGCCCAGCAATACCATTAAAAGTGACTGTTTATTAGTTCGTAATTTTTTGTCCCACCCTCGTGTAATTTTGAATGTTTCTGATGGACGATTTGTAATTGGGTTTAAACAGACCGAAAACGTATCATTTAACGAAATATTATCAGTAGACTTTGACAATAAAAATGAAAATAATTTAGACGTTGACCTGGATATCGAAACCACTTTACCGATTGATATTAAAACTAAAATAAAACAGATTTACTGTGACTCGTATTTGAACCGTGAACATACAACTAGTGTAGATAATAACTGTCATCCTGAAATGAGTATTCAATTAAAAAGTAACAAATTATTTTATTTTCGTCCGCGACGTCTTTCGTTTTTTGAAAAAGATTGCCTCCAAAAAATTCTAGACAATATGCAAAGTAAAAAGATTATTCAACCTAGTAAATCTGAATACAGCAGTCCAATTGTTTTAGTGAAAAAAAAGAATGGTGAACTCCGTTTATGCGTTGATTATCGTGAATTAAACAAGTATATAGTAAAGGATCGGTATCCGCTACCATTAGTTGACGACAACTTAGATTTGTTAAGAGGAAAGAAATATTTTACATGTTTAGATTTGAAAGATGGATTCCACCATATCAGTGTTGCAAAAGAGTCTATTAAATACACGTCATTTATTACACCGTTAGGTCAGTTTGAATTTTTAAAAATGCCTTTTGGATTGGCTACGGGTCCGTCATGTTTTAGTCGCTTTATTCAGTATATTTTCAATGAATTTATTAGGAAAAAAGAAGTCATTGTTTATTTCGATGATATTATGCTTGCTACAGAGACAATCGATGATCATTTAATATTACTTGCTAAGGTTTTAAACGTTATGAAGGATAGGCAGCTAGATATTCGTTTAGATAAAAGTAAATTTTTAAAACTTCAGGTGATATATCTTGGATATTGTGTTAATCAGTTTGGTATTCAACCTAATTCTAAAAACGTATCCGCCATCGAAAACTATCCAGTCCCGAAGAACCCAAAAGAACTTCATAGTTTCATCGGCTTAGCATCATACTTTCGACGCTTTATTCCAGATTTTGCACTTATTGCTAAACCACTTTATAGTTTATTAAAAAAGGGTGTACGGTATGAATTTACGGAAGAACAATTAAAATCGTTCGATTGTATTAAATTAAAACTAAGTGCACAACCTCTGTTAGATATTTATGATCCGAAAGCAGCCACAGAACTCCACTGTGACGCCAGTAGTCACGGGTATGGTTCCATTTTATTTCAAAAACAATCAGATAATAAATTCCACTCGATTTTTTATTATAGCCATAGAACAACTAATCCAGAGTCCCGATATCATACACCCAGAAAAATACTTACTAAAATTAATGAAAAATGTATATATAATGTATATATTTTATATATATATATATATATATATATATAATAAATGTATAAAAAAATGTATATATATATAATGTATATAAATATATATATAAATGTATATAAAACTAAGGAAAAACGGGTATGATTTGGAGCCTATGAAATCGAATCATTGAAATATGACATCTTGTATCATTATATTAAGGCTAAACAATTTTCGTTGAAGTAATGTATAACTCCATTAATTTTAATTCTACATTCCATAAAATTAAATACTCGGTAGTTAAACTGTTGGAAAATTATTGACATTAGTTTAATGAAAACTCATCTTATGGTTTTTCATATTAATGATATAATCCTTTGTTATAATTAACTCTATTCTTTAATTTAATTTGTTTTGCAACATGAAAATAATGAATAGTAAGCATTGATTTCATGCTATTATTACTTATTTTAAAAAATCCCAGGTTACAAAACAAATCAATTTTTTTTACTTTTCAAATAACCTTACTTACAGAGTATAATCCCATCCTTCTAAATTAATTTGTTGAAACTGATAAATACAAATAAAATAGGTTATTTAAATTTAATAACTTAAACACTTCATCTACTTAGTATATTATTTTTTATTGTTTAAAAATAAATTAATAGACAAATTAAAAGATAAACACAATATACAAAATAATTATCATTTAAACAAAATATACATATAATACATAAATCAAAATACTCATCAAATTATCTTTAAAAATAATGTTTTAACCTAATTACAGTGTTATATATTATAATAATTAAATTATTAAAATTTAAATAGATAAATCAGAAATTAATGATATAAGTGAATAGTTTTTAATATCACATTCATTGTGAATATCATAGATAAATTTTTGTATAAATGTCCAAACTAAACTACATTGAATGGGGTATTGTAAGTTAAATACTTGAAAAATTTTAAAGCATATATCTAATGATCGAATTATGTTTGAAAATTTGTAATAGGTGTTGAAATAATACACATAAAAATGTTTGATACCATCCAAATCGGGTCCAACAACACAGATGAATGGTTGTACTTTTTCTTTTTTTTTGTAAGCGTTGTCAATTTGTAATTGAATTTGAACATGTAGATCATTCATTGAAGTCACTTGTAATAAAAAAGAATTTCTGGCATCAGAAATAGATGTTTTAGCAATGCGTCTCTTTTTAATAACTGTATCTATTTCATTAGATTTGGAAGTTGGAACTAATAAAGCATTCATTAAATCCAACACTAAAAGATTTCTGGTTTCTGTAAAATAAATAAAAATAAACCATTATTATTTAATAAATTAAAAACTGTAAAATTGTTTTACCAGTATCAGTTTCTTTTATTTCTATTAAATATTTGAGTAATAATTTGCTGTTTCCATCCTTTATATTACTAATCATTAATGGAATGATCTTAATAATAAATTGTTCTCACTTAACAAACAATGAGTTGATCAAAATCAATATCAATCTAAAATTAAATTAACAAAAGAAACAATATTATGAAATATAAACCTAAATAAATTTAACACACATTGCACAAACACACATTAATATAAATATATTTAGAATAAATATAATAGTGTATACAGAATATATTGTACTACCAATGCGTAATATCTACTACATTATTGAAATAGAAAATTAAATTTTCATGACATTAAAAAAGTTAAAAACCAACGAATTTCAAAGACAAATTAGAGAAATACTTTTACACTTCATATGTTAATATATGGAATTTATTATTAAAAATTTAATTTATTTCAACAATTTAAATTGTAGTAAAAAAACAAAAATGAATATCGTATTAATATAAATATAACATTTTTTTTAACAGAGATTTTCTAGATAGTACCTATATTTTGATGGCACTCGCATAAAAATTGTAGCATACTTATATAAACATAAAAAAGAAAAAAAAACATTTTCGTATTTTGCTAAAACATCACACGTTTAAAAACGAATAAAATAAATGTAGGTACTTACCAATAAATACATTAAAAAAACAATCTCTGTTTAATTCCAGGAGTTTATCTAACAGAGCCGATTCTTCACAAAACTCTTCAGTATTATTTTCCAAAACAACAGGAGAATTTAAAATAATTTCGTCCATTTTGTGTTGAAAAGAAACGACGTGTATCACAAAATTCACAATTTACAAAATATTATAACATGTATGCCAGTAAAAAGAAAAACTTGAAAAAAGATTATTTAGACCAAACACTACAATGTTAAAACGCAGATTGACGTTGCATTGTTACTGTTATTTGATATGAAAAGTAATAATCATAGGTATTTCCAGGAAATTCTACCGATAAATGTCATTTATAATAAAGACGTTAGAGTATTAAATTAATTATAAGTGGTGGTTGTTTATAAATAATTTCCTATACAGATATTTACTTTTAAAAAAAAAAAACATTGTTTTTAACGCAATTTAGTGTTAATTTTAGGAAAAATTTTATTAGAAACATAGACGATTCTGTATACAAATTAATCACACTTTTCTTTAAATTAAAAATATTTTTATTACACTTAAGTAAACTGTATGCATAAAACAAATAATAAAATCCTTCGTTTTAAATATTTATGTTTCTTTGATTTTATTACGGTATCATTGAATTGTCGATAATAATTTATTGAATATGGTTTTAGATTAAAGAAAAAATCATTATTTTAACTCATTTCAACATAAATTCTAGGTAAAACGCTATGCTTAATAATAATTATTTAATTTCATTGAAACATGGGACTCCATTAAACGTTTTCATGTTTATTTACTGGGAATACATTTTAAAATAATTACTGACTGTAATAGTATAACGTTACATTGCAGAAAAAAGATATTAACCCGCGCATAGCCAGGTGGGCTATGTTTTTGCTAAACTACTCATATGAAATTGAACATAGATCAGGGTCCCGAATGCCGCATGTTGATGCGTTAAGTCGTTGCAGAGACATTCTTGTGATAGAAGGTTGTACTTTTAACCAAACCCTCGCCGTCAAACAGAGCACTGACCCAGAAATTAAAATTATTATTAAACATCTTGAACAATCGGAACACCCCCTGTATGAACTACGTAACGGTCTCGTCTATCGGAAAGATAGCGATAGACTATTATTTTTTGTCCCAACGAGTATGCGTGATCAAGTAATTCGTACATGCCATGATGATATGTGTCACATTGGAGTAAACAAAACTATTAATCTAATTAAACAAATTTATTGGTTTCTAAAACTAACCGAACACGTTAAAACATATATTAACAATTGCTTAAAGTGTATTATATTCTCTCCAAAGGAAGGGAAAGGAGAGGGATTACTAAATTTAATTGATAAAGGAAACAAGCCATTCCAAACGATTCATATTGATCATTACGGTCCATTAAATCAAACCAAAGGTCGTTTTAAACATATTTTAGTTATAATAGACGCGTTCAGTAAATTCTTGAGTTTATATCCAGTTCGCACAGTCGCGACTAAAGAAACGTGCTCTCGATTGATACAATATTTTTCATATTATAGTAAACCGATTAAAATTATATCTGATCGCGGATCGTGCTTTCGTTCAGAGACATTTCGAGAATTTTGCGAAAGTTACGATATTAAACACATTAAAACAGCTGTAGGTACACCATCAGCAAATGGTCAAGTCGAAAGGTATAACAGGGGCTTAACAGTGATGTTGTCAAAGCTTATGCACGAACACAGTAATAATTGGAATGAGCATTTGTGTAAAATTCAATTCGCTGTTAACAATACATTTAACCGATCGATTAAAAACACACCAAGCAAACTTCTATTTAGTATAAATAAGAAAGGTGAACCAAACGACTACGTTCGACTTTACCTACAGGCACTTGACGAAACTGATAATGACCAACGGAATGTTGATAAGATTAGACTTGACGCTCAAGAAAATATTAGACTAGGACAATTACACAATAAAGTTAACTACGATTTGACTAAACAAATAGCCACAGAATATTCGGTAGGTCAATATGTTATGATTAGAAATGTAGACACTTCGCTTAACAAATGTAAGAAACTTTTACCCAAGTTCAAAGGCCCGTACAAAATAGATAAAGTTCTCCCTCATGATCGATATGTCGTGTCTGATATTGATGGGTACCAGGTGACCCAGTTACCACTAAACACTATAATTGCTGCAAGAGATATTAAACCTTTGGTAAAGACATATTATTAATTATTAATTGTAGAAGATATTTAGTACATAGATTAGAAAATAAGAAATTGTAAATTATAACATGACAATTTGATTATTATTTATTGACTGTATTAGAATTGTTTATTGTTCATGTATTTTATAAATGTTCGTGTTACATTGTATCATTTTCTTTGGCTGTAATTGTATTACGTATAAATATTGTAAAATCTATAAAATTCATTTATGTTATACTAAATCGTATGGATCAGGGACGATCCAATTGTCAGATATGGCCGAGCTGTAGTGTACGCGTGTGTGTGTGACGAACCTTATCGGTATTGTCGTGTCCGTTGCGATAATGATGAGTACGGCCGTAGGTAACATTCGCGGTCGCAACTAAGTCAGTGTGGTAGGGTCCGCCGACTGTGTGGTTGGACCCTTTGCCGCGATTGGGAAGTGTTATTTTAGTTTATGTAAAATATAAAATATATGAGTAGAGTTAATTGTTTGATATTTCGTTTGTTTGTTATCAATGGGATTGATAATTATCGACCATCCAGTTCTACACTATTTTAGTACATACTTTGTGTGACATGAGCGAGAAATTAGACTATACAGTTTATATGACGTGTAAAGTACGCTTATACACGTATTATAATATATATTGCCCGGAGTTTAAAATAATGAATGTGAATCTAAAATTTACAACCTTATTTGACAAAGAATGTATGTATATTCGATATTTTTACACCTATTTGCTTAACCACCCTAGCGAAGCACGGACAGTACTTAGCAAACCCATATCGTGTCTACTATCTTCAGGAATGTCTCTGCATCGGGGATGTAAAGACACCCGTGCATTGTTTCATGTACACATTTCAGTAGAACATGCTTCGAATGCCTTACGCCTCCGTCATTCTTCCATGTCAACACCAACCATCAGTCACCCGAACGCTTAGATATCGCAACACCCGCAACTGTCGCAAAATGTCGTGTGGGATTTAGTCTGAGACAATCATACCACGCCCGTGTGGTGAACTTGTATTTCCGTCCGCCATCCTTGACCAGGACGGTAACACTGGCTTAGGAACCGGCGGACTTTGCGACAGAAAACGCTTTGTTATCTGCGCATTGCTTTAGTTCAACCGACAAAATTCGAAGACAGTCAAGCGGGACCTCGATACTGTGCTTAGCACATTCTTTAAGAAGACCACTTTAGGTACCTGTAAATCATAATACGAAATATCAATATTGTCAAATATAAATAAATATTTTTGTTGTCAGAAGACTGTATAATCGATATTATTTTTATAATGTAATTTAAAATATAATTATTGTGTAGGTCAACTTGCAGACGAAGGGTTTGATAGTAAGTTATAAGACTAATACACTTATTTTGAACTCTTATATATATTAATGATTTATATCCATTGACACGATCGTTGCGTAAACTAAGTAAAAGAAAACTATGCGGTGGCGCGAAAGTGTATATTATATTGAAGAAGGAATTAAAACCATGTTAACATTGGTGTTTATTAATTCATCAACGATAATTTATAACATACTGAATAAAGTTTTCGGTGAAATATCAGAAATATTGTGCAGATGATCCTCTTGTAAAAATCATTTCAATTATATGAGTATAAGTAAGTGACGTGTAAAATTTTTAATGAAAAAGGTTGTTTGCGCCACTTTGCTATCGTTGTACCCCGACCGCGAGAACGCGCACGACCCATGTGCTGTCGTAGGCAAAGTATTAAGAATATTTATAGTAATAATCGGAAAATCCCGGTGACAGTTATCTTCGTTGTCGTCTAGCATTTGGCTGTGTATTTTGTTAGAAGTTTTGATAGATACCCAGGAATGGACACGTTATGCTTTCCGTGTTCCGGTGTTTTGTCAGCAGTTTGTTGTGACGTTTAGTGTTGTGAGGAGCGTACAGATACATTTATCGAATACGTGACCGCACAGTCTATCACGGTCCGGTAACGTCAGAGGCTAGGTCAGCGTATCATTATTAAATTATTTAGTATTATTAATGTGTATTTTGTGTACTTATATTTATTAGAGTTATAACGCGGACGGCAATTTATTAATTATTATTTTGTTTGTTTTCATTATATATATTGTTGTGTTAATCACAAATATCAATCAATACTCGCCTATCGTACTATCTACAATATTGAAAATTATGCATCTACATAGAAATTCTGCTTCATTAATATATGAAATTGTCTGTTCATCCGGTATTTGTGTTCGTTTTTCAAGCATATTACGCAGCATGTCAGTTTGCGCGATTGGTTCTAATTCTTGTCTAAGCCGAGTTTCCAACTCTTCCCATTTAGTAAAATCAACCAAGTGATGAATATTTTTATAGAAAGTAAGTGCTGCCCCTTCCAGATATACAGCAGTATATTTCGATCTTTTAGAATCAGTCCACCCATTAATTTTAGCGACCCTTTCAAAAAGTTTTAGAAATTGATCGATTTCTCCGATATAGCTCCCAAAAATTTTCCCGGTTTGAAATAAGGTTTTTTGCTGTGTGCCATATTGTTTCTTTCTATGGATTGTTTTACGTGTATTATTGGATTTGGTAGAGAAGGTGTCTTTTCTACAGGGATTTCAAAATCTTCCTGGGTGGAGTCAACCCTTAAATATTTTAATAATCTATCTTTTAATTCAACTACTATTCCTGTAGTTTTTAAGTTTCTTCTAGATAATTCGTTTATCATGTTTTGTTTATTTAATCGGTGCATCCAAGTCGTTGATACACTAGGGAAGTTTAAGTCTTCAAAAACCGATTGGTTTAATTTAGAATTGGACATGTGAAAACAATTAAATATTATTAAGTATTTAATTTAATTTAAATACACATATATATTCATATTATACTGTTGAAATTTGCTTAAATTACTTTAATATGAATGAAAACACAATAAGTCATAACTGTTATTATACATATATATATATTTTTTTTAATTATTATTAACTTAATTTAGAAATGAATTTGTCATTAACTATTGTAATATAATTATTTTACATACGATAATATACTTATGTTCTTAATTATTATTATTATTTATTTATATATTTAATTTTTATATTTGTTTAATTTAAATTTTTTTTTAACTCGTTATATTATTGATTCTATAATTTTCCACTTCCAAACTAAAATTATAAGTTAATATATATTTTTTTTTTAACCTTTGTCCGACTGCATAATTTTACAACTTTAACAGACGAGATAGGTACAATTGTACCTTTATATATCTACCCATTAATATTATAGATATATCCATACAAATTTGTAACTTTATTTATTTATAAATTTATTGATATGAGTTTTTATTGCCATTTTGATTATGATATAGCGATTCTGTTGAATTAGTAACAATATGTTATTTATTATAAAAGCACATTGATTTATTTTTTTTGACTTCTTGAGTTATTTCGCTGTAAATACTAAATATTTTGAATTATTAAAGTTCATTTTTCATTTAAAAACTTACATTATGAATGATAGTGAAGTCGAATCTAATATTCTCTATAATCCAAGGATACGACAAATGAAGTTTGTATATATTATAATATGTATGATTTTATAATAATATAAAATAATATTATATTGTATTACGTTTTATATATTACAGTTTTTTTTATAATATTTTGTTATTATTATTATTATTAGTAGTAGTAGTATTATTATTACTATATTGGCAAGCATTATTATTTTATAATGAAGGATGACTCATTTATTTTATTGTTCTATTTATTTACAGATATACTTCTGAAGAAATAAGACGATTGGTTGAAGAATCTGATTCTGAATATGAGGAAGAACCATATGTCGAATCTGATGAAGAACACTATGTACCAAAAGTGGATGTTTCTACTGCAGAAGAATCAGACATTGAACAATATTTAATTATAGAGCATGCAGATGAATATGACTCAGAAGAAAGTATTGGAGATGAACTCGTGTCTCAAAGTTTTGATAACATTTGTGTGGCCAAGGATAGAACTGAATGGCGTAGTGTTCCATTGCCAAGTTCACAAGTAGAATCTCGTAATATTCTTCGACAAAAGAGTGAGCTTATAGCAATTAGCAATTTATTTACACCAAAAGAACTGTTCAAGTCAATCATAAGTCCAGAAATGTGCGATATCATATTACGAGAAACAAACCAAAAAACCAAAAGAGTTTGTGATGCTTACAATAATCAACTAGTACAAAGATTTCCTAATGCTTCCAAGACGACCATCACAAAAAAAAATTGAGCCATTTACTGAAGTTGAGCTTCATGCATTTTTTGGTATCCTGATTGCTGCTGGTGTACACAGAAATAACAAAGAGAATTTAGATGATATGTGGAAAGTTGATGCCTTGCTTCTTATACGAGCAGCTATGTCTCGGAACCGCATCAAAATGATGCTCAGGTTTATTAGATTCGACAACGAAAATACTCGTGAAGAACGTGTAAGAACAGATAAAGCTGCATCAATAAGAGACATCTGGATAATGTTAAATAAACATTTAGAAAGAGCCTATAAACCATATGAGTGTATCACTATCGATAAATAATTATTTCCATTTAGAGGCCATACAAAATTCACACAGTATATACCATCTAAACCGGCTAAATATGGCATTAAAGTTTTTTGGGCCTGTAATGCATTGAATTCCTATCCACTGCAAGGTTAGCTTTATACTGGAAAACTAATCAATGGTTCCCGACAAGTAAACGTTGGTGAGCGGACGGTTTTGGACCTAATTAGTTTGTATAAAGGCTCTGGAAGAAATGTCACTCCCGATAACTTTTTCACAACTTTAGAATTAGCTAAGGTATTAAATTATTGGAATATGAATTGTTTAGTTTAAAATTTAGTTGATACTGTGAGAAAAAATAAAACGTTCTTACCAAGCAACATGCAACCGGCATAGGAAAGACCTATTTACCTAACCAATTTCTTATAAAATTGCGATGAAACCGTCTGTTCATATGTGCCCAAGAAGAAGAAAGCAGTCGTGCTTCTATCATCCATGCATATGACGGGAGAAGTCGAAGAGACACTATCAGCTAAGCCAGAGATAATAAAGTGCTACAACCAAACCAAAGATAGGGTCGACACAATGGATAAAATGCTGGCTGAGTACACTGTGAAACGAAGAACATTATGTTGACCTTTGGCATTTTTTTATAATATGATTAACATAACTGGCTTAGCGTCTTACATAATCTATAGGGAACATAACCCACGCTTCACAACAAAGGACCAACGAAGAAATTTTCTGAAAGTTCTCGCCAATCAACTATGTATGCCTTCGATTGAAACTTGAAGTGTCAACCGGATGTTGATGAGAAGCCATTTCCTTAAAAATTCAGTATAAATGGTCCTTGGACGACGAATTCTGTCACAACCAGAAGCAGTAGTTGGTTCTAAAGCACCACATGGTAGTCGCGGAGCCACTCCAATAGTTGAAAGTTGTTAAGTTTGCCGAGACCAGAATCGAAAAAAACGTAAAACTAGAAAAAGCTGTGTGAGTTGTATAAAACCTGTTTGTGACGAACATTCAGTATCACAAACAACATGTTTTACTTGTGAAAATTAATAAATTAATAATAAAATATATTATAATACCCCTTTTTAATTAAATAAAATATCAATCAAGACAAAAATTAAGTTATATTTTATTCATTTCCATGCAAAATATATGTAGGTACAATTGTGTCTATGCCGCCTTTTATGGTTGTAAAAAAAAATTGAACAATTATCTCTAGAACATGAAAAGATTTTTATTTTAAATTTAGCCTACGTAATGTAGTCATAAAACATAGAGATGTCACGAAATTTCAGATCCATGACACTTCTTAAAACAAAATTCTAGTAATTAAAACATGTAAAAGTTACAATTGTACCTATGCCGTCGGACGAGGGTTAAATAAAATTAGAATATTACTTTGAGATTAAAAAAAAAAAAATAGTGTATTTTTATTATTACTTAAAATTATTAATATTATAATTTCCCACAATCGGAAAAAATTATAATTTAATAACTTGTTTTAATAAAATTGGAATATATCTTTATGATTAAAAAAAATTGTATTTATTTTATTATTTAAGATTATTAATATTATAATTCCCCACTCTCGGAACAAAATTATAATTTAATAATTTATTATAATAATAAATTTATATAAATGCATGCAATTAAAATATTTTTAATTTAGTGTAAAATTTTGCCAAAAAAAAAAAAAATGTATTTACCTAAAATAACCTAAACAGTTCTCAGATATTTCGTTATTAAGAATAACTTAAACTAATCTTGTGTTGGACGCCACTTTGTAATAATACAAAAAATAAAACGAGGAAAAATATTATAAAGAGGCTTTAAAAGGAAATGGAAAAAGGGTGGTATGATTATTCGGGGTGGTGAATTCGAGAACCGTTTAGGTATATTTTACGTAAAGATATAAGAAAAAAATTATAAAAAGAATAAAATAAAAACGATGTAAGGCAATACACTGAAATAAATTGTAAAATAATTAAATCTCTTACCTTATGCTCGTGCTGGATGTCTAACTGGTATCCGCAGAGACGAACGATCGTATAAAAAATTTAAAACGATAAAAAAAAAGAAAAAAAAGGTTGGGTTGTTGACTTCACTTCCAAAGCGAATTCACCGACAAAATAAAATAAACCAATACTCAAATTAAGTTTTCTCGTGAAACTAACTATGTCCCGCAGAACACAGAATTGGTCATGAGTACTGGTTCGAAGTTGAGTGTGCGCACACACTGACGAGGAGACAAGATCATCGGGTAGTCTAGGGCAGCGGTCGCCAACCTTTTGGACCTTACGGACCACTAAATCCATAACTCTAAATTCTACGGACCACTTATACTCATGTCTTAAATACCAAGTTAAAAAGAAATTAACTCTAGTATTACGAGTACCATCAGATTTATTATTTTTTGTATTAAAATAATTATAAATATTACTTTGCTTTTTTTCACTCATTATGAAAAATAATGAAATATAAAAAATGTAATATAAAATATAAATTAAAAATACTTAAATTAAATATTCTAAAAATTACAGTATATAAAATAAAAACAATAAAATACACTTAAAGAACGGCGCACATTAACAACACGATATTACGACGATATCGTAGATCAGCGGACGACTAAATATTTCAATAAAAATAAAAGTTAAAATGTTGACTGGATTCGAATCATTAGTGATTAGAACGTATTCAAGGAATACCCGTTTATATGAGGTTTATATTTAAACGTTTAAATATTATTTACATAACGACGCGTGTAACTACAATGACAACAATAATCCACCATCGTTGGATATTAGGTCTAATTATTTTATAACATACAATAATAATGACAATATTATTAGGCGTTTATTCTTATTTGTTGTAAACTGAATCTACATACAGCGGCATTATATACTACTTTTGTATATTACGATTATAAACTCACAACATTACAAATAATGTTCAAATTTTTCTGTGGACCACCAAATTTTTACCGTGGACCACCAGTGGTCCGCGGACCACTGGTTGGCGACCGCTGGTTTAGGGTGTACATTTTGTATATTATAACGTCTTTAGTATGCTGATTACGTAACAGTCTAATCGATTGATATTGACAACGGATGTTTTTGTCGTCTCTATATGCGTATAGTCGGCGTTACGACCTTTCATTTTGGGTAAATTTTCGTGTATGTATGTTTCTGTTTATTACAACCGTATGTGGGTCTCCTCTCTTTTTTATGAGCGTGAAATGCGTTCCCACAAGTTGTCCCTTTTATATTTCTAATTTGAATCAACTACAGACCCGTTTTTGTTACTTCTCTGCGTCGTAGTTTCGTTTTATAAGTTTGTATGGAATTTATATGTTTAAGGTTGATTTATAATTTCGGTTCCGATGATCAGCATCTCCCGCCTGTGTCGATTATTTGTTTAAGTTTAAACATATGCGTTATATTTTTTTGTTATTATTTGAAAATACAATCTGTGTCCCGTGAAGGCCAAGCGTTAGTATATTTTATTTAAAGAAAATGTTACATGGATATATGGTATTTTATACAAAGAAGGCAACACATTAATAACATTTGTGTTAGCTGTGAATACAATGATGATATGTGTGCATATCATTACAGTAGTTACAGTCAATAACACTATTTACAGGTTCTCACTTTGACACTTACATCTCAGTCGAGAACAGCTTTAAACATTGATAGGAAAACGTATAATGCATGTTCTTTCATTTGCGCCTACGGAGAATCATTACACAATGGTTATTACACTACCATGAGAAAAAACTAAATCTTTGGTTAAGAAGTAATATACTTATTTCTCGTCAAGAAAGAATTTTTCGTAGTGTTCAAGACGATTATATAATAATAATAGAAAAATCTAAAAATTAATGATATTAGACTAAAAACACATTGTTTACTTCCGTGTAAAATTAGTTGATTAAAAAAAACTTATATATTTTTTGGAGCATTTAGCGCTATAGTGTGATATCTTAAATGAGTACTAAGTACATCCAATTTTAAATACACTTTTTTTTTTAATCATTTTATTTACTTTACATGGATTTATACTGTCCAGTATAAATGTCATTGTTTGTATAACTAGTTTTGATTTATAATGAATTCTAAATTTCTTCAGGTGTTATTGTTTGTTAATTATGTTATAAATTTTCTGTATGTGCTAAATAAAAGACCATTCTAACTTTTAATAATTCTTCGCCAATAAATAAATTAATCAAAGAAATAAATTGTTTTTAAAATTTAATTTACAAAGTATTTAATTCATAACATTTTTGTGACTCTACATTTGATAAATGATTAATATTTTTTTAAAATTATTCTTGTATATACGGATTTAGACGAAGTGTTTTTATTGTGATTTATATATTCAGTGGTGAATCTTAGCTTGGACCACAGGAGGGTCACAATTCCTATTTAAAATATAAGAAACGAAAATTTTTTTATTTCATATCTAAATGAAGGAACAATATCATTGTTTATTAAAGTGTTATTTAAGTAGGATCAAATAAAATTCAAGGTCTCGCGAGCACCAGGAACGAATACGTTTAATACTTATGTAGTGATGTATAGGGACGTATAGTCGAGTCGTCTGGTATACGTTTATCTTAATATTCATTTATACCTATTGTAAATGTGCGCGTGTGAATACATTTCAGTAATATTTGGTGTACATTAAATTCTACATGTGGTATTTTATTAAACTGATGTCGTGTACTGAAATGAAGTTCTTGCACTAAATTGTTTTGAAAAGCATGAAAAGTTTATATGTTAAGGTATGTACATATCTTTGATTACAAAAATATGTATACGTCTTAGTCAACCTATTGATATCAATGATAATTTTTTTCCGTCCTGTACGAATAATACGCACGTAGAACAAAGTTTCTGCCCATACAATAAAATGATCGGGCGAGTGTTACTAAATGATTAGCAATTTCGGTTTTTTCTAAAATTCGAATAGTGGACTATATCACATTTAAAGACGCTCTCCCTTTGTTCAACAACCACGAACAACCATATATATATATATAGTGTTAAGAAAACATATTCTTGAGATAGAACTGAACCAGTAACGAATTTCATCAAATTATAACGAAACGAACTGAACCAAACTTCCAATTTTTTATTCGAAACCAAAACGAATCGAACTATTCAATTTAAATATCGATCCTGACATTCATAAAAAAATATAAGAATTTAAATAAATTAAAATATCGAAAAACTTGTTTGATTTAAAACTTGGTTAGTCTTAATAATTATTAATGAATTCATACAATAAATATTAAAGTTATTTAGTATAAGGTAAATCAAATTTGTGTTAGTTATGACAAAAATTTAGATACTGGTGTCCAAATTCGTTACAAATTTCATTTTTTGGGATTTTTTATTCAAACAGAACTATTTTATGTTTAATATGATTGGAATATTTTCAACGATGTGTTCGATTTTCGAACCGATGTGAAACACTTCCCTTCTAATTTCTAAAAAATAGTAGTGCTTTTTCTACTTGAATTAAATAAAAAAATTAAATACATTTCAATGTAATTAAATTGTGGAACTTACTCAATTATCCGATAAATAGATGTATATTAAAGTTGTACATATTGACAAACGTAGTTTAATAATATACATACATTAAATATTTATTTACTTATGAATATTTTCTTTATGAAGTGGACAGTGATGAAACTGATGCCTTCATGCATGCATTCTTCAATTTATGTGAGTACATTTGAAACAAAATAATTTTCAATAAAAATAAAACATTTTTGTTAGCATTATTTAAATTAATATCTATTTATTAATATTTATTTATTAGCTTACATATTGTAACGTGTCGAAATTTGAAGAGGCAATCGGTCGGACTGATTATGGTGTCTTTGGGCCTAGTTGCTGTCACCCGGTCTGTACGGGTCGACTGGTCATACACTATTTAATCCCCACTGTTTATTTTTCTTATCGTCGACTATATGCCCCGCCAACGAGTGATAGGGTCAGTTCTCCATACTTTTGATAAGAGAAAAATTTGATAACCTATTTTTGCGGATGTTGAAATACCAACATAGATAATGAAAATCCCACGTTCCAAATGTTTATTAATAAATTTACTAACCTTTAATTAGTGGAAAATAACAATAAATGTTTAACTTTTTCTACAATTAGAACTATAAAATAATGATTATTATAAATGGTAATATTACAAAGACAATACAATATTACAGTATTAACCAAATAGAAATTCACTTTAAACAAAATTTTAAATCATAAAAAATTTAAAAACTTATAATACATGAACATATGAAATATTATAGGTATAATAAAACATTTTATTACTGTATCACTGTAATGACCGTTAAAAACCGTTACACATCAAATACTCAAATACATTAATAACATACATTATTTCACATATTTAATGCAGAGTTGTGAATTTATCAGTACTAAATTTATATTTGTATAATTTTATAATTTTGTGTGGTGGTATGTAACCTCAAAAAAAAATTGAAATTATTTCTTTTACCAAAAGTATGGAGAACTGACCCTATCCCCGCCGACGATAAGGTCACTTTGTTATTATAAGTTGCCGCTCTCTCGTCCAGCGTACGCCGATGTAGAATGATATACGCTGCGACCGTTTTTTTGATACATACATACTGTTGTTGTTTAATATACATATAGTTGTTTAATATAAATACATTGTTTCCGATTTAATAATTGTTTTTTTTTTTTGCTCGTCGTTAAGTCCTCGTGAGTTAGTTGTGACAAATACGTACACATACGTATAAAGCTAAAAATAATTATCCGAAGAAAATACGACATTTATCGCGTGTGTGCTCGCCCACCCGTCCGACCAACCGGTACCGTGTTTCGCATATACGTCCAAGGCCGTATTTGAGGGGGGGTTTTGGGGGTTCAAACCCCCCCCCCCCCCGAATTTTTTTAATAGTTAAAATTAATTGAATTTATTAAACTAAATTATTAAGGTAAAGACACACTATTTACACATCATATGTCAACCCGCATTTAGACGTAATAAATTTCCAATCTCTTGTTATCGCATTAATTGTTTTATATATAATTGGGTTTTGCCATAATATTATTAATAACACGCCATGCCGTATGTCGGTACATGTAGTAATATTGTTATTAATTTTATAGTACACAACATAATCTAGTATGTTAGTGTAATCGTACGTATGAACTTGTACGTGTTTGTGAACAAAATATTCATTTTCGGTCAGTTTTGTGTGCACTGTACAGCGTACCTTGTTTAAGGTTTAAGTATACATTAACTAAAATTTATTTTATTTCAATATAATGTCAACTCGTAAGAGCAGTTGTACTAATACATTAACGAATTATTTTAATAAAAAATTTTAAAACAAGTCATGATGGAAACGAAGCAAGTACATCAAGTTCTATATCGACTGCCGTTACAGAAATTACAACAGAAAACTCTACGAATGATATTGCCGATATTGGTTGTTGTTTTGATCAAAAGGTTAGTGATGAATTAAAGTACAAGTTACTTACTAATGTTTGGAAACCTGATGAAAAGTTTACGTTTCCTATATCGGGGAATAGAAATTTAAAATTTCAATTAAATTGGATTAAACGATTCCTCTGGTTATGTTACACTAATATGCAAAATTCTGGAGCGGTGTGTAAATATTGTGCTATATTTTGTCATCATTTTACCGGTAAAGGTTCACATCAAAAACCTGGAGTATTAGTTACAAAACCATTCAATAAATGGAAAAATGCAATAGAATTTTTTAACACGCATAACAGCACAGAGTATCATAAAAATAACGTTTTCTTCGCAGAGAATTTTATTTCCGTATATTGCAACAAACAGTTAGATATTTACCAAAAAATTGATTCTGCACGTGCTAATCAAATTGCTGAGAATAGAAAAAAATTAATACCGGTTATTCAAACTATAATATTGTGTGGTCGTCAAGAATTGGCCCTTCGTGGTACATCTGACGCTGGACCACTCGTACTCGATGAGCCAATACACAACGATGATAATTTTAGAGCTCTTTTGCGAATGCGTATGAACTGTGGTGATAAATTGATGACTGATCGTATTGAAAACGACACATTTAAAGCTATATATATAAGTCCTACCATACAAAATAATTTAATTGCTGTCATCGGAAAAATAATACAAGATAATTTAGTGAATAAAATCAATAGGGCAAAATCATTTTCAATTTTAGTATACGAGACGACTGATATATCGCGAATTGAACAAATGTCATTTTGTATTCGATATGTCGATGAAGATCCTGAACATCAATTCATTTTACGCGAAAATTTTTAAAATTTGTGTCGGTAGAAAATACGACTGGCAAAAATTTAGCAAATGTTATTTTAGAAACTATTTACTCTCTTGGTATAAATCCGAAATACATGGTAGGACAAGGGTATGATGGGGCGGCTGCAATGAGCGGACATTTTAATGGAGTGCAAGCGATTATTCGAAAGATACATCCAACTGCACTTTATGTGCACTAGTGCTCATTCTTTAAATTTAGCTCTCTCTCATTCATGTAGTGTTCAGCATATTCGCAACTGTATTGGTACCATAAAATCGGTGGGAAATTTCTTTAAAGGATCGGCAATGCGAACAAATGTTTTAAAAAAATATATTAAAGAACAGCTTCCTGAATCTAAATGGACCAAACTCACATCAATGTGTGACACACGTTGGGTGGAAAATCATGACGGACTTATACGATTTACAGAAATGTATAAGGTAATTGTAAATACATTAGAGGAATTACAGTTAACACGTGATATTAAAACGTCATCAAAAGCTTTACAATTAGGAAAAACTATTATAACCAGTGATTTCCTTATAAGCATGGTCACAGCATCTATACTTTTTTCCCAAACATTACCCCTGTGTAAGAATTTACAATCTGTAAATTGTGATTTGACCGAAGCAATGGAATATGTTGATACTGTGTTAGGTGAATTACATGATATGCGGAGTAATATAGATATTACATTTTCTAAAATCTTTGAAAAAGCAAATGTTCTCATCAAATCAATTGATGACAAAGAAGAAATAAAAATACCTAGAATTGTTGGACACAAAATTACAAATTCACCTGAAGAATATTACCGTATTACAATAGCTATTCCTTTTATAGACAATTTCATTGAACAGCTTCAAACAAGGTTTATTGATCATAAAAATATAATTTCTTCATTGCAAAAGTTATTGCCGAGAATATGCAACAAATTTGAAATCGAGTCAAATGACTTTAATATGTATTCAGAATTTTTGGATCTAGAAGTACTGTCAACCGAAATTAAATTATGGAAGAGAAAATGGACTGAAATAATAGAAAAAGACCAACCGAATTCGGCTATTGAAGCGTACATTAAATGTAATTCTGAATATTTTCCAAATATATCTTTTCTCTTAAAATTATTAGTTACATTACCAGTTTCGACTTCTACACCAGAACGCACATTCTCTACCATCAAACGATTAAAGAACTATTTACGGAACTCATCAGGCCAAGAACGTCTTACCGGTTTAGCACTTTTGAGTGTACATAGACAAATTAAAATTAATCCAGATGAAGTGATCGATCGTTTCGCAAAAGAAAAAAAAAGACTACTAGATTTTGTCCTATAAAAATATATAATTTACAATTTTATAAAATTATTACGTTATTCAACCTAATTGTATCAATATTAATGTAATATAGTTTTTTTGTTTTTGTTTAAAGTTAATGTTAGTTTTTTTAAAACTATTATTAAAATATATAATTCGGTTGTAAACCCCCCCCGAAAATGTGCCCCAGCTACGGCACCGATTTTATGGTACCAATACAGTTGCGAATATGCTGAACACTACATGAATGAGAGAGAGCTAAATTTAAAGAATGAGCACTAGTGCACATAAAGTGCAGTTGGATGTATCTTTCGAATAATCGCTTGCACTCCATTAAAATGTCCGCTCATTGCAGCCGCCCCATCATACCCTTGTCCTACCATGTATTTCGGATTTATACCAAGAGAGTAAATAGTTTCTAAAATAACATTTGCTAAATTTTTGCCAGTCGTATTTTCTACCGACACAAATTTTAAAAAATTTTCGCGTAAAATGAATTGATGTTCAGGATCTTCATCGACATATCGAATACAAAATGACATTTGTTCAATTCGCGATATATCAGTCGTCTCGTATACTAAAATTGAAAATGATTTTGCCCTATTGATTTTATTCACTAAATTATCTTGTATTATTTTTCCGATGACAGCAATTAAATTATTTTGTATGGTAGGACTTATATATATAGCTTTAAATGTGTCGTTTTCAATACGATCAGTCATCAATTTATCACCACAGTTCATACGCATTCGCAAAAGAGCTCTAAAATTATCATCGTTGTGTATTGGCTCATCGAGTACGAGTGGTCCAGCGTCAGATGTACCACGAAGGGCCAATTCTTGACGACCACACAATATTATAGTTTGAATAACCGGTATTAATTTTTTTCTATTCTCAGCAATTTGATTAGCACGTGCAGAATCAATTTTTTGGTAAATATCTAACTGTTTGTTGCAATATACGGAAATAAAATTCTCTGCGAAGAAAACGTTATTTTTATGATACTCTGTGCTGTTATGCGTGTTAAAAAATTCTATTGCATTTTTCCATTTATTGAATGGTTTTGTAACTAATACTCCAGGTTTTTGATGTGAACCTTTACCGGTAAAATGATGACAAAATATAGCACAATATTTACACACCGCTCCAGAATTTTGCATATTAGTGTAACATAACCAGGGGAATCGTTTAATCCAATTTAATTGAAATTTTAAATTTCTATTCCCCGATATAGGAAACGTAAACTTTTCATCAGGTTTCCAAACATTAGTAAGTAACTTGTACTTTAATTCATCACTAACCTTTTGATCAAAACAACAACCAATATCGGCAATATCATTCGTAGAGTTTTCTGTTGTAATTTCTGTAACGGCAGTCGATATAGAACTTGATGTACTTGCTTCGTTTCCATCATGACTTGTTTTAAATTTTTTATTAAAATAATTCGTTAATGTATTAGTACAACTGCTCTTACGAGTTGACATTATATTGAAATAAAATAAATTTTAGTTAATGTATACTTAAACCTTAAACAAGGTACGCTGTACAGTGCACACAAAACTGACCGAAAATGAATATTTTGTTCACAAACACGTACAAGTTCATACGTACGATTACACTAACATACTAGATTATGTTGTGTACTATAAAATTAATAACAATATTACTACATGTACCGACATACGGCATGGCGTGTTATTAATAATATTATGGCAAAACCCAATTATATATAAAACAATTAATGCGATAACAAGAGATTGGAAATTTATTACGTCTAAATGCGGGTTGACATATGATGTGTAAATAGTGTGTCTTTACCTTAATAATTTAGTTTAATAAATTCAATTAATTTTAACTATTAAAAAAATTCGGGGGGGGGGGGTTTGAACCCCCAAAACCCCCCCTCAAATACGGCCTTGTATTATATATATCTATATATATAATATATATATATTATATATAATTATATTATATTATATTATGTTATTATATTATATACTCTTTTTATTAGGTATTCCTAAAGTCAATCCTCCCAAAAGAGGTATATAATTATTTTTATTATATTTTTAAGACGTTAATTAGTTATACAATATTTTGTAATAACTAATTATTATGTATATTATGAAAGAATACTTACTAACTTATATATGCAGTCGCGATTCACCTCTCGTCGTTAACGGTCGTTCTCAGTTAATCACATAGAAGATATCGCGGTTTATTATTTAATTAGTCTTTAAAAGCTATTTAATGCTGTTGCCGGCAAACGGCAGCGGTCTTAGTCTCGGGCCAAAACCCGGGACTAGTAAAATGAAATCCACACTGGCTTCATCACATCATTTGGATCCAGAATTCCATCTAGTCAACAAAAAGAAAAAAGGTAGGTCTTCAAATTCATCTGGAAGTAATCCAATTTCATCAAATTTACAACACATAATTGACAATAATCCTACACTTAATATTAACGAAGAATGCAAGTTTCCATACGATAGCACTTTAATTACCGACTCGGACGTCTTATCGGACAATAATAACGCTATTGACAACAACATGGGCAATTCATTAAAACCTGAGAGCGATACTCCAAACACTATTCACTCACAGTCACATACGATTTTACCCGGTGCCACACAAACAAAACCTAACATCGACCAACACCTTAAGCATTTCGACTCGAAATTCGACGGCACTCCGGTAATTGTTATCGAATTTACAGATAACTCTTTAGCCGGCCCTTGGCGCCCACTCAAGTGGGCCGAATTCCTCACGAATAATTTTATTGGCATAAATAATATTAAACCTAATGGACGCAAGAAAGTTAAAGTAACATTTGATTCGATTATTCACGCTAATACTTGTCTTGAATCCCCTCTTCTCATTGAACACAAATTATCTGCCTACATTCCATCTACTTTAATCTTTTCTTACGGCATTATCAAATTAGACACTTCCTTTCCAGAAGAGGACTTTTGGGAAGGTTTGAAAAGCTCCACCACGATTATTGCTTTCAAACGCATCGTCGTCAATAGAGACGGAATGTCCACGCCAACCCGTATCGTAGAATTAAAATTTTTGTCTACCAAAATACCTAGTTCTATTTCAATATTTAACACCCTTTTTGAAGTATCACCAAGCATACGTTCTCCTCTGCAATGCAACAGATGCTTACGGTTTGGACACACCTCCAAATTCTGTCGAAGCAGCCCAAGATGTAGTCACTGCGGAGAAGATAAACACTCAATTGATTCATGTCCGACTGCCCAAGTATCCGATCCTCGCTGCATTTTTTGTCAACGTTCTCATCTTGCCACCGACCGTAATTGTCAAGAATGGAGCTTTCAACGTGACTTCAAAAAAATAATGGCCACCGAAAATATCTCATTCCGCGATGCCATTTCATTCAAAAAATCAAATCTTGTCACTTCAGCTTTTAGCTATTCTAATATTGTAAATAAGCAGCCTGTCTTAACCCCATCAAATACTTCTTTCCCTACCTCTGTTCAATCTATTTCTGCCCCTATTTTATCTAACTTTACCTCTCACCAGCCTCCTAATAAAGTTAGACGCCGTTCTCCATCTCGTCCTGTAAAACAATTCGATATCCCTGCTCAAAAAATTTTTCTTTACCAAATGGATTATATCTTAATTATGCCTCCAAAAACCATTCTAATTTTGAACCCATTAGGCAAAATATTGACCCCACTTGGATTAACACTTTGGCACTAAAATTATCTGAATCATTATTAAACTCCCCTAATCTCTATTCCCAATCTGCTACCTCTCTCCAAAACATAATCGAATCTTCTATTCACTCTTTTTTAGCTATTCCTAACTTCTCCGTTCAGAATTTGTATTAAGAACTAAATATACATTTTTTTTTTTTTTTTTTTTTTAATCATACATGGATTCTCTTAACATTTTACAATGGAACCTACGTAGTCTTCCTATGCGTCTTCCCACCCTCCAACACTTTTTAACCGCTAAAATATGTTCCATAGCTTTAATTTCAGAGACATGGTTACTACCCTCTCGAAACTTTAATATTCCCCATTTTAATTTATTTAGACAAGATCGAGTCGATGGATTCGGTGGTGTTGCTATAGCCACACATTAATCGCTTAATGTCACACTGATAGATATTAATTCACTGTTAAAGCAGCTATTTCGTGATAATAAGATTGATCTTATAGGTGTAAAAATATCAAATATTAATGGTCTCCCTATTACTTCATTTTGGTCAAGCTATATTCCAAATAATTCCAATATATCCCTGGAAACGTGGAACTCATTGTTCCATCTAGCCAATCAAAACTGCATTTTCACAGGCGACTTTAATGCGTACCATCCTGCATGGGGCTCAAACTCTGCCTCCCGTCGAGGTAATCATATTCACGAGTCTATCAATTCCTCTAATCTCTGTTTACTGAATAACGGTGCAGCTACACACATTGGTAGACCTAACTCTTCTAATTATTGCATAGATATCTCTTTTTCCTCTTCAAACTTCATCTGGCACACAAACTGGTCTACCTTAGATGACCTAAATGGCAACGATCATTTACCCATAATCATTTCTGTGAAATTAAACAATTCCAATATTACCTCAAACAATAGATACAACAATAATAATTCCCTAACTAATCAGCTTTCCATAGTTAAATTTAATCTCAACAAAGCTAATTGGTTTCATTTCTCCCAATTAATAAACTCTTCTATTCCCTGTCTTTACAATGATACCTGTCCACTAGAAGCTTATAATAATTTCGTTCAATTGATTTTGGATACAGCAAAAGTAACAATTCCGCTCCAACATAACAACCCAAATAACTTTCCCCCTTCCCCTCCTTGGTGGAATTATTCTTGTTCTCAAGCAGTTTCTATTCGCAAAGCACACTACAAACATTTTCTTCGTACCGGCTCCATTCACGATTATTACACTTACCGAAACATTAACGCGACTACTACACAGTTACTTAAAGACACTAAGAGGAACGCTTGGAAGCAATTTTGTTCTAATTTAAATGCCTCATCTTCCATACAATCACTTTGGCATACTGCTAGATGTTTCCATAACTGTATTCAGCCTCGCCCACGTCCACATAACGACAATTGGTTTAACGAATTTTGTACTAAAATTGCACCTTGTTATGTCCCGTCAAATGTAGAAACATTAATCCAAATACCCCTTTCTGACTCAAATTCTCACTCTAACCACTGCTTTTCTATGCCAATCTTATTAGGTGAATTAAATAACGCCATCGCTTCACGGAAATCACCTGCCGTCGGTTCTGACAACATTTCTCCCATGATGCTTCAACATCTTCCACCTAATGCTATTGATCGCCTCCTAATTATTCTGAACAAAATCTCCCTTTTAAAAAAAATACCTGATTCTTGGTCAGTCTTTAAAATTATTCCAATACCCAAAGCCAACTCCTCTACTTCTTTCAGACCTATAGCCCTTTCCTCTGCATTATGTAAAGTCTTCGAATACATATTCAAAAATAGATTGGATTGGTGGCTTGAATCCAACTCGATCTTATCCAATAATCTATGCATTCAGAAGAGGAGGGGGAACAACTGAATGTCTAGCTAATTTTTCAAGTAAAATTTACCAGTCATTTAACCGACGGCAATTCCTAGCAGCTGCTTTCATTGATATTCGTGGAGCTTTCGACTCTATTCATATCCCAACTCTCTTATCTCATCTCAAAACCTTAAATCTACTCTCAGTTTTTTGTAATTTAATCTCACTACTTTTTTCTCATAGATCTCTTCTTTTTTCAAATATATATGGCTCAACAAATTTACGCACAACTTATACCGGACTTCCCCAGGGTAGTTGCTTAAGCCCTATTTTGTTTAATATATACATTAATTTTATTATTAAAGAACTAGAAGTCAAGGGTCATAAGTGCCTCGTGTACGCTGATGATCTAGTTATATTCACTCAAAATTTACATCTAGACCTTGCCGTAACTTTCCTAAACAACTCTCTCGAATATCTACATAAGCTGTTAACATCGTCGTTCTTCTCCATAGCCTCGGAAAAATGTAAAACCCTAATATTCACAAGAAGACGTTATCAATATTGCCCTGAGATCACAATCAATGGAGACTCCATATCTATGGTTTCAAACACATTGTACTTAGGACTAACCTTAGACTCCAAACTTCGTTGGGATCCCCATATTCTTAATCTAACTAAATTTGCATCTCGATGGTTCAACTTTCTCAGATCAATTGCTAACACGTGGTGGGGGTCTCACCCATCTACGCTACTAATTATTTATAAATCAGTTATCTGCGCCAAATTCGACTACGGTTGTTTCCTATCAGGTTTTGCTTCTTATTCACATGGGAAAAAATTAAATAATTTACAGTCTTCCTGCCTTCGATCAGTCATTGGTGCATTAAAGTCTGCTCCTAATCCAGCTATTGAAATAGAAACCGGTTGTCCTCCCTTCAATATTAGATGCAGATGGCTGGCTGGCAAATTTCTTCTCAAAAATCTTTCTTTTCATTATCCTGAAATTTACAACGCCTTTCCTGACATTTATTATTCATGGCGCTATGTTCACAAATCTCTCCCAATTCTCTCGTCCACTGCTTACTCCTTAATTTCTACTCGTAACTATATAATAAAATCCAAAAAACTACCATTATATGATCTGGACTTTCAAGCATTATCCTTCTCTCCAATAACTCACATAGAAAAAATTTTTTTAAACCAATCAACTAACTCTCTTAAAACTATCTCATCAACTATTGTAAATAATCTTTTTCTCGATTATGTTCATAATAAATTTCCAAATTTTACACTAATATTTACAGATGGATCCGTTTCTCCTCTTTCCGCCGGTTATGCCTTTTTCATTCCAGACCTACATATCTCCATGTCTAGTAACCTTCCCTCTTCTACCTCCTCATACACTGCCCTTTTAGAAGCTCTCAAACTTATTTCTGCATTAACCCCCCAAAATTGTCTTATTGTTTTCGATTCTTTATCCAGTCTCCAAAATCTTTCTTCTAATTTTTTTAAATTCCCACCTTCTACTATTTCCATTAACATTAGAAATCTCCTCTACAAACTCGACTGTTCTGGATTTGTGGTTCAGTTTTTATGGGCACCTAGCCACTCTGGTATTTCAGGCGACGAAATTGCTGATTCATTGGCTAAGTCTACCTCCTCTCTTCTCAGTATTTCACCAATATTAATTCCGTGGATCGATTTTTGCTGTATGCTAAAAACTCACATTGTCTCGATGTGGTTAAATCAATGGAATAATTTACTCCCTAATTACGCCACGTGGTATAAAAACATTTCTCCCACGATTTCGTCACAACCGTGGTTCCACAAGCTGAAACTTAGTAGGAAAACAATTTGCTCTCTCTCTCGACTCAGATTAGGTCACACGCTACTTCCATCCCAATCATTTAAATTATCTCTCTGTGACTCTCCTCTTTGCACCCTCCACACTTTCGAATCAATTTGCAACATCCCTCATATCCTTTTCCAGTGCCCTGCCTTATTGGCACAACGCAAAAAACTTCAAGCGCTGGTTAAAAATTACAACATTCCTTTTAACACTCAATCTATTCTTTCCTCGCAACATTCTCCCATTATCCTTTCTATCATTTCTCTTTTTAACCAGACTGGTTTTTTAATCTAATACTTTTACTGTAAAAACAAATTTCTATTATTTAAGTTACGTGTATAAATTGTAATTGTTAAAACTAATTGTCTTAACAAAGTTTCACAAAAAAAAAAAAACTCATGTATGCAGATATATGTTCTTCTTCTTCTTATTATTATTATTAAATAGACATATGTTAGTGATTTTTGTAATATAAATACTTCTGCATAATTTATAACTAAAACACACATACACACACACACACACACACACACACACACACACACATATATATATATATATATATATATATATATATATATATATATATATGTATATTAAAGTATATATTATTTATTAATTTTATTAGGGGATCCCGAATACACAACTGAAAAAAAAGGTTTAAAATATTTATTTATGTATTTTTAAAACCCTAATCAGTTTATATATAACCTGTAATAAGTAATATTTATTTATTTCATGAAAAATAATACTTACTAAATTATATACATTGTTATTAATATTACTGTTATATATTGTTATTAGAGTCATTTTACTCTTATTTTTATGAACTCATTAATACATTTCTTAAGGGTACGTATAGCTTTTTTGAATAATTTAAAGTATGTAAATAAATGTTCACCATTAATAGTTCATTGGATAATATTTGACTTATCTGATTATCACATAAACATATTGTTCAATTATTAATTATGAAGTAACAATAACACTGAACAATGAAGTTTAATTAAATTCCTACAATTTTTAGATCACGAAAAGAATATAGAATTCATGTATTTAACTCCAAAAGATTGGTGTTCAAATGATGGGAGTTCGTATTTCTTTAAATAAAACCAGTTACCGACGATTAATATAAATTTGAAAGTTATTTTAAATGCACTAATTATATCTCTAATTTATTTTAATAATACTTATGATAGGAAAAAACAAGTATTCAAAAAGAGCATCTTTAAAATATACTGACGTGGATTTTATCGAAAGTATGATCATATTTAATACACTAAAATGTAACTAAATTGGAATTTAATAAAAAAATTTATTGATAACATATAAAAATTAATGTTATTTATTTACATAAAATCAATATTGATAATTGATTCATATTTTGGTAATTTTTGTATTTTTCGTCAAGTGTCTAGGGAAGACGCTTTGTATGCTTTGTTCATGTTAATGAGTAAGTAAATGTGATTGTTAAATAATTACTTCTACTGTAGGGATTTAAAACGTAGTAAGATATTTCCAGATTAATATATATAAAATCGTTTTAACGTCCCGCAAAATTAATTTTGATAGATAATTTCATAAAATATTACATTCTTATTTTATCGAATTTTTTAGATATCAAAAAATGATAGGTTTACAAAAAAAAAAACATTCTTCATCTTAATTTCTATAAATATACGATTTTGCGTCAACAAAAGTAATATATCAATTAAAAAACATCACATTTTTTGGACCAATCTTTCATAAGACTACTATTTTGAAATCTTATTTCTACAATGAAATAAAACATTAATTTTTTATTAAAACTAATAAAATAATAACAAGTTTACATATATTTCATTATATCAGTATATAAAGTTAGAATCGTATTTTGATTGCATAGGAAATGAATCAAAAGCAAGGGATATATCACGTAAAATATTAAACATTTTAATAATTTTAAAATAAATTCTGCGTTTACGTCTATCTCAGAATATGGCTTTATTAACGTTATAATTTTTATTTAGATAAAAGAATTATAAATATTATAATATTATATTAAAGTAATAGAGTACACCCAATTATAAAAAAATTCATTTATCACGAAGACAATTGTAGTTTTATCATTTATGTATATAACGTAAACTTTCTAACAACTAAAACAATATAGTACCGATATTAATATTTTGTATATTATTATAGCATTGCAAAACGCATATATGAAATATGTTGGAAAGAATGTCAAGGAATTTGTACGTATGTATAATAATATATAAATATAAATGTACACACATGATTAGATTATAAGTTAAATATATCAAAAATTGAGTTCAAGCTAATGTTTACTAAATTCACATTTCATATACCTATGATTTTAATAATTGAATAAAAATAATTTGAAATGGTGATAATTTTTATTTTTTTTAATATTACACATCAACTAAAAAATGTTTGTCATTACGTCAGTTCTTCAACCCACCAGATTACCAGAAAAACAATACAATTGTGTCGAAACTAACATCGTGGGGCGTGATTTATACAAAATTGTAAAAAATAGAAATTATATTTTATACTGAATTAGAACAAATATAAACTATATTAGGCGTGATGTACTGATTTCTATTCAATCACGTACATTATTAAGGTATTTAGTATTAAGAAGTATTAATCGGCAGCAGTTGCTCAAAATTTAGAAAATACTAGAAAACATTTTGATCAGTGTAAATAATTTATTTATTTTATGAAAAACAAAGAATATTTATTGACAGAACATTTTCAATTTAATAATTATTATAACTATTTATTTTATTATATTATTGATAAATTGCGTGTTAACTCGATGCTATTTTTTTAATCTTATATTAGTCTCCATATATATACGATGATTGAATTGACTTAAACAATGCCTGATAATTTTTTTATTTTATTATTTTGTTTTTCATAGAATATACCTCAGCAAGAAGCCCATCGGATTATTGTAATAACAAACAATCACCACCAACAAAACATATAGTTTATAATAAAGAGACTTGTGAATGGGAGGAAATTGAAGCTGATACTATTGCTGTAGAAACATTAATGAGCTTTAAGGAACCAAGTTTAAATAATAATGAATAACTCAATATCAAATAATTTTTTTATTTAACTATAATACTTTACATTTAATTTGCATAGTATAAATGTACTAAAAGTTTGATTTAAAATGAATTCACAATTTCTTCCGGTGGTATTGTTCATAGATTATTTTGTAAGTCTTCTTTGTGTGTCGTATAAGTAATATTCTACCTTATTATAATGCCGTGTCTAAGTAAATAAATAAATTTAAAAAAATATGTGTATATAATAGAGTAATGGTAATAATCATGTTACATCGCTAGATATAGAAATAGAATTTTATATGTAACACCACGTCAAAAGTATTACTAAACGTTGAAAATGATATATTATTGTTTGAAGTGTCCACGGAATATCTATTACAACATACAGGAGAATCGTTATTATGACGAGCCGGTCAGCTGTGGGATATACAGGGAATATACAAAAATAGATCTTTTTAGAGCTATTTTTTCATTAGCAATAATTAATACTAAAATACATGGAATTTCGTATAAATTGTCGAAATAAATTCAAATGCAAATGAACGCATGGAATTTACACTGATCAATGAAATATGGAATGACGTCAAATGGTTAAATATTATAACTATAATAAGATTAATAAAAATGTTATTCATAAAAATATGACTATATTACTTTTATCTGCTTTTTAATACGAATAGAGATTCATAATATATGTTATGTATTAAATTGTAAAATCTACTGTTTCATAATATATAGTATGTATTAAATTGTCTTTCGTGTGTACATGTAAATGTGTAAATGTGTAACATATCGATTGAATTTAACTAAGAAATACATAAGGACAATTGTCAAATAATATTCTTTTCATTAAAAAAGAAAAGAAATATTTGAAAGTAACTCATTCTGATCGCGAAGAACGTAATTTAGTCGTTTCTGATTGAGAGCATTTAGTGAAAAGTCAACATTTCAAACCCTAGTCTAAATTATTGATAATGCAATTGTAAAGGATCAACACAATCAATGAAGTATTTTCTGCTCGGAATTCTCATGTCCATGGAGAAAATACGTTCGATGAACTAGGTGTCGACATTCTTTCTATAGCAGTTTTTATGGTAAAAATGCAAGAAAAATATCCTATTATGTATCTAAATAATAATAATAATGAGTAGTAAATAAAACAGTGGACGTATTTTTCTTAAATATTTTATTATTTTTTGTATTAATTATATATTAAACATCAATTTTGAATGAACTATTAAAATAAAATATTGAATGATGTCACGTTTCAATAACGTTCCATTAAATGTTTGTTACCTATATAAACATCAATGCATAATATTATTATAGTAATATAGTAAGTTGTTTTTAATTTTTGCAAATTTGATGAATTTTTGCATTGTGAATCAGAAGTAATATTAATTTAGTATAGGAATATAATATGATTAATTCTCAATTAAATATAACAAATTTTTAAAAGTTAAAAAATATTTTTATAAATAATACTTACTAAAATTAAATAAATATCTAATTTTTCACACGATTAGTCAAAAAAGAAACCAATGAACAATTATATTTATTATTGTACTACGTCCTGTAAATGTGTATGTGGAATGAGATTTTGACTTATTAGATTGAAATATCTGATACTTGTACATATATACACTAAATTACTACAACATTGTCCAGCTACCGTAGGAACAAACCTAATAAATTTTTTCTTTTAATAAATATAATATTTTATTGGTTTCTTTCTCGACTATTTGTGTCAGAAACTAGGTATTATTTAATTTTAGTTAGTATTATTTAAGCAGGTTAGCAAGTAACAATACTTCCATTATTTTAATTCATTGACATTATTATTTGGGTAAAGAATAAGATATTTCTCTTAAATTATCACCTTAAAAACAGATATAGAACGCTTATGCACGTCACGATAAGCAACGATCCATTATTATCGTTGTTGAGTTGAAATAATAGAATAAAATATTATAAAATGTAGTCCCAACAGATTCTATACTGCTTGATGTGTGGAGAGGTTATCATGTGTTTTTCTTGTGGTTGAAATATTAGTATTATAGTTTTGTTAATTTACAGTACTACGTCTTCACATAATATTATAGTAATTTTACTTAATCCCAGTCACCCCGTCTATATGGAACGTCTTCATAATATATATGCTAAGTAAATCACTCGAAAAAATATCTTATGTGCCTTAAGGATAATTTAAACACAAAAGACGAATAGTCAAGAAAAACATCCATATCATGCAAACAAAACCAAAAATACAATGGAATACGTAACAAAATATTTGAAAAAATGATTTTTTACTGCAAACGTATAGGTAACACGCTGACTAGAAGAGAAATTATTATATATATAATACATAGTTAAATGTTGTCTCCAATTAATAGATATTATAGAATTCAAAAAGCCATAATGTGGGGTATTATTATCAAAAATAACAAACTGAACGTGAAACGGTAATCAATCGACCACAATAAGTTTCGAAATAATCGTCTGTCGTCAGCTAAATTTATAACCTTTTAAAATTAGTACTAAATTTTTCGACTACGTGTATGTCGTCTACTGGTTAAGGTATTCGGTATGTCGACAATGGTATTATATATGTTAAACCATCTGAGCAAATTATAAATTGTTATTTATGTATTATTTATTTTTGACTACCTTTATATTATTCGTCGCGTTTCTTGTATACTAGTCTTAAATTGCAAATAGAACGTTAAAATACGCCTTAGTTTTAAATTACAACAAAACAAAATGAACATGGTTAAGAATAAACTGATTTTTATTATATTAGCTGTATCAACTATTGTCGTAAAGAGTCGTATGAGTAAGTTTACGATACTTATATTAAATACAACATAG
This sequence comes from Schlechtendalia chinensis, assembly GCA_019022885.1. Taxonomy (NCBI): domain Eukaryota; kingdom Metazoa; phylum Arthropoda; class Insecta; order Hemiptera; family Aphididae; genus Schlechtendalia; species Schlechtendalia chinensis. Next base: position 10,460,326 of record CM032344.1, read on the forward strand.
ACGTATCAAGTAATTTAGTCTTTGAAAATTATGTTTATTTTAAATAAAAATGGGTTTTTTTTTTGGATGATGTAATTAAAATAATAATTTACCACAATGTGTCAATATTTAAATATAATGTTATAAGGATCCTAAATAACTCCAATTGTCCATAATACCTTATTAAACAGCTTTGCATTTATCAATACATTTGAGCATCTCGAACTGAATCTAGATAATACGCAGTTCTAGTTTTCGAGTGACATGTTATACATGCAGCCTATTTTAGATTTATGTTTATGGAAGTTCATAGTTTATTCACGTAGGCAATATATTACATGTTTTATTCAAATTATATATTTTCTCATAACTATGTAATATTCTACTAATACAAAATACAATAAACTATAATTTAAGTGTTCAGGTCGTTAATTGTTTGGTCACTAAAATATGTCGTTACTCGCTCTAAGTCTTAACGACAATTATATAATTGAAATTGGTATGAATACTGAATACAAACTAATAATAAAACTTTTTTCTTTTTATTATATTAGGTTGTAAACGTAAGCTCATTGATAACGTATATTTTATTTGTTAATAATATTAACATATATATAGGGTTATCATAATTTATTTATAACAAATACGTACATCAAAGTTCCGTTTCGTTTGGTGGTGGTGGGAGGGATAGGGAATTTGAAATGAACAACATTGTTATTTCATTAATACAATTTTCAAACTGTTATTCAATATTATACAGTCCTCGATGCTCCACAGAAAATTCGGAATTGCATATCAATCATTTTGCGCGATCATTATTATTTGACGCTGTTTCAGAAACTTCTAATCTTCTTTTGTTTGTCGGTAAAATCACTCTTGCGTTTAGGTAATTTGTGTATAGGTAGTGCTGTAAATTAACTAAACTTTAACACTAATATTTCAAGCAACATACAACCACTACAAAACACATGATAACCTTTCCACACATAAAATAGTAAAGAAACTGTCGAGTGAATTATATGAGTGCATTTATACGAGTCTTTTTCCAGTGCACAAAACATGTGAAAAAATTAAAACACAAATAAAAATAATTATATAGTAGGATTACATTTAATAATACGTTAATCTTTTATTTTAACTCAACAACGATAATATTAGATCGTCGCTTACAATGACTTTCCGCGAAAAAGTATGACTAAAAATATAAATCACATATTATACATTTATACAGACTAAACACGAAGACCTGTCACTTGGCATAACTTTTTGTATCAATGTAGTCATGTTAAACGTTTAAACTTTTGTAAAATCTGGATATTTCTCAAATTCTCGTGCTAATCCGAGCAGATGTTTTAAATCCCGACTGTTGGACGAAATCCGAAAGTATGGTAAACCTATAAATTTTTGTAGTATCGTAGGGGAATGTTCTGAACAAAATCATCATCATCATCATCATCATCACTGGCGTTTATAACTCTATTAGAGTTTTTGCCGCCAACACTATGTCTCTCCATATCTCTCGATCTTGGATAATTTCCTTCCATTCTTTTACTCCCACAGTTTTAAGATCCTCTTCTACTACGTTAAGCTATCTCTTCCTTGGTCTGTCTCGAGGTCTTTTCCCTTCTGGTTTCCATTCTATCACTGCCCTAATAATTTCGTCTTCGCTTTTTCTCATTATGTGCCCAAATCACTGTAATCTTTGTCCTTTTATGTAGCTAGTGACTGGTGCTAAGCCCAGTACTTCCTGTAATTCTTTATTGAACTTTCTTCTCCACTCATTTGTTCTTGCAACCCGAACTGGTCCACATATCATTCTCCATATTTTGTTTTCGAGGGTTCTAAGTTTTCTTTTCGTCACGCTTGTTGTTGTCCATACTTCACAACCATAATTGAGAGTAGGCCTTATTATTACCGTGTACAACCCTAATTTTGTCTTCTTAGACAGCGCTTTAGAATTAAAGAATTTTGATAGTGCAAAAGAGGCTCTTTCTGCCTTCGCTATTCTCACACTTATCTCCCGTGACCAATCATTTTTTGTACTAAGTATCGCTCCTAGATATTGGAATTCTTCCACTTTTTTGAAAGCTATTGGTTCAAATACGTCTTGTGGTGGGTCACTGTCGAGAATCTCTAAAATGTTTGATTTTTCCACATTAATCTGTAACCCTACTTTTGCTGCGGCGTTTTCGAGAGCCATCGTTTGATCTAAAACATTCTCCAGTGATTCACCAAGGATGTTCAGATCATCCGCAAAGCCTAGAATCTGCACTCGATGATCATTGACCGCTACTCCACTTTCTGCATTTGGATCATTCTTACCGTCTTTTCAAGTGCTAAGTTAAACAGTAGCGGGGATAGTGCATCACCTTGTTTAAGGCCAGTTTCTACTGTGAAGGCATCAGATAGTATGGTGCCTACCCTTACTTGGTATTTTGTCCCTTCCATGCACATTTTGGTGAGTGATATAAGCTTATTAGGTATTCCAAATTCTTCCATAGTAGTGTACAGGCTCTCTCTATGAATGATGTCATATGCTTTTCTAAAATCCACAAATATCTGCCAAAAATTCTGACGATATTCATATTTCTTCTCCATGATTTGTCCAATTATTGAAAGCTGTTCCACTGTCGATTTTCCTTTACGGAATCCGCATTGGTATTCTCCTAGGCAATCTTCTGCATATGGTGTTAAGCGACTCATTAACACCTTAGAAAAAACTTTGTATGCCGTATTTAGCAGGGATATACCTCTATAATTAGAACAATCTGTTTTATCACCCTTCTTATGCAGAGGTATGATTATGGCCTCCTTCCAGCTTTTAGGCATCTGTTCTTCACGCCATGTCTTTTGACAGACTTTAAATTAGCAATACCGAGTTTCTTTCCCACTATACTTTATCAGCTCTGCTTGGATGTTGTCTGATCTGAGAGCCTTCCAATTTTTGAGGCTGTCTATTCCTTTGTCAGTTTCATCCTGGGTTATATCGTCTATCAAAGGTTCAGCTTTTTGGAATACTGTCTTCCCTACTGGGTTTGCTAGTATATCGCTATTGAGTAATTCTATAAAATACTCTCTCCATCTTTCAGCCTTTTTTCCAGGTTCCATAATAACACACCCCTATGTATTTTTAATCGCTTTTAAACTTGGATTAAAGTGTTGATGTTTTTTGATGATCCTGAAGAAATTTCTAGCGTTGCCATGGTAACGATTTCTTTCCGCTTCCTCTAATATTCCATTAAGAAATTTCCTTTTTTCCCTTTGAATTATATGATTGCATTTTCTACGTTCTATTTCGTAATTATCCTTTGTGTTTTGATCTTGCTACATCAGAAAACTATCTCTCGATAATTTACGATTTTCAACCGCTTCCGACACACTTCATTAAACCATTCATTCTATTTTTTCTTCATTAAACCGATTTCTTGTTCTGCAGTCTCCATAAGATTTTTATTGACTTTGTTCCAGTCCGCGTCTATATCTTGTAGGTTGAGGTTGAGGTATTTAATATTTTTGTCCATTTTTTCACCAAATTTTCGTTGGACTTCTGGGTCTTTAATTGCCCCTACGTTGAGGTTTGTCTTCCTTTTTTCCCTCAGTTTTTTATGACCCAATAATTTAATTCTTAGAGTTGCTAATACCAGGAAATGGTCAGTATCACAGTCAGCCCCCCTAAAGCTTCTTACATCGATGATACATGTCCTGAAGCGCTTTTGTATTAATACATGGTCAATCTGATTAGCTGTTTTACCATATAGTGACTTCCATGTTACCTTTTGTATATCTTTGTGGGGGAAGGTTGTATTACTTATAATCATGTCCTTGGATGCTGCAAATGATATGGCTCTCAGCCCATTGTCATTGCTAGTGTCATGAACGCTTTCACTTCCTATGATTGGTAGGAAGTGTTTTTCCTTTCCACATTTGGCGTTTAGATCTCCTAGAACAATTTTTACAACGTTTCCTGGCAGCCTTTCATATGTTGTATCCAGATCTTCATAGAAAGCATTCTTAATGTGGTCCTCACTTGTGTCCGTTGGGGCATGTGCATGTATTAATATAAGATCTATTGGTCTGCTTTTTATTCTCATCACTGCTATCCTTTCCGAAATTGGTCTAAATTCTTTAATATGTGGTACTATCAACTTGTGTACAGCGAAGCCGCTCCCAAAGCTGTGTCTGTCTGCCATTCCTGAGAAGTATATTTCATTATCTTTTACTGTTACTTGTCCTGTTCCCTTCCACCTTATTTCCTGTAAAGCTACAACTTTAATTTTGTCCCTAATACCTCCACCAGATTTTGGCATGCACCACTCCTATATAGGCTTAATATATTCCTAGTCGCTATCTTAAAATCAGATGTCGGACAAATCGGACAGATGTTTGAAATGCCGACTGTTAGACGAAATCCGAAAGTATGGTAAACCTATAAATATATGTAGTATCGTAGGGGAATGTTCTGAACAAAATAAAATGTCTTATATAATTTTAAGTGCATTTATAAATTTTAGCTTTTAAAATCACATTGATAAATAAAACACTCGAAGAACAATATGTGTTATCTCATCAAAAGCCATTTTATTAAAAATGATTTGTAATCGTTTACTCATAACTATTTTAGTACATACTTTGTGTGACATAAGCGAGAAATTGCACTATTACAGTTTATATGACGTGTAAAGTACGCTTAATCTCGTATTATAATACCTATTGCCAGGAGTTTAAAATAATGAATGTGAATCTAAAATTAACAACCTTATTTGACAAAGAATGTATGTATATTCGATATTTTTACAACTATTTGCTTAACCACCCTAGCGAAGCCCGGACCGCACTTAGCAAATCCATATCGTGTCTCTACCATCATCAGAATAGTCCCAGCATCGGGGATGTAGAGACACCCGTGCATTGGTTCATGTACACATTTCAGTAGAACATGTTTCGAATGCCTTACGCCTCCGTCATTCTTCCATTTCAACACCAACCATTAGTCACCCGAACGCTTAGATATCGCAACACCCGCAACTGAATGTCGTGTGGGATTTACTCTGAGACACTCGTACCACGCCCGTGTGGTGGACTTGTATTTCCGTCCGCCATTGTCGACCAGGACGGTAACACTCGCTTAGGAACCGGCGGACTCTGCGACAGAAAACGCTCTATTATCTGTGCATTGCTTTAGTTCAACCGACAAAATCTGAAGACAGTCCAGCGGGACCTCGATACTGTGCTTAGCACATTATTTAAGAAGACCACTTGAGGTACCTGTAAATCATAATACGAAATATCAATATTGTCAAATATAAATTAATATTTTTGTTGTCGAATGACTGTATAATCGATATTATTTTTATAATGTAATTTAAAATATAATTATTGTGTAGGTCAATTTATAGTCGAAGAGTTTAATAGTAAGTTATAAGACTAATACACTTATTTTGTACTATTATATATTATTGATTTATATCCATTGACACGATCGTGGCGTAAACTAAGTAAAAGAAAACTATGCGGTGGCGCGAAGTGTATATTATATTGAAGAAGGAGTTAAAACCATGTTAACATTGGTGTTCATTAATTCATCAACGATAATTTATAATATACTGAATAAAGTTTTCGGTGAAATATCAGAAATATTGTGCAGATGATCCTCTTGTAAAAATCATTTCAATTATATGAGTATAAGGAAGTGACATGTATACTTTTTAATGAAAAAGGTTGTTTGCGCCACTTTGCTATCGTTGTACCCCGACCGCGAGAACGCGCACGACCCATGTGCTGTCGTAGGCAAAGTATTATGAATATTTATAATAATAATCGGAAAGTCCCGGTGACGGTTATCTTCGTTGTCGTCTAGCATTTGGCTGTGTATTTTGTTAGAAGTTTTGATAGATACCCAGGAATGGACACGTTATGCTTTCCGTGTTCCGGTGTTTTGTCAGCAGTTTGTTGTGACGTTTAGTGTTGTGAGGAGCGTACAGATACATTTATCGAATACGTGACCGCACAGTCTATCACGGTCCGGTAACGTTAGAGGCTAGGTCAGCGTATCATTATTAAATTATTTAGTATTATTAATGTGTATTTTGTGTACTTATATTTATTAGAGTTATAACGCGGACGGCAATTCATTAATTATTATTTTGTTTGTTTTCATTATATAATGTTGTGTTAATTTGGGTTGTGTTAATCATAAATATCAATCAATACTCGCCTATCGTACTATCTACAATATTAAACAAGCCTTTTTAGCCTTTAAGCTTGGTAAACTTAAACAAAGATGATGAAATCTTCTTCTAGATAATAAATCGGATATTTTGTTTTCTCATCACTTGTTTCCGTGTGTGTTCGTGTTTGTTGCGGACGGAATACGTTTGTATGTAAAATAATGAATTCGACAACCATCGACGTTATATAGTCTGTAGGATACTAAATTATTTAGTCCCGGCCACCTCATCGATCGCGGTATAGTTGTTCTCGGTCCCGGTATCGGATGCGATAAGGTCGTCATACGACATATGTATGCAACGTGAACGAGACAACAAAGCGAACACACACGTCTACACATCTGCAAATTTTTGAGAACGTCCACTCTATTGTTTTGATTTGTATCCGGTGTATGAGTTTAGCACGTCCGTGCTAGTACAAATTCAATCACAGCCCTCGTGCCATTTTACTAGTGACGTCTTCTCCATCATCGCCATCATTGCTCGACGCTCCGGAAACCAGGGGAGTCAGAGTCGTACTCTCAGATCTGGTCGTGCTCTTCCTTGATACATTTGTAAATAGTCTGTATATATATATCTTGTGTTCAAAATAAAATAGATTACAGTCCGCTTAATGGTTTGTCCATTATTAATGTCTTCCACGTCTCATAATTCTTTTCCGTTCGCTCCCATTACCAAAATAATTATGAAAGGTAATACCACCAGTGTCCAATTGAAGTAAAACGGAGTTTTTAAGGTTTTCTAACAAACAAGTCTCTTATGTTATTAGACATTCATAATCAAATGATAAAATATGAAGGATGTTATGCTTTAAAGAAATTAGTGAATTCGTATTTGTTGCAATAGAACACTCTATACTGATTTCCCTTTAGACAATTCATAGGACATCCTTTTATACTTCCTCAGCAACAATATGCAACTGAATTTAATAATTTCATCTTTTAAAGCGATACACTTAAGAGTATTTTGATATATGAATTTATATCAACATTAACATATTTAAATTGCAATGAAATTAGAACAAATATTATATATTACTGTTTGCAGTTACAGTCAATAACACTCTTTACAGGTTTTCACTTTGACACTTACATCTCAGTCAAAAACAGCTTTAAACATTGATAGGAAAACGTATAATGCATGTTTTTTCATTTGCGCCTACGGAGAATCATAACACAATGGTTATTACTAGGGCTCGTAACTTGATGACCTAAAAATCTTTTAAAAATGCACATAAAAAAAGTATTAAAATGACTTATAAACATCAAGAATTGACTTAAAAAATGACCCAAAAAATATCATTACATTTTCAAAAATTACGTTTTTTAATAATAAATCATCAAAAAATCATTGTTTTTAAATTAATATTTTTAATCATTTATTTATTATTTTATTCATCTGCATTTAACAATGCTAATATTTTTATACTTTAAATATGTTTTTATTACTTAAACGATTAAATATTATGTAAATATTTTTAAACAATAAATGTGTTACATTAAACGATCAATGTATATTTAATATTCTCAAATAAAAAAGATCGGCGATTGTCCTATAGTAAAGTTTTGTAGGTAGAAAAACTTCTTTCCACTTCCACAGATGTAATTGGTGCATATTTGAAAAAAGTGATGTCATCTACATTCAAATCTTTTGACAAGCCTTCTTTTTCACTTCTTGTCCTTCTAACATTTTTGAAATAATCTGCATACTTTTATAACCACTATTTTTTTCTAAAACACTTTTGAATTTATTTTGAATTTCGCGTCCAACTATATTTCGTGCTTGATTAATTTAATTTTTTTCTTCTTCTACAACTAGTATAGCATTAGCAAAGCATATTTTTGACGATTCTAATTTTGTTATGGAATTTGGTAGTGATCAAAAGTTCGATTTAATATAAATTAAATTTAACTCTAACTCTGGAACAGTGATTAAATCAATTACTTTTTCAATGGAGGTCGCATCATTTTCCAGTTTCCAATTTTAATTGTACCAAAATGTTCACAGTAATAAAATGCTGCCGTTAACCATGTCCCCCAACTAGTTAGAACAGTTTGTGGGGGGTAATGAAATATTCGGTAATATTTTTTTAAACATTTGTACTCTGGAAGGAGCTTCAGTCAGACGTGTACTACAAAATTCCGAGGATGGAACCTGTAACGGTTCCGAAACGTCAGAACAACAACATTAACCACATGGATATTTCCGAAATCCACACAGTTATTAAATACATTAGTTTTTTCAAATATTTAGTTTTGTCAAAATAATATTAAAAAAAAAAATATAAAAATGCAAAACATGAGAAAAAATCAGTAAAAAATGACCGTATAACCAAAAATTACCGAAAAATGCAAAAAATGCAAAATAAAAATGGTTCCATTGAATTTTACATAACATAAGTCACATTTCTGTAAAGACAAGCCTCGTATAAACACATTAGAAAAAAATATGCAAATGCATCAAGTTCCGGGCCCTAGTTATTACACTACCATAAGAAAAACTAAATCTTTGGTTAAGAAGTTATATCCTTATTTCTCGTTAAGAAAGAATTTATCGTAGTGTTCAAGACGATTATATAATAATAATAGAAAAATCTAAAAATGAATGATATTAGACTAAAAACACATTGTTTACCTCCGTGTAAAATAAGTTGAGTAAAAAAACTTATATATTTTTTGGAGCATTTAGCACTATGGTGTTGTGATATCTTAAATGAGTACTAAGTACATCCAATTTTAAATACACTTTTTTTTTAATCAGTTTATTTATTTGACAAGGATTTATACTGTCCAGTATAAATGTCATTGTTTGTACAACTAGTTTTGATTTATATTGAATTCTAAATTACTTCAGCAGTTATTGTTTGTTAATTATATTAAAATTTTCTGTATATGCTAAATAAAAGACCATTCTAACTTTTAATAATTCTTCGCCAATAAATAAATTAATCAAAGAAATAAATTGTTTTTAAAATTTAATTTACAAAGTATTTATTTCATAACATTTTTGTGACTCAAAATTTGATAAATGATTAATATTTTTTAAAAATTATTCTTGTATACACGGATTCAAACGAAGTGGTTTTTGTTGTGATTTATATATTCAGTGGTGAATTTTAGCTTGGACAACAGGAGGGTCGCAATTCCTATTTAAAATATAAGAAACGAAAACTTTTTTTATTTAATATCTAAATGAAGAAATAATATCATTGTTCATTAAAGTGTTATTTAAGTAGGATCAAGTATAATTCAAGGTCTCGCGAGCACCAGGAACGAATACGTTTAATATATATGTAGTGATGTATAGGGACGAAAAGTCGAGTCGTCTGGTATACGTTTATCTTAATATTCATTTATACCTATTGTAAATGTGCGCGTGTGAATACATTTCAGTAATATTTTATTATTAACGGGTTGACTGAAACCGTATTCTTCGGAGCTTTTGACTAGAGGCCATATGTACACATTTTTATACACACTTTTATTTTCCAATCATGTTCTGGTGTACATTAAATTCTACATGTGGTATTTTATTAAACTGATGTCGTGTACTGAAATGAAGTTCTTGCACTAAATTGTTTTGAAAAGCATGAAAAGTTTATATGTTAAGGTATGTACATATCTTTAATTACAAAAATATGTACACGTCTTAGTCAACCTGTTGATATCAATGATAATTTTTTACGTATGTGAAGTTGGCCCACTTCAAGGTGTAAACTTCAAACCTACACTAATATTTTGCGAGTTTTTTCGAGAATTTGCGAGTCCATTTTCAGAATTTGCGAGTCAGTCATTACCGAGTAAAAAACAAAATACCGAAGGGTGGGCCAACTTCACGTAGCCCACCCACTTTGTCCTAGAATTTTAAAATTTGTATCAAACGAAAGCTTTTAATTTGCAAGAATTTGCGAGTCCATTTTCAGAATTTGCGAGTCACCCCTCCACTCAGAAAACCCATTTTTCGACCGTGAAGTTGGCCCACCCACTTTGTACTAGAACTTCGAAATTAGTATCAAACTAAAGCTTTTAAATTGCGAGAATTTGCGAGTTCATTTTCAGAATTTGCAAGTCACCCCTCCACTCAGCAATCCAATTTTTCGACCGTGAAGTTGGCCAACCCACTTTGTCCTAGAACTTCGCAATTTGTATCAAACGAAAGCTTATAATTTGCGAGAATTTGCGAGTAAATCATTACCGAGTAAAAACGAAAACTCAAATGGTGGGCTAACTTTACTATATTGTCCTAGAATTTAAGAAACTTATACCAAAATATTCGTGCAGTATGCAAATATATATATATATGAAACTATAAAATATCAATTTGAATTCTTCAATAAATCCGTAACGAGCTATATATAATATATTGACCCTTTTTTCATGTTGATACTTTTTTATTCTTAGAGATAGATTTTGTTCCCATATATAATGATGCACGAATGGTTATGGTTTTCCCATATCTCATTAATCGATATCAGTATAGAATTCTAATATATTAAGGGTATACGTACATTTTTAAAAATTTAAATATAAAAACAAACTATCTTTGTTTGATATATAAAGAACTCTTTTTATTTATTAAAATACAATAAATATAGATAATATTACTTTTTCACTTTAAAAATGTATTAATAGTAACAAATGGTTAAAGATGATTAAAATTTTTAATTCATTACTATAGTATCAACAAATATTTATAATTCTGAAAAATATTTTATATTGTTCTTTTTTTACTATTATTCATATTCAATTATAATTGTATTTATAAATATACATATATATATATAAAGACAATTAAAAGAAAAAATGTTACAAATTACTAAATTAATATATGTTAATTCATAATATATATTAAAATAATTTTATTGTAATACTGTGTTATATTTGTGCATATATTAGTATATGAGGATTTAATACAATACTTTCATATTGTACTATAGTAATTTTTTGAGCCAAATCGTTATGAAGCTCCCATATATTTTTAAGAGCTCTGTAAATGTAGGTTACATAATGATTGCCAGATACAAAATCAATGGTAGCTACAAGTGTAAACCTGTAATAAAAAACCCAAAGTAGCATTTAAATAGCACCATATATAAATAAAAATATTTATAAAATGTGTTTTAATTACTTCTTCATTAATGTTTTTAGTATTTCATGAATTTTTATCGATATATTAAAAATATCAAATTCAATGAGAATATGTTTATTAAATTCTTTTGATGTTTTATATTATCTTTTTTTGTTATTTGTTTGAAGCATTGATTATAAATCAATGGTTTGAAGTCATTTATTGGTAAAACTCGTTTAAATGTTCGGATTTGGGTACACTAACCATGCAAATATAACACATATACGATGAATGTAATATACACGAACGACAAAGTATAAATTAAAAATTTAAACAAAATAATAAAATAACAAAATATAATAATATACTATCCATATAACATCAATGCCCAAGTCATAGCATAACACAATTCTCTTTGCGAGTCGTGACCGCTGATCAATTTATTATATTCGAAAAAACCCTGGATAATAATAGATATCCGATGGCGGGAAGACGGCGGCTTCGACGTGGAACCAATGGTAAACGTTAATACACGTGGGTTTTACATAACTTCTTATAATATAATAGTATATTATTTCCAAAATATAACGTTTTATAAAAAAATGTATAAAAATTACGTTCGTAATAAAAGAAAGAAAATGTTTTGAATTGTGAATATATAATATATGCACATATTTTTTTAAATTACAGAGTGCCAATTTGACTGAGTTTACCAAATTATTTCCGATATAATTTTTTATTAAATACTTTATTTATAAATCATAATAATAATAATAATAATACAATAATTCAATAATAAATATTTCATTAAACTGGAAGTCAGATTAAACATTAAAAATACGCATATTCATTAAGAATACATAATGTTTTTAACATATATACAAATTTTGAAATTCTAGGACAAAGTGGATGGGGTACGTGAAATTAGCCCACCATTTGGGTTTTCGTTTATACTCGGTAATGACTTACTTGTAAATTCTCGCAAATTAAAAGATTTTGTTTGATACAAATTGCGAAGTTCTTGGACAAAGTGGGTGGGCTAACTTCACGGTTGAAAAATGGGTTTGCTGATTGAAGGGGTTACTCGCAAATTCTGAAAATGGACTCGCAAATTCTCACAAATTAAAAGCTTTCGTTTGATACTAATTGTGAATTTCTAAGACAAAGTGGGTGGGCCAACTTCACGGTCGAAAAATTGGTTTGCTGAGTGGAGGGGTGACTTGCAAATTCTGAAAATGAACTCGCGAATTCTCGCAAATTAAAAGCTTTCGTTTGATACAAATTTTGAAATTCTAGGACAAAGTGGGTGGGCTACGTGAAGTTGGCCCACCCTTCGGTACTTCTGTTTTTTACTCGGTAATGACTAACTCGCAAATTCTGAAAATGGACTCGCAAATACTCGCAAAAAACTCGCAAAATATTAGTGTAGGTTTGAAGTTTACACCTTGAAGTGGGTGGGCCAACTTCACACACGTTAATTTTTTTCCGTCCTGTACGAATCATACACACGTAGAACAAAGTTTCTGTTCATACAATAAAATGATCGGGCGAGTGTTACTAAATGATTAGCAATTTCGGTTTTTTCTAAAATTCGATTAGTGGACTATATCACATTTAAAGACGCTCTCCCTTTGTTCAACAACCACGAACAACCATATATATATATAGTGTTAAGAAAACATATTCTTGAGATAGAACTGAACCAGTAACGAATTTCATCAAATTATAACGAAAACGATCTGAACCAAACTTCCAATTTTTTATTCGAAACCAAAATGAATCGAACTATTCAATTTAAATATCGAACCTGACATTCATGAGGAAATATAAGAATTTAAATAAATGAAAATATCGAAAAACTTGTTTGATTTAAACTCGGTTAGCTTTAATAATTATTAATGAATTCATACAATAGATATTAAAGTTATTTAGTATAAGAAATCAAATTTGTGTTTGTTGTGACAAGTCGTTACAAATTTTATTTTTTGGGATTTGTTTTTCATACAGAACTATTTTATGTTTAATTTGACTGGAATATTTTCAACGATGTGTTCGATTTTCTAACCGATACGAAACACTTCGCTTCTAATTTCTAAAAAATAGTAGTGCTTTTTCTACTTGAATTAATTAAAAAAATTAAATACATTTCAATGTAATTAAATTGTGGAACTTACTCAATTATCCGATAAATAGATGTATATTAAAGTTGTACATATTGACAAACGTAATTTAATAATATACATACATTAAATATTTTCTTTATGAAGTGGACAGTGATAAAACTGATGCTTTCATGCATGTATTCTTCAAAAGAGGTGAGTACATTTGAAACAAAATAATTTTCAATAAAAATAAAACATTTTTGTTAGCATTATTTTAATTAATATGTACTTACATATTAGCATACATATTTTTGATTGACTTGATAATTATTATTGATATTTTATAGTATTATTATTATATATATTTTTTTTTGTATACGTATGGTATGATACATTCAGCATTGCCAGAAGGTAAAAACATATTAATTTAAAATAAAACAAATACAATATACTTAACATAAAATAAAATAAAGCTAACATAAATTTAAAAGCAGTAGGCTAAGTAGTAATCTGTTGATTAAAAGATATCATTGAACTAGGTATTATACATCTATGTGTAGGTTTTATATCTAATGGATTATTATTATTGTCCGGTCGAGCAGATAAGATTTGCATGGTGCGGGGAGCGGGGTGTCATCGAACATTCTAGAAGAGTACCCCGCCACCCCCGCGCCGCTGAACAGCAGCGATTGTGACGAGTGTGTCGGTCGAGTCAGTCGAGTCGTTCGTCCGCGCGTACGGTGTGGGGATATACTGACAAATATTTTGGTTAAATTTCGGACGTGCGGTGCGTCCATAATTTTACGTCTCGGCGACGTTACTTCTCACGTGTGTTCGCGGTACGTCGTGATACGTTCATTTGTCGCGTTTTTACGCGTTTTACGTCTCGGCGACGTTACTTTTCACGTGTGTACGCGGTGCATCGTGTGATGTTCACTTGTCGCGTTTGTACACGTGCTACGTCTCGGTGACGTTACCTTCCGCGTACGCGTTGCAACGTTGGGAACACTGGATGGATTGCCGCTGTCATCGTCCAGTTCAGCTGTTTTGTCTCGATACCTCGGCGTATGCTATCACCTTTAATTACATTTTGTTTTGTGTCGCATGATACAGTTGTTAAACCACCTAGATGATAAGCTAGTGATTAAGTTTACTTGTTTTGTATATCATGTCGCCATAATATATTTTGTCATACAGTCCATTTACTATTAATATTGTTTTCTTTTTTTTTTCCTTTCAATTATTATTATTTTACAAATATTTCCAACCGGCGTTAACCGTGACGAGTATCCGCCATACGCGACGGAATTTTAAGCGTGGGCATTCGCGTCACAACAATTATTATTATTTTTTTATCATTATTATTATTATTATAATTATTTTTATTATTATTATAAGTTTATATTATTTATTGTTCCTATTAGATAATGAAGAAAAAATACCTAAATATCGAGGTTTAAAATATTTATTTATGTATTTTTAAAAACCTTAATCGGCTTAACGATTTTCTGTTATAAGTTATATTTATGTATTTCATGAATAATTATACTTATTATGTTATCTACATATATTTTTTCATTAGAGCATTTTTGCAAGTATATTTATGAATTTGTTAAAAAATTCCTCGAAGGTACCTATAGTTTTATTGAATAATTTAAAGTTTGTAAATAATTGTTCACCATTAATAGCTAACTGGATAATATTTGGCTTATCAAATTATCACTTGGACATCGTTCATTTATTAATTTTGATGTAACAATAAAACTAAACATTTAAGTCTAATTAAAATTCCTAAAATTTTTAGATCACGAGGATAATATAGAATTCATGTTTTTAAAACCACGCGATTGGCTTGATTTAGAGAAGAGTTCGTATTTCTTTAAATAAAACCAGTTACAACGATTAATATCGATTTCAAAATTGTTTTAATCGCACTAATTATATCTCTAATAAATTGTATTAATACTTAAAATAGATAAGGAGCAGTATAACATTGTTGATGTTAACAAATCCTTAAAAATTCGTAATTCGAAATTTATCACAAGTATGATCATATTTAACATACTGTTTTGTAATTTAAATGAAATTTAATAAAAAAATTAATAATAACATAAGAAATTAATGTTATTTATTTACTTACAATAAATATTGTCAATTATTGCAAATTTTGGTAATTTTTGTATTTTTCATCAAGTGTCTAGGGAAGAAGTATTCAGAACTATGTTCGTGGTATTGAGTGAGTAAATGTGTTTGTATGTTATTACTTTTTCTGTAGGGATTTAAAACCTTTTAAGATATTTTCAGATATAATATATATATAATCGTCGTAACATCCTGCAAAATTAATTTTGATAAACGATTTCATAAAGTTAGGTTTTACATTTTTTTAGTTATTTTTTTTATTGAACCATTAGAAACAACTTATTGATTCGATAATTATTAAATAACAATAATTATTATACAATATAATTATTTATTTAAAAATAAAGATTTAAGGAAGGTAGGAGAATACTTTAGAAAAAACCTATCAATTTGAATTTAAGGGTGAAAAAGTAAGGACTGAATATTGAGATCATACATAGGTAATATATTGGAACTAATAATATAATTACTGATGAAGGGGAACGAATAAGCAATAGATATCAGGATAGATTTTTAGAAGGAATTTTACTGCCAACCATCTGCATCTAATGTTGAGGGGTGGACATACAGTTTCCACTTCTAAGGAAGGGTATGGAGGTGCACCTAAAATAAACCTCAAGCAAGCAGTCTGGAGATTATAATTTTAGTCCAGCGAGAAAAAATGCAGAGTCTGAAAGAAAGCAACCATAATCGATTTTGGCACGAATTACCGATGTGTTTATAAGTAAAAGAGAAGACGATTGAGAGCTTCACTATGAATTGGAAATAGATCTTAAAAAATTAAACCAGCGAGTTATACATTTAGATAGGTAGCTCAAATGGTGAGCCCAATGAAGTTTTTAGTCTAAATTTGGTTCTATATATTTAATTCTAATATCCTAATTGAATTTCCAAGGTTTTTGTGGCCTAGGCCTACTAACCACATACATTACGTTAGCATGGGAGAGCTATTCAAAAGATGTGGTAGGGGCAGGATCCGGCCAGTTAAGACAAGATCCCGGGTCATCGATATGGACAACCAACACCGGGTTTCAGCCTGTATCCTTTTGAAGGAGCACCGCGACTCATTTAAGTGCATCGTTCGTATCGCCCCTCCCCACTGGGTCTTGTGGGTCGGTTACTATCTAGCGTTTATACCACAACCACCACGTTTCAGCCGCGATAGGCACCTCAACCTCGCTGGGGCACTTATTCCGGAGCGGCAAGCCGGTCCTGTAAAGCAGCGGGGCTCTTCCACTCCCGTGGTACTGACTAGGTTTTTAGTAGACTTCAGTGGGTCAACCTGAGGCTCAAGACCTCTCCCACTATTCTGGCCACTACTCCAGCAAGTAGTTGGCCCGCCACAAAAGCGTTTTTACACGCCCTTGATCCTAACACCCTGCCACTGTGAGCCTCCCTCACTTTCTCCGCTTATTCCCTAGCTCTCCACCTCCTTAGTTTATTTAGATACGTGTACTCCCTCTTTTTACCTATCGCCTCTTTCGCGAATATCACTAGAGCACGATAGTTCTTCCTGGACTCTACCAACCTTCTCACATGGCACGGCCATTCCTCTCCTTCTCTACATACCACTTACCTTAATTTTCTTCTTTTCTGTTCCAACAGTACGCAGTAAAACAACACGAGTTCCACTGTCTTTTCCTCCTTCATACACCTACACCTCGCACTACCATTCCGTCCGAAAGATCTCAACTTAACATTAAAGTCCCCATGTCCCGTAAGGAATTGGGTTGTATAATGGTCGAGATCCATCCTTATGCTCATTCTCCACCTCACCTATGAAAAGATAGTAAATGTCCATCTTCCCTTTTCTGAACTTTACTACCTTCTCTGCCACTCATTTCTTACTTCCTCCCTTCCCTCTCTCATTTCCTCCTCAGTAATCTCCACTCTCTTCCGACACTTCTTCAGTACACCTATATCGATCTCAAGATCCAGCGACAGTCTTCCAGCCACCGTTTGTAAGCTTTCGAGATCGAGAGAAGGGGCCTCCGCTGCCTTCACGGCCTTTCCTGTTCTAACACCTCTTACCCATATTTCGGACGCATACTCAATCTTTGGAAGAAAAACCGCACTATACAATATTTCGGCACTCCTCTGCCCCACTCCATATTCCCTTAACGTAGCTCCCCTCAACCTCGAATACCATTTACTCGCTCTATTCGCTATCGTCTTTACCTACTCCCAATAATTTCTTTTATAGTCGACCAGTACCACCAGGTACTTCACCGGACACGACGAAACTATTCTTTCATTACCTAACCTTACTTCAAACCACGGCTTAAGCCCTCCTTTTATCGACATTGCCTTCGTTTTCGCCATCGAAAACGAAAAGCGTATCTCCTTTGTCCAACTCATTAGCTCATTCATTTGCAATACACAACCTTTTCCTAATCGCCTCTACCTTTGCCCCCGCGATCCGCATCACTAAATTGTCAGCATACGCCACCAGCTTTACCCAGTTCTCTTTTCCCCCCATTAAAATCTTGTTCATTGCTACCTTCCAAAAGGTAGGCCCTAACTGTGATCTCTGCGAGCACCTTTTTGTTAGCTTACACCAGGATGTTGACTTTTCCACCGTCAGTTTCACCTTCTTTCCTACCAAGTAACTCTCTATTACTGAAATCGTCGCAGCCTCAGTGCCCATCTCTTCTAAATCCCTTCTCAGCGTTTCCAAATCCAATATTCCAATATTGGAGACGAAAGGTTTTATTTCGCCATTAATAATAACTTTAGGGCAATAAAGCTAATGGCGTTTTGTAAGTATTAAGGTGTTTGCGCCAATAAAACAGGAAGGAATTATTGTACGCTTTTTCTCGTTTATTTATAGTTTTATTTTAATATAAATACATAGCTAAAAAACTTATGTGTCCGGACTCAAAAATATACGAAAAAAAATGAGCGCGCGCCTGCACACCACACGCGACAACTTTTCGTTTTTCTCCTACTTTTCACGCGCGGGTGCATAACCGCGATAACTACGACGTACGGCTTGTCAGACAACCTCATTTGACTTTTCATAATTTTTTTTTTTACAGAGATTTAGTATGCTTTTAGTACGAATTTGTACGACTTTATTTGGAATTTGTTCCAAATCACATGTTTACCCGGAAAAATGATTTTTTTATGCAGAGAGACGTCTCTCCAGCACCCACCGCCACTAAAAATTAACTTTTCTCAATTATTAATATGAATTTGTACTTCCGATCTTATCCTTACCCTTACAAATCTGATTTTCGTTTACAGCGTCTCCCCATCCTCTAACGCGTGTAGTATATACATTTTTATAATCAAGATATTTTTTATGTTCATCGTTTAATACGTATATACATATTTATTTTTCATTTATTTTTCCTTAATAAACTCCGTGAAATCTATTTTTCTGAATAAACCCTACAAATAGGTACCTACAAAAATAATGTTTTGTTAAAAAATGTTTTTCTTTATTTTATCAAATATTTTAGATATCAACAAATGTTAGGTTCACAATAAAAAAGAAAAATTTTTCAATTTAATTTCTATTAATATACTGTTTGGCTCTAATTAACATATAATATCAAAAGAATACATTACATTTTTTAAAGCCAATTTTTTAAAAACTAATTTTTTGAATCTATATTTGTACGAAGAAATAAACCATCTAATATTCATTAAAACTAAAGTAATATTACAAGTTTACATATATTTTTAATAATATTAGTATATAATATCATAATCGTATTTATCTTCTATAGGACCCAATTTCTCAGACACCTATATGTCAAGTAAAATATTAAACAATTCTGAGTTTAAGTTAATTTCAAACAATGAATTATGAATTATGAAAAGATTAATAAATAAATGACGTATAATTTCTATCATCTACATCAATAATGTAATAATATTAATGTTGGTGACAATAGTTAACAATATTAGGTAACTCACCCTGTACTTAGTGGACTGTATATATTTGTATTGAAATAAAACCCAAAATATTTCAAATATAAATGTGTTGTTGCTTTAATACCGAATAATTCAAACAATGTATAAAAAATAATTCAACAATATACAAAAATAACTCACAGCCACACAAATAATAGTTAAATCTTTTGATTCAACAATAATTATTTAAAATAACCCACTGATAAAAAATATATTCACATGTAATTAGATTAGCGAAAACTAGCCAGCCACTACCTATCTTAAAATATATATATATATAAATACACTGTTTCTAATTTTGAATAATTATAATATTACAAATATAACAATAACAAAGTAAAATGAAACACATTACATTAAACCCTTTGCTATTCGAGCAAATACAATTAATTTATCTATTAGAACTAAATAAACGTATAAAAATATATCAATAAATAATATCAAATAAATTCATAATTTGTCTTATATTTGTTTTAATTTTTATTTGAGAAAAAATTTATAGAATCATTTTTATTGTATTTTTAATTTACTAAAAAAAAGGTCTCTTTGTATTTTTACATAAAGTTAATCTTTTATTAAAAAAAACATAAAATGTGTTGGTGGCGTGCCGAAGGTACCCAATCGGTGCACGCAGCGAAATTGATAACGTCGAGCGGTCGGTCGACCGTTTCGGTATTCGACTAACGACGATTGGTCACTACCCCAGGAACGCGTCAATCCAATCTATTTTTATATCTGTTTTTATCATTCCACTTGTTTATAAAAGTACGTTAATCGAAAAGTGAAATTGTAGTGCGCGCTATTTTTTTATTTTATTGTATAATTGTAATTTATTTAATTTTATATATTATAACATATAATATACCAAGAGTGTTTTAATAAGTATTAAGACAAATTAAAAGGAGTTTATGAAAATTGGTGAAATCTATTGAAAAATAAAAATAAAGCAACTGACAAAGTTAGACAAAACGAATTAGATTTTTGTGATATACTAAATGATCTTTTTGATATTGTTCGTCAAAATGCTTTGAACAGCATAAAAATTGAAGAAGACGAGCAGTTTCTATTAAAGCAAAGAGAAAAAGGACGCGTAGGTTCTATGATAGGAGTCGATAAAACACTTACAACTCGAGAAAAGAGAAGACGAATTAGATTAGAAAACGAAGAGAAAAATCGAGAAAACTTTTTAAACACTCCGTCAATGTTAACAGGTAAGTAATTTATGCATATTTTATATATAGTATAGTTATACATTGGGATACGAAATTATTAGAAAACATATCTGGAAAATTAATTGATCGATTAGCTATAATAGATTGTATTGTAGATTGGTCCAAATGTAGAGCAATTATTAGGTGTTCCAGAATTGTGTTTAGGTACTGGTATTGAAATAAGTTCTGCGATTTATGATGTGATAGAAGAGTGGTCATTACAATATAAAGTACAAGCACTTGTATTTGACACTACTGCGTCATATACTAGTAGAATTAATGGAGCATGTGTTCTGTTTTAACGCAAACTAGAACGAAACATTTTGTTTTTGGGATATAGACACCATATATGCGAAATCATATTAGCAGCAGTTTTCAAAAAATGTAATACTTCATCAATTTCTGGACCAGATATTCCATTATTTAAACGGTTTAAAGCTAAATGGGCTGATATTAACTTAGATAATTACATAACTGGACTAATTAGTAAGGAAATTAAATATATTTTAGGAGACGATATAGATAATGTGTCAAACTTTTGTAATAAAATGATATTGAACACATTTCCAAGAGATGATTACAAAGAATTTAAGAGCTTATCATAATATTTTTAGGAGGTGTACCTGTAGGTGGAATTAAATTTAAAAAACCTGGAGCATACTATCGAGCAAGTCGGATGGCTAAAGCAATATATTCGATTAAAATATATTTATTTCACCGAGAGTTTATTCTCACAAAAAAAGAAGGAAAGTCTTTATTAAACCGTATTATATTCTTCCTGACATTGTTTTCAGATGTATCCACGTGTGTAGCGAAGGACAAAATAGAAGTATTTTTAGAAAATTGCACGATTTTGTTAAAGCTTTTCGGTGAAAAGTTACTTGAAAGATTTAAAATTTCAAAATTTTTTTTAAAATTTGATCCTAGTAAATGGGGATCATATCTTGAAGGGGTTTCTGTTATAATAAACTTAAAAGTAGTCAACGATTCTGCTGAAAGAAGCATTAAATTAATGGAAGAATTTAACGAAAAAATAACAAAAGACGAAACTCAAAAACAATTTTTACTAAAAGTAAGTACTAGGTACTAAAAATTATTTTATAAATTATTTAAATTAAAATGTGTTTTTAATTATAGATTGTACAAGATTGTCGTCGATAGTATCCAAAAGACGCCACATTAGAAATAATGAGAAAACACTTTTAATGAGTAACTAAGTCTCATTCTGAAATCTTATATAAATGTATACTATCTAATTTTAGATTTCTCAACATTTAAAAAAAATTATATTATATGTTATTTTATTTTATTAATAATTTATATTTTAATTTATATTTAGTTAGCCATTAAAACTGTATAGTAATTTAAATAATCAAAAAAACGTAAAATCAAATATTTTGTATGAATCAAGAACTGGTATGGATTAATTTTATTTTTTTATTTTTCAATAAATTGTTAACTTTACTTAAAAATACAAAAAGAGAACTTTTTTTTTTGTAAATTAAATGTATTATAAAAATAATTTTGTAAAATTTTTTGTTAAATAAAAATTTTAACGAATATAGAACAAAATATGATTTTTTTGATATTATGCGAAATTTTGAGCTTAAAGCGCCACGTGTTAATGGAGTCTAATCGAGTTCAAACATTGTAGGTAATTTTTATATGTACGAATAAAAAAATGTTTGCCCGGCGCTCATCAAAATTCAAAAATTTAAAAATAAGGACCACCCTAATATGTATATTATATAACGATACATACATTAGTAATATTGTGACATAACAACAATATTTATATTATAATAAATATCGGCACAACAATTAATGTAATAAGTATTTATTTAGTATTTCAACAAGATTATATGCAATATGTTGGAGACCGTGTCAAGGGATTTGTACGTAAGTATAATAATATATAAATTTAAATGGACACACATGATTAGATTATAAGTTCAATATATCAAAAATTGAGTTCAAGTTAATGTTTACTAAATTCATATTTCACATATTTATGATTATAATAATTGAATAAAAATAATTTTAAATGGTGATAATTTATTTTTTTTAATATTACACATCTACTAAAAATTGTTTGTCATTACGTCAATTCTTCAACCCATCAGATTACTAAAAGAACAATATATGGTGTGGCAATTAAAAAACGAGAATTAGTTTCTAGCTGGTATAGTAGTAACACTGATATCTTGATAATTTGTTGACTTAAAGTACACGAGATTATACACAAGTCTACCAAGTTTGATAGTGGTCGGTGTTAGATTTCGTGCTCTGCGATTTTTTAAAGTTAGTAGTGTAGTGTCGTGACGTACAAAAATGTGTGACGTGTTGTTATCTCAACGTTGTTGAGCAACGAATTGTCATCAAGTTTCTAGTGAAATCTGGCGAATAACCGGCCGAAATTTTTCGTAAATCGCAACGTGTGTATACCAATATGACCCTGAGACTCGTTGACAGAGCAAACAGTGGGTTGAAGAGGGAGGAAAGCGTCCTACGAAAGCCCGGATATCTCGAAGCCAAATCAAGACAATGCTGATCAGGTTCTTCGATATTAGGAATGTTGTGCATAGACAATTTATTCCACAAGGTCAAACAGTGACAGAAGTGTTTTACATTAAAGTTCTAAAGCGATTGTGTTATAGAATGTCTCGTGTGTGGCCGGAATCGGCCGAAAATGGTTGGATCCTTCACCATGACAATGCGCCTGCATTTACATCATTAAAAGTTCAGCAGTTTTTGACCAGTAGGAACATAACAACGCTCCCCCACCCCCCATACAGCCCTGATCTGGCTCCACTGGAATTTCCAAAGTTGAAATAACCAATGAAAGGACATCGGTATGAGGATTTGAAGGACATTGAACGTGCCGTAACGTCGGCGTTGAAAAGTTTGACTTCTGGAGGCTTCCAGTGGTGTTTCCAGAAATGGGAAGAACGCTGGACCAAGTGTGTTAGACTCGGAGGAAATTACTGTGTAGGCATGGGTGCATAAATTGTTGTAAATACTTAATGAATGTTTTAAAATTAAAAATTCTCGTTGTTTAATTGCCACTCCTCGTACAATTGTATCGAAACTGTCATCTTAGGGTGTGATAAATACAAAATTGTAAAAAATAGAAATTATATTTTATGCTGAATTAGAACAAATATAAACTATATTAGGCGTAATGTACTGATTTCTATTCAATCACGTACATTATTAAGGTATTTAGTATTAAGAAGTACTTAAATCGGTAGCAGTTATTCAAGATTTAGAAAATACCAGAACGTTTGTTCTGTTACGCATGTTACTACCCATAGTTAACGAATTTTATTGTCATACTAGTGTATTTGAGGAATTTACCTAATATATCAAGCGTAAAGAAATACTTGTTACCAGTGCTTACAATAACAAATACACATAATTTTTAATTTGCAAAATAATTATGTGCAATATGCATAAGTAACTTATGATTTGTAGAGTGATAACAGATTTCCACAATTCTGACTTAAGTACTTAGTAATTATTTATGAACGTTTTCCAATCTAATTAGAAAACATTTTTATGAGTGTAAATAATTTATTCATTTTACCAAAAACAAAGAATATATTTTAACAAAACATTTTCAATTTGATAATTATTATTATTTTGTATTCTATTATATTATTAATAAAATGCGTGTTAACTCGATGTTATTTTTTTAATCTTACATTAGTCACCCTAAATATAAGATGATTGAATTGACTTAAACAATGCCTGATAATTTTATTATTTTATTATTTGGTTTTTCATAGAATATACCTCAATAAGAACTCCATCGGATATTTGTGATGGCAAAGAATCACCACCAAAAAAACATATATTGTATAATAAAGAGACTAGTAAATGGGAGGAATTTGAAGCAACACCTGATAATCTTGCTGCAGAAACATTAATGCGCTTAAAGAAACGACGTTTAAATAATAATGAATAACTCAATATCAAATAATTATTTTATTTAACTATAATACTTTACATTTAATTTGCATAGTATAAATGTACTAAATGTTTGATTTATAATGAATTCACAATTTTCTCCGGTGGTATTGATTATTTTATACGCCTTCTGTAGGTGTCATATAAATAACATTCTACATTGTAATAATGCCGTGTCTAAGTAAATAAATAAATTTTAAAAAATAAGTGTATATAATAGAATAATGGTAATAATCATAGTACGATTTACTCTAAATTACTGATAAAGAAATTGTAAAAGGTTAACACGTTCAATGGAGTATTTTCGACACTGAATTCTTTTATTCATGCCCAAAGTACGTCTGATGGACTACTTGTCGACATGCGTTCTACGGAAGTTTTTATGGTAAAATCGTAAGAAAAATATCTTGTTATATATCTAAATAATAATGAATATTAACTAAAACATATTCTTGATAAATATATTTTTTTTTTAGTTATATATTAAATATCAATTTTGAATGATTTTTTAAAAGTAATTATTAAATGATTTCATATTTCAATATTCTTCTATTAAATATTTGATACTTATATAAAAACCAATCTGTAGTATAATTATAGAAGTACAGTTAGTTATTTTTAATTTTTGCAAATTTGTTGAATTTTTGCACTGTGAATCGGAAGTAATCTTAATTCAGTAAAATTTACAATATAATATGATTAATTTATTAATATAATATGATTGATTCTCAATTAAATATAACAAAATTTTAAAAGTAAGAAAATATTTTTATAAATAATACTTTCTAAAATTAAATAATTACCTAGTTTTCTACACGAATAGTCAAGAACGAAATCAATAAAGAATTATATTTATTAAAAGAAAAAAAAATTAGATGTTGAAGGGAAGTGTCTAGAGTTAAAATAAGATAAGAGGACTCCAATGTGGCTGAATGGTAAATTTTATAAGAGTATAATGACACCAACTATATTGTATGGTTCAGAGTGTTGGGCAGTTGACAAGAAAATAGAACAGAAAATGAGTGTAGCATAGATGATAGCAGTATCAAATAGTGATAGTGTAGCAGAGAAGATAGGATAAGGAATGAATATATAAGAGGAAGCATAGGAGTACAGTCGATGGTGGATAAGATGAGAGAGAATTGACTTAGATGATTTGGTCATGTCATAAGGAGAGAAAATTTGGAAGCTATCAAGAATAATTGTAAGGACGATTATGGAAATAAGCATTGAAGGAAGAAAAGGAAAAGGAAGGCCTAAAAAGAAGTAGGTGGATGCGATTAGGGTGATATGAATATTGCGGGTGTAAAGGATGTGGGAGATCGTGTCTAGTAGAGGTTTAAGATACAGGTGGCCGACCCCAAATAGCTGGAATAAAGGCGAGGAAAAAGAAGAAGACATAATTATACGTACCTACATTTTATCCGAAATGATTCATGATATATTGTCAGTACAGGTATTATAATAGCATGCAAAAAAAGTTAGAAAAAATTAAGAAAATGAAAGCAGTATGAACATTTCTTACAATAACAATTTAACACGTATTAATTATGTATATTTAAACAAATTATTAATTTTGCGAAAAAAATTTTATTTAAAATTTGTAACTACCCAATTAAGTTATCATTTATAATCCACATAATAAAAACAGCATACAGTGACAGTTACCATTATTACCAGTCAATTTCAGAATAACTGTTGAACTATGACCAATACTTCTAAATCAAATTATAATTTATAATTTTATCTGTGACTGTATGGTAGTGTTCATGATTTTATAATTATATATCATATAAAATATGTACTATTGATTTTTAAAAAAAATTTAATTTTAAATTTTATTTAAAATAAAAAGTAATATGTTTATGTATTTCAGCATTCATTGTTTTTAAAAAAATAATAAATTTTAGAATATTATATTACAATAATATATTACAATAATATATTTTTATGAAATATAATGGAATTATCAAATTAATACAAATGTGTAAATTATGATCCTGACTATGTATTATGTAATGTTGTACTTTTTGAAAAGTCTTGTACTTGATATATTTTCAATTAACCAAGTAATATTGGTAATAAAATATAAAACAGTAAAGTTGATGTTTCAAAATAAAATACAAATATAATACAAATAAAATAAATTAAAAATATTCAAATATTCAAAAAAAATGAATATTAGCAGTTAGTAGTATTCATAATTAAAGTGGTACAAGTATCTCACACTTACATTTAAACAAATGGTGACTTATTTCCATTGATTTTTTAATAATCAAAATAACTTAGCTGTAATATGTTTTCCTAATTAACAATTATTATATGTTTATATTTAATATTTAATAATTATTATGTTATATATATATAACAGGTAGGTAACTGTAATATTTTTGTTTTGTTGATCGTAATAAGGTTCATAACGAAAACCTATTAAAAGTATCGTTTGCGTTAAGATGGACAGATTTGAAGTAGGATAATTTAACCGGTATCATTCGGCCGTCGTCGATTTTCATAGTAAAATATCGATGTGTTTTGAATATATTGTATGAATTTGGTTATTCTAGAAAAAATATTCCGATATTACAATTACTGTTGTCGCTTGGCATTTACGCGTATTGGTTACAACACCATTGATGATGAAATATAATGTATTCTATAATCAATGGTTATACGTAGGGCTCGGTAAAATAAACCCGTAAAAAAGCATTTATAATTGCCAAAAATATTTATTTATGTCAAATTAAAAAAAAAAAAAAACAAATCAATTATCAATCCAAAAGTATAAACAAAAAAGGTTGTTGTGATCAACGTTATCGTTTATTAAAAAAATATGCGTACATTTGTCAAACAATCGAATGATTGATGGCGTCATGGTTCGCGTTGTCCGAATGTTCTGCGTGAATAAGATACGTTTTACCGACATCGTGTGGTGGTTGCAAAACACCGATAAATAATAACGACTTGACTCGGATGCAACGACGTTACAATAGCGACCCGCGTTCCTTCGACAAACGTTCTTCGGCGTAAAACCATGGACACTCGAGACCACTGCTCGGCGGCGGCGGCGGCGTCGTCGTAAACACACGTATTTATCTTCGATTTCCATGGAGGAACGTTCGGACGTCTGTATTTATTTGGAAAACGCGAACCGTCTCATACACTCCCCTCTCGCGGATAAAACGACGGGCGAAGATTACTGGGGGACGACGGTCGCGTTTAATTTTACGACTGCATAACGCACACGTATTTTTTATATATATATTACATACATTAATGTACGCACATAAGCGTTCGTGTACGGTTTTTTTTATTACGCGGCGGCGTTGTCGTCCCGAGCAGGGGCGTTCTCAGGAATTTTCTATAGTTGGAGGGGGAGGGGGGTTTGGAAATTTACTGGAGTTACCTAACCGCGGTAACTAATGAGGTGGTAACCACTATACAATCAGTATAATAAAGTAATGGTAGCCGGAGTATTCGAGAAGTGGTCACGTCTTCCCGCCAAATCGATTTCCGACATTAATCGTATTTAATACGTTCGTGAAGTTGGCCCTCCTACTTTGTCCAATCGACTTCAAACACGTGCCAATATTTTACAACTTATTTGTAACAATTTGCAACGAAGGTTTCAAAATTTGCAACTCAATATTCAGGGGGCAATAAATATATTTGGGGTGGCGGCCAGCTCCCCTCACTTGGTCCGATCAACTTCAAACATGTGCCAATATTTTACAACTTATTTGTAATAATTTGCAACGAAGGTTTCAAAATTTGCAACTCAATACTTTTTAAGTTATCGCAATTTTTCTTTTAGGGAGCCAACTTCACGTAGCCTCCCACTATGTCTAATTCTAAATTATTTAAAAGAACAGAACTTCGAAATTTAAAATCACAGTTAAAACTTGAAAATAAATTAATAACTGTACACACTGAAAGTAACTCTGATAAAAAAAAGTTATCCGATAACTATTAAGAAGAAATTAAAAAACAAAGAAGAAGATATCTGGTCAAAACGACATAGAAGATTCTACCCTGTTGAATGTTTCAATTTAAACATTATAACCAGCTCATTCATTAGAGTCGATTTTTATGTCAGAACTATCTTATAATAGTTAATAATCTTTGAAAACATCAATTGATTCTATGGATTATTAGGAAAATAACATAATACTATATGTAAAATATTAAATACAGAATATAAAAATAATATTATAATATAATTATTTTCTCACTACTAAAATAATAATACAAATATGTATAATGAGACAAATATAATACTATAATATTTTAAAAGTATTGTTACATATGTAATGGGAAAATAATAATATAATATTATTATCTAGTGTAGTCGCGACCGTCAGACGTGTACTACATCACTCCGATGATGGAACCTGCAACGGTTTCGAAACGTCAGAGTAAAAACATTATACACATGGATATTTCCGAAAATCACATAGTTAATAATATTATTATCATTACAATTTTGCTATCTGGGATACTTATAATTTGTGATTATACTGCTGGTCAATACATTTGTTATTTACGCGTGATAACCATTATAACTAAATTGTAGGATAATGATTTTGATAAAAAACTAGCGCCGGTAATGCACTTAATTTTCATGATGTTAAACTAATAATTTTGATAAGGACTATATATTTTGTACTCGTATTATATTTTTCATGGAGGTCGTAAAAATATACCTTTGCAACCCAGACATTATTTTTGGGGACCCCGTGCGACCGCCAGTTTACGCCACTGATTTACACTCTCTGCGCCGTCTCGCATTCCTATCCAGACACGTTTGTACATGAATACGAAACTGCCGAATGCCGATTTTGATTTTTGACGGTTTTTCTTGTTGATGATCACGTTTTTTAATCAACAAATTTTTTTTTTTCCGAAACACGAATACGTCGCCTGTTCGCCTGTGACTAAAACAGAGAACTCGCCCGTTATTGGCATACTCGTCTTATATATATATTTATTTTGCGCTTGGTTGATAAGCGTATTTACGATGGAAAATTCGTAATCGTTTACTAGTTACATAACGTATCTCGCGACGTAGCCGATTAAATGTTTTACGCGGAAAAACGTAGTTGCACTCGCGGTTCCCATTAGTTTTTCGTCAAAGTCGAAATCGGTTTCAAGCCGGGCAGAGGAGGGATCGTTATCGTTGGAAGTATTCCCGGGTCAAATGCCAAAATCACTTCGCTGTGCAAATACAATACATTACCGTGTCTTAATTTTTTTCTCCTGTCGTATAATATATATATATATATATATAGTCATGTCGGATGGGGCGAACGGATTTAAGGGACGAGAGCGTGGGGGACGAGTTCAATACCGGAGATGTGGCAGAGTAAAAAAAAATTCGCTCGCCCGTGACGGAGTGTCGAACCGGAGCCGCGACGACGACGACGACACCACATGACCGCGTTGCCGCGGCCGTCGTTCGTCAGTTTCACGCGGACCACCGACGCCGGACGACGTCGATCGCCGTTGCGCCGCGCGCGTTTCGACGTACACACCGCTCGCGCATTCCGTCCGTCCGTCCGTCCGAACGTCACGTCGCCATCGAAATCCGTCCGCCGTCAATAACGAGCCGTCTCGCGAACCGTGCCGCGTATCCCGCGGCGTCCCGATATCAGTCGTTCCAGTGTCCACGTACAGCGTTCTACGCACACGACGCGGACGGCTGGCGCTCGCGAGCGTCGTCCCGCACGTCCCGTCGTCGGTTCGTTGTTCGTTTCCGCGTACGCACGTACGTACGTTATCTCTCCGCGTTTTGCTTATCGTCCGTCCGTCCGTCCGTCCGCCCGTCCGCCGTCGGCGTCCATAACACATAGCCGTCAAGCTGTCGTCGTACAGGAGCGACTCGTCGGTAGCCGGCGGCGGCGCGAGCAGCACCGGCAGCAGCTGCCGGCAGCCGAACGACAATCACGGCGGCGGCAAGACGTACCGGCACAAGGGCCGGTCCAAGTCGGCCACCAAGTACGCGGACGACAAACCGAAGAAGAGGAACAAGTCGTCCGGCGCGCCGTCGTCCAACAGCGTGTCCCTAGTGTCCATACCGAACACCATCAAGCTGTCCATGCTCAACAGCGGCCTGTTGCCGTTATGTAAGTTGTACTTGCGCCGACCGTGTTGCGCATAAGCGTGTCGGCCAGTATACCGAGGCCCCGGCCAGCTGGAACGTCACACGGTTTTTACCGGGAGTTCGTACAGCGGCAGCGTTTCTGTTGCGCGGAAGATCGTTTCCACCGACTTCGTCCGTTTCCGTGGTGATCGCTGCGGGGCAGCACCAGGAGCGGATTTCGAAGCTCATTTAAGGGGGGGGGGCGAATATTGATAACAAATTGCAATTTGGTACTAAGAGGAAAAAAAAAGTAAATCTTATATATAGAAAATTCCTAATTATATACCATTAGAAAAATATGTAATTTTAATATATTTAAAGATATTAAAAAAAGTCCAAGGGGGGGGGGCGACCGCCACAGTCTCCCATCGTTTTTGTTCGCCGAATCGGATTTTCACGACTTTATTTGCTATATTTTTACATGTCCATTTTCTCGACGCATTATTCGCCTATTTAGATACCTCGTACCTACGTGATATCCAAATGGGTGTCGTTGTCAAGCCGTTTAACACGAACAGTGTCCGTACCATTTACATCACCTATTCCATTTCGATAACCGGTCGAAAAGTTTTCTGACTATGTGTGCGTAGTTTTTTTTTACACTGTAAATATTAATTTTAAAGCGACATCAATGTCGCGTAATTTACGCATTCTCACTGATGCTTTTCGGTGTGTATAGGCAAGGTGTATTGATCGGTTAGTGATGTCATAGGCGCATATCGGATTATATTATATTTTCTACGTTGGGGAAAATCGTCATTGGTTTTTCGAACAAAAACTGTAGAGATTTTCAAAGAATCTCTAAAACTTATATCAATAGATCAGTTTGAATATGTGCCTACGCATACTCGTATAAAAGCCATTTGTTAAAAAATTGACTTTAACAGTTATTTGTTCTTCTCCACAACGATTGTATCATATTATATATTGGTATCGTACGTAAATATGAATGAAATAATTCGATATTTCGACGTTATATCTGGTATTCAACGTAGGATTATACGTACTCGAAACATTATGGGTTTATATAATTTTGATGAATTATAGTGATTCTTAATGGTATTTTGAAAAATCCCCGTTCAAAACTTATGTTACACGCGATTATTTTTGATGTCCAGTAGTTTACAAACGTATAATTATTATAAAACCACGATTTTTAATAGTGCATTAACATTTAGCAATACGTAATATACATTGTAATGAGGTTTATACAGATGACTAAACCAATGACGCCCGTGCTGCGTTTTAATATTTGGTCCCCATTCGGTCATTTTACAGAGGAACAATTTAATTATTAAAGTCGGAAAACGGGTTAGTGTCATATTGAGCTGTTGGGATGATTAAAGTCATTTTTACGTTTTAAAAATTATATACGGTTCCCTAGATCAGCAATCCACTTAGAATATTCACAAGTATATTCAAGTGTCTTATCTACTAAAAATTATAATAATTCAAATGTCGAATTGTCGATTAATAGGAGAAGTATAATATATCTAATAACCGCGTACCTATATGCTTTAAAACAAAATATGTAAATTAAGTTATGCGCGTGTGTATTCACTAAATAATGCAATTTTGGTGGTAAAATATGTTTTATTTTGAATAGTACATTTGATGAATTCATGTAAAATATAGAAGTTTATTACAAGAGGAATATTGAAATTATACTTTATATCATTATAAAGATTATTAGGTTCTTGTTAACAATGCGTACCCTTTTAAATTTAATATACCGAACAAAAAAAAAATTATTAATATAATATTATAATGATGCGTTTATTTTTTATTTTTTTAATCACGCTTTGAAGCAAAGAAAGTGTACCAAAACTTATTGAATGTCGCTAAATATCAAATAAAAATTGAATAAAGACAAAATTTTAAAAAGTAATACACGGACGTATGATATATTTTTTAAATTTATCTGTAATTTTTAATTTAATATAATTATTTCTTACTTCGAATATATATAATTTGATTGATACTTTTATTGTAATATACGTACATATGATGTCTACATTTGACATGCATTGAGGTCAAGTGAAATACTAGACTGAACATCAAACGTTAATGCATTCAAATAGCAATTTAGCTAATAATTAACAGTATTTCAGCAAACGTGTTTAAGACTTTTTAAAATTACTTAAAATAAAAAAAATTACAATGTAATGATAAGCTAGTATGCAAAATATTTAATAAAAATATTATAGTGTCCCGCGCAGAGAGAATAATTTAGCACTAAAAAATTATACTGTACAATAAAATACATATACGATATGTATGTAACATAGACTGCATAATTTGTTAGACCGTTGAAAAAATGTTTTCCCGTTTAGCTTATTATACAAGTATAGTTTGTGCAATAATTATCAATAGTATTATGTTAAAATTAAAAAAAAAAAAATTATAATTAATAAATCAAATTAATATTTTTACAAATCTGTTGTTGACTTTGATAATTAATATTACAATTTCGTAATACATAACAAATTAAAATAACAATTGAACTAAAATACACAGTTGACAAAAACACTACAAAATCATCGAACATTGTAATGCGTATATTAAATATATTGCACATATCATATTATTATGTACGTAGGCTGTCCAAAACATAATGGTAATTGTATTCTGAGAGAAATTTACACCGTCGAAAGTGGTGATAGTGTAATGTAGCGTGTGTCATTAACTGTTATCTACCACATATCCCGGTTGAATGATCTTTGGTTCATTATGATCATTGGTTCAATAATTGCAGTTTTACACACGTTTGCGCAAAGTGAGTTTGATTGTCGCTTCTCAATTTACGAGTGAAATAAAAATGAATAAAAACATTAAACAGAAATATGCCATCGAGTTTTGCGTGAAACTGGGCAAAACAGTTCAGGAAACGATGGAGATGCTCAATATTGCCTACGGCGATGAAGCTATGAAAGTGACTACGTTCTACCGCTGGTATAATGCGTTCAAATACAAAGTGGTTGTGTAGCGTTCCAACAAATCCTGTTAATTATAAATGTAAAATATAACTTTTTACTTATGTTTTGTACTATTTATTTCTGTAACTAATCGATCCTTAAATTGTATCACTGCATTAATAATATCATTTTGGGGTATAGCTGGTCTTCTAGCTTTTATATTTAAATAAATATAATAATGTATTTATATATATATATATATTAAATTATTAATATTTAAATTAATAACTATATTATATATAAATATATATAATAAATAAATCTGTCACAACAAAAAAGTAGCACACCAAATAAAATATTTGAATATTAAAATACTGAAATACTAAAATACTAAAATCAATTTTTCTCAAGATTTTGGTGCCATACAAATTTCGGGTATGGGCATACAAATTCATACAAATTACGTATTAAATGTTGGCATAAATGAAATGCGGTATATATTATATCTCTATACCTGTGTGTGTGTGTGTGTGTGTGTGTGTGTGTGTGTGTGTGTAATAATAAAATAATAATGGAAAAATAATATACTGTTATGTATTGATATATTTTTCCCATTTTTGTATCTAATATACATATTATATTATATAATACATCAGATGTATAAATATTTTGTTATATAATATTCCATGTGACTTTTTTAAAAACTTTTACAAAGTCCAGAAAATGAGTAACATTTATCAAGTAACTATAGGAACAGGGAGCATGTTAAAAATGAAACAATTTATTATTTTGATAGTATCTAAATCTGTAATACAAACATGTAAATTACAATTGGAGACAAAAGTTTTGATACCAAACTGAAACGATTGACCTGCATTTAAGTTTAATAATAATTTTATGCTTTAAAATACTGCAATAATTAAATACGTTTATCAATTATATAATAATATAGTAGTGAAAATCAAAGAAAAAATAAACAAAGAGTAAAAAGGATATGCAAAAAATAAATAAATAAATAAAATAAAAAAGAAAATAGAAGATAAATAGAAAAATTAACGAATATTAATAAAATAAAAAATATATTTTTTTAAATTACATAATATTTAGATAATCATATCATATATAAAAAACTAGTCTGTATCCCCTGATCGCTCACGAAAACGCTCGTTGTACAAATATATCATAATGGCCGTATCCATTGCTTTGTCGTTATCTCTTCAATATACGAATTCTTTTCTTCCCTAAATACGTATAATTTTAGACTATTATATACGAGTATATCAGTGATTCTTCGACGGCGTATACAATATAATAATGATTAATGTACTATGTCATTTTACCGTGATATGATTGATTGAATCTGTCATTAAAATGTTCACAAAATTATTTTATTGTTATATAATATGTGCGTAGGTAGTCACGAAATCATGTGTGGGCCGATGTTTTTTTTTCATTAACTTTGAATGGGAAATATTATTATTATGCAACTGTTTTATAATACACAAATGCCTGAATAATGTTATAGAAATTTGAAGTTTTAAACTATTGCATATCATACACCGTCATAGCCTATGCATAATAGGCGTAACTAAACCGACATTTTTACGGGTGTTAAATTTTCGGACAATTCACAAACCCTCGGAGAGTTACTCTCTCTTTTATTTTACAAATGTTACTATCATATATTTGAGCATTAAGTATTTCATTTAGAGAAAATTAAATTCAGAAAAAATATTTTTCTTTTTTTCTAGGTTATTGTAGGCGTGGATTTTAAATCATTTTAAACATCAGTGTGTGTTGTAGCAGCGTACTAAAGTTTCGTAAACTGATTGAGAACTTTTTTTACGTAGCAAAATTTGATTGATTTTTAAAACGACGGTAACCGTAATTTATATATATATATCGTATACACCGTTGTATAAACTGTTTAGGTATGTATATATGTATAATAATATTATTAACTGGCCAAAACATACGTAATTCTATGATCTTGTATTCGTGATTTAGCGTATTGTATAATACTATAATATAAAGTAACCGTCAATGAAAACGAAATCTTTCTTTCACCATTTGCTGTTATACATTATATGAGTATAGAAAGATGCGCGATTATTATTTCGCTTGGCGCGGCACGTGTTGCCGCAGGTGGTCTAAACAATATTTATGTATAATAACAAATCACGACAAAATCGAGTCGGTATGACGTGAAAAATACGAATAAATTATAAAATTTGAAAAAGAATTTCCCACCTTCCATTTCCGTGTCAATAATGATAATTATAGTGAAACAGTATTGATACGATTAATGTGATGTGATTTACACTGAACACATAATTGTGCGAAATCAGCTGTTACAAAATAGCATGGGGAGCTGTTGCAGAAGTTCTCTTTACCTTGAATACGGTTGCCAAAAAATAAATAAATATATATATACCATCGGAAGATAGTTTTGAAGACCCTGACCCACCGTTTTGGCCGGTAGTATATACATATATTAAATATTATACTTGGCGCATAATATATTCAGTCAGACGCTTATTTTTATTCGGT
Source organism: Schlechtendalia chinensis (assembly GCA_019022885.1). NCBI lineage: Eukaryota > Metazoa > Arthropoda > Insecta > Hemiptera > Aphididae > Schlechtendalia > Schlechtendalia chinensis. The sequence goes on from CM032344.1 coordinate 10,496,545, forward strand.
CGGGGCTCGTTCAAGTCCGATATATAGTATTATATCATGCGATCATTGCGATCGACTGGTATAACTTATATTATATATTACGATAGGATAAGCGATGCTATGAGAGTCGATTGTACTTAAACCCATAGTCACAACTAGACCTACATTTGTGTGCGTACTAAAATTGTGGATAACTTATAAATCCACATGCGATTAGAGAGTTTGGAATAAGCAGTAGACGTTTCTGTTTTTATCTGTACATTAATTTTTTATGAGCATTAACACTCGACGATCATGTCTGTGATATTTGGATATTCGACAATTCTTTGCGAATTGTTTTTAATGTCTTTTTGTACACATTTTTCACTGGTTTTAATTTGTACAATTGTGTGGAATTTTTGGAGTTCATTTTTAAGTTTATCGTTGTCATCTACTTAAATATATGGTATATGATATTAGATAGAAAGGCTAACAAACATACTTATTTACTCGCTAATTACTATATACATACATTTTTGGAAATAAGACTTAGATCACCTTGATTATGCACTTGTGAATATATTTTTATGGGATGTCATCAAAACGTTCAAACGGGATTAATGGATAGCAACGAAATAAATACGTTTTGTACGAGTACCAATATATATATATATATATATATATATATATATATATATACTCGTATATCCAGGATATGCAATATTTTAAATAATTTTCATATTTAGTGTTTCAAGTATATATTGCCAAATTATTATTTATTTTTTATTTAATATACGTTTAATGGGTATTTTAAGTATTTTGGAATACTCGTACATTACAAAATATTTTTTTTATATGAAATTTAAAAAAAAAAACTAGTCATAAGTCATATTTTAAGTCTCAAACTAACTTTCAGATACTTCTCAGAATTACTACAGATTTGAGTAATGTTTTCGTAAACAAGACAACAATAGTAGGGCAATATCATAATTAAATGGCAGACGATTTTGAAGGTCTAAAAAAGGTCTCAGAAGGTCTAAAATATCGTATCGAATATCAAAAGTCATTCCAATTCAGACTGAATGGAATAGTTTGTATGATTTATTAATGACAGTATAAATAGAGAAGAAGCTACTATCGTTTAAAAATAAAATATTGAGAATAATCTTTGGAAAAATACTTGATTATAAATTAGATTGCTGGCGTTAAAGAGCAAACTCATAAATTCGAGAAATTATGAAAGCAATTGAAATAATGCGAAGAAATGAATAAATGGCGATCCGAGAAACTATGGAATATTATCCAGTGGCGAAGAGATCAAGAGTTATACTAAGATTTAAGGACGATGTGCGTGGAACGTCGAAGGCAAGCAGTCCATAATTCCAGGATAAGGAAAGTTGGTGGGAGGTGTTGGTGACAGTTACGTTTCTTGGAGAGATATAAGGCCAAAGAAAAAGATTATAAGGTGATTCTTTAGTTTCGTTATTGGCTTGAGAGTATATTAAAATAAATATATAATGCATATATATATATATATATATATATACTTACAGGTATCGAATAATTACTGGTCATTAAATAATTCACAAACAAGATTAACGTAGTGATAAAATTATAATTATAACAGAAATTAAACATTAAATGCTATTGCAATTCTAAAAATCTAATGTTTCTGTATATTTATAATAATACCTGTAATTAAACGTTAAAAAAATAAAATAAAAATACAATTTAAATACATAATTATTCTTTTAGTTATTCATATTTTGCAAAATTCGTAAATGTAAAATAATATACTTGAGTATATATATATATTTGTGTAAATGAGATATTAAAAAATGCTAGAAATTAATTTAAAAACTTATTATATAGATTGTATAATAAGTAAAATTTAATCAACTATTTAAACTAATTACCAAAATTGATTAAAAAAAAAAAAAATAAAATAAAAAACCGTTCATACACATGCGTGGTCTAATAATAATGTTATTGTTAGTTACAATTAAATGATGACAATCTATATAATATATGTAACATGCACGATTTACGGTTTTTTTGAGGAGAAAAAAATATGTATTTCGATCAAATAATTAATTTTATAAGATCATAAATATTGCGCTCAAATAAATTATTTTATTTATTCGAGTATTATTATTACAATAATAATTATAAAAACCATTGCTGCAGAGTGTAGAATAGAACACGATTCGATCGATATTAACACGAGTGGTTTGATTCTGAACCCGGTCATATTTTGTGATCGAAAGCATAAAACCAAGCACGCGAGGAATTAATCATAATTTAATTAAATCCCGTCACTATATTAAATTGTACACGTCAAGATTGAGTGTGTTTAAGTTTAATAAGTCAATTTCCAGTTAAATCTGATTACTATACATAATGTTATGCACTGCAAACACCGAAGAACACAAAACAATAGATAATATTATAATATCGCTCACCACACTGTTTTCACGTTCAACACAAAGTTTTATACCTCGTCTAAGTAAACCATTATTAATTCGTAAAAGACAAAACAATAGCGCGGCTCGTTGAAAAAAAAAATGAAAATATATCTGTACATATAATTGTTTTTTTTAGAGAATTACTATTGTGCTAGTATCGTATTGTTTATCTAGTGAAAAGTCCAATGAGTATTTCAAACGTACGTGACAGTGTGGGTGTTGAATCCGTACTAGTTTGATGCTTTGAAAAGTTCTTGTAAGAAAAAAAAAACAATAAAAGTACTGACAGTGTATATATTGACAGGATGACTGGCTGGCTGGTACTTTTCCTTCATCTCGGAGCGAACAATAGTATATATTGTATATTATTATTAAGTTTTTTATTTATAATTCGAAAATAATGATAAATAATCGTATATGCTAAGTTGGGTTAGCAATTGAATTGAATTAAATTAAATTTGTATTACCTATACATATATGTACAGATAATGAGATATGCAACTTTCTATTTGTGTGTGTGTATATATATATATATTTATATATATACACAGCCGGATTAATAGGGGACTAAGATGGGCTAAAGCCCGGTGTCCCCTAAGAAATAGGGTCGCCGAAAATTTGGGACTATTATTTTTCTTTTAAATTATATATTGGTACAATTAATACCGTAATCTTTCTTGATGGTATTCCTCCGTACATCTTTTCGTATCCCAGGAGCAATTCATCAGGCAAGATGGATATTTAAAACTATTTATTGCTTAAAAATGTGTTTATTTTCTGAACAATTTGAACTAAATGCAAACGAAAAAGAAACAATCTATGATATTTGTATTTTTGTAGTATTTATTTATGTTAAATACTGGTTCTCATCACCTGTTGCTGCTATCGCCCCCAGTTTAGATTTGGAGTTTTTTAAAAGTCTTATGTTAGATGAAAAAATAGACTATAATATCAAGCATAAAAATAAAATTTTTTTGAACATTTATGATATTTAACATCAGAAACAGCAACATTAGAATTTTTTGATAAAAATATATCAATTGAAACTGAAAGAAAAATGGTACAATCAATTTAAAATAATAATTTTGATACTCAAAAAACTAAACGATTAAATTTAAAACAAAATAATAAATTATATAACTATTAATAGTTTAAAATTTTTTACTCGGCTTAATATATCAACCAGATTTTTTGATTATGAACCACAATTTTGGGATACTGATGAAAAATATAAAATAGGTTTTAATATAGTTCAATTATTAAAAGTTGTAAACGATACGGATGAACGAAGCATAAAACTAATAGAAGATTACAACAGTAGAATTACAAAATACGAGGATCAGAAACAATAACTTTTACAAGTTATTTGAGATTACTGCCAAAAGTATCCAGATAGTAAAAAGAATACATTATTATATACATATTAATTTATGTTTATATTATTTAATATTTTCTGTCTGTAATCAATATTAAAAATTATTTAGGAAATATTTTAATCAAACATTTTTAAACATTTGTATACAAATTAGAAATAAATTGTAAATAATTCAAAAATCAATGTCATTTTGTGATATTTATTTTTAAAGCATTTTAAAATTTTTTTAACAAATATGCATATATTATCAAATTTACTAAATACGTATTTTTGTAGAAGATGTAAATTTCTTTATATTTTATTCTATGTAATAATGTAATATTAATTTATATGAAGTACTTTATAAAATAAATACGGAAAACAAATAACTAACCCTTTAATCAAACTTTCAACTCTCTTGAGGCACGTTTTAGGGTTGATTAATCGTAACCAATCTTTACACATAATATTTTCATACATAAACAAATAAATTCTGAGAGTAAGACGATAATAATTACGAAGAAAAAAATTTACCTCTATAAATAAGAACCACCCTAATATATATATATATAGTAATTCCGGACATTTGACCTCTCGGGTTAGACAATTTACCCTCAACGAGTAAAATGTTGAATAATTTAAAATATTTTTATGTGTAATATCCAATTATGTTTTATTGATTCACATCATAAATAAGATATTTAGACATTTCGAACGGTATCTAACTCGTATTTTTTCACCGTTCTATTTTGCCGATTTTTCTATATTGTTATTATCTCACTCACTTCGCTATAAAAATAAAATCTAATATTCGTCTATCAAAAACATCAAAAACATCGTATATATCATGTTATAAGATAAAAATCATTCGGAAAAATGAAACGGTAACAATATGGAACAGGCCATTTTGAAATTATAACTTTTTGATCTCAAAGATAATGGGTTTATATTTACGAATATTCATTTCTACATAATTAATTTCCATGGTTGCAAAACCATTATTTTTGGTTTTCGTTCGTCTGACGCTGATAAATAGCCTTCTGGAGTAATTAAATTTTCGTCAAAACTGGTCCAATAGTTTCCGAGTCTCACCATTACAAACGTAAAAACGCCGCCTGTTATAATTAATTCTCCATCAATGGCCCCTCATCGTCGTAAAAAATGCGTAGAAGTGTTTTAAAGGAATCCATGTGTTACGCAGATCATCGCAGACCTATATTCATTTCTAGGACCGGTGGTTGACCATTCGGTTAAGTCTGAGATTTTCTTATGTCTTATAGCAGCTTTACGATTTTTATTTTTCAAACACTGTAGCCTATGTATAATATACACAAGCACGACGCTACCTCGAAATCTACCCGCGAAAAAAAACGATAACGGACTGCAAAATATTACGAATAACGTCCTGCAACAATATTTAGGTGCAAAATGAAATCGTGATCTACTAAAATATCGGTACCGTAACGTGCTTTCTCCCCCACCGCGTACATAATTATGTACATAACTATGTACGCACACATAGTCCGAACACTGTTGCCAAACGTGTGCGGAAAGGTCGACCCCTTCTGGTTGTCGACTCGCGGCTGGAAACCGGCTTGGCCGAGATGACGAACGACCCTTGTGAAAATATTTAACCACCTCATACGAAAAATGCACGTAAACACCATTATTGGCCGTGTGACGTGACTATGTATTGTACGTGCTCGTATATTATGCGCATATAATAATCGAATTCACGCCGATATGTCCAGATTAGCTTTCAGATTATCTGCAACGTTCCATTCGATTCTTCTTCTCGTTTCGTGCAGTCTTAGGACTGTCTATTTTAAACAGTTACGGGTAAAAATCGGTTTTGTCAATTGTTTAAATAAAAAAAAAAAAACCATACACAAAAAAAATAATAAAAAATAATGCACACTAATCTCTCCCTATTAAAAAGTACATGTAAAATACGAGTACACGGTCGTTTTGTATTTGGTATGTAAGAAAACGTCGTATTTCTCTCTATATCGTTAGTCGTAAATGCAAACGGAGTATCAATTAAAAATGTTGTGAATTCTTTGTTAATTCATTTTTTTTTTTTATTATTAGTTTTAAACGTTAGTTAATATAATTACTAAAATTACTTAACAACAGGCATATAAACGTTGAATAAAAAATGATTTACTTAAAATTATACGAACAAAAATATTAAATACGAAAATAATAAATGTAAATTAAATTAAAGTTAAATCGAGTACCCAGCAGCCTTAATAAATTTAAAAACTGCCAAAAATTACACGAGTGGAATGAGAGTTAAGGATATAATGTGTGTCTATTGGAGAGATGTTGTTAAGGGATAAAAACTGAAATGAATTACGACGTGGAGAAGCGAGAGGCGGGAAACCCATAACGATGCGGTAAAAATCCGTAGTTCTTTGTGTTTACTCGTCCACCGTTCGCACGTACGTCCGGTACTAGTCATCGTAAACGGTTTCGAACGGTTTCAATCGGACTGTCGACTTGGTATGAAATTAATAAAATGTGAGTGTGTGCAATTACGGACGAATTCTCTATCCTAGGTAATGAGCAACGAACAAGCGGCGTCACCAAGCGTCGCGAAAACCTACACGTAAACTTTGATGATGTCTGATACGGCGTGTTATAAATACGTCACGAAAAAGTGACCGAAAAGTCTGTCGCAAATTTTCGACTGGCCCCCGGCCAAAAGACACGTACGTGTCGAAATTGTACGGTCCGCGGATACTGTACGATCGGAAAACCTATTGGTCACGGAACTAACCTGGTTAGGACCATCTCGGACGTTGAATTTCAGGCATGGGAACCAATTCGGATGTATGTAGCAATACGTATATTGGTGCCGGCGGCGGCGGCGGCGGCGGCGGACCGGGTCTCGGAGCGGGAAACGGTCGGCGGGCGGCCGTCGGGTGTGGCCGGGGGAACTCGACGGCTCTAAATTTAGCGTTCCCGTGACACACGCCGCGAACATTTTATCGGCGGCGCGCTTACAAAACGCGCCGGGCGTGGAGCAACGTATTATATTTATCTTTTGGCCAGGGGTTCGTAAAAAAAAAAAAAAACAAACCAAAAAACAAAAAAAATAAAATTTAGAAATAATAAATCCGCGCGCGCGCCGTCTCCGCGATATTGGCAGAGATCCCGCCCGATCCCGATATACATTATTGTTCTGCTTGATATTCACCAGCCGACCGGATATTAGCTACATCGTCGCCGTAGTTGCTGTGTCGCGGACGACGATAGGACATTATTCCGATCTTTCGGCCTCTCTCCTCTACACCACTCTCTAATGCTGTCTCGCCGATATCTGTGTCAATGTCGACGTAGCCTATATAAAATAATAACAACAATAATGATATGCGCGTCGACACCGCCCGTTTTCACAGCACAGCGCGCAAACACCTGTAAACACACACGACGCGCCACGGGAGAAATATTTTTCATTTGTTTTGAGACAATACGGTGATAATGCACACGGGAGTTTAAAAGTCGGGAATCTAATGTTGCCAACGTCTGTGATAAATCATTTTTCGTGCAATGTTTTATTGTACAACAGTTTTTGAAAATTTAAGTTCTCGTTTATTGTCGAATTTCAGTTTTTAACACTCTTCCTAGCGACACATTCCTGTTTATTATCGTTCCTATTGCTTCCGAGGTTTTATTTCCACGATTTGCTCGAACGGGCCTCCGGTCCAGCTGCCTAATGTTTATATGATCAGAGTCCTATTATCAAAAATTAAAAATCGAATACGCATTTCATCCCTCGGTGAACGCATATACTATATGTTATTGTTACTCGTATATTGACAACGTAAAACTAGAAAAAGTGTTTTGTATGTTAATTGTGTAGGTGCGATGTCAAAATCAGGCTTTAACTCGTTCTATCTGTAGGCGATGACGTAATAAGTTTTGATTCTTCCACATGTGTGTATATATGTCGTATATGTCGTAGTATTCAATAGGAAGAAATTGCGTGGGGATCGAGTTCATTTTTTTTTTCATATCAAAATTCTGCTAGATATAATGATTTTCAAGTGCTAAATAAAAATATTCATTTTGATTTTAGAATATTATGATTTGGGCTAGTAGCTATTGTAAAATTATCCGATTTTTCGAATTCGAATGTTCGACAAAGGTCAAGGTGAATTAGTTCATCTACTAGTTCATCTATTATATTTTTTAGAAATATAGCCAAGATTTAGGAATGTCAAATTCGTGTAGAATCATAATAAGCCCGTACGCCTTCATCGCAATGACACAAACGACCGGATTTCCTCCATGGAGTGAATTCCCAATACAGAAAATTAGTTTCAAAATACATTTCTAATTACGCCGCCGATTCAGTCTCCTTTGTGTTTTCCGTCTTTTAGGCGTTTAGGCTTTGCTGGAGGATTCTCAGGTGCATTCCTTTCGACGTACACCGTCCTCAATACGGTATACCGCTATGGAATTTGCACAGCGGTGAAACTACGGAACGTAACACTATTATCCGTTTTCGGAATTTTACACGATTATGTACACCTACGCCTTCCGTTTTTTTCCGTACACTTGCGCAAATCAAGGGTCGTAGTGTTCGGACCTATGTTATCGCGTTGCATAAATATTACAGTCTCTATACCACACTTGTATTGGAGATATTGGTACTTTTTCGATCCCATCGAATAGAAAACTACTCGTGGACGCAAAGAGACGTAATAAATGTCACAATATCCGTCCCGATATTAATTTCAAATGTATAGGAGAATTATATAACCCGTCACCGTTATTATACACAGTGTAGTAACGCTTCACTTTTTGATAACATTCGCTGTCCAGTGAATCGAATCATCAGACTTTGACCGATATTTCGTTCCCCGGTAATGTTTAATTTCCTTTCCCTAGAAAGCATCGCGGAAATCCGCACGATGTCATCAACACGAAAATATATATATATATATATTTTTTTTTTTTCGAGGAATTAATTTTTATATTATATATTGTCGTCTGAACGATATATTACATGAAATGATAATGACTTCGATGAGCCCCATGAAACGTTGAATCTATCGAATAAATATATATAGTTGGAGCAAGGTACATTATTTAAAATCTTGAAAAGTTTACGATTTTATAATGACATCTCGTATTCAAATTATATTTTTTCACAACAATTTACTGTCTCTATTATTGCACGTTATTAATTATTAATATATACGTATATACAAGTGGGTCAGAAAAATGTGAATTTTTTAAATAGCTCTCATCAAAATTGAAAAATGTATATCCATGTTCTATCGTTGAAAACTTTCACTAAAGTACATTGTGTCATTAAAAAAGTTAAAAATAATAATAATAACGCTGTTTGACAACAATGTTTAGTGAATGATTATTGTCCAGAGACAGAAAGCTTAACGGTTTTTCGGTTTAGATTCTTTAATCTTTTCAACTGTGGTTCCGGTTAAAATTATTAAAAGTAGGTTTCAATTTATTTATTATAATACTCAGTAAAAAAATATATTTTAAAATAAAAAAATTAATTTCTATATGCGTGAATTTTAAAAACTACAAATAATATTATGCGTATATTATACTCCGTATAACGTCAATGAAAAACACAGAGTATTTATGAAAAAACTAAATTTAGCGAAACCGAATAGAACTGATAAATTCTTTACACCCAAATATCGGTTACGGTTTTTAAGAAAAAACTATATAACTGTTAGGTTTAGATTCCAGTATAATTCAAAAGGTTCTTGGATTAAAATCCGGTTCCTCATGCAAAAACCAATTTTTTTAAGTTTTTAAAAAAAAAAATTTTTAACTTAAGAGTATATTTTTAGAAGTATGTTTTGCGTTTAGTGACTTCAATAAGTATCAACTTATATACTAATGCGATTTTGATTTTCAATTCGTTATCGCACAGCCTTGTCGAATATATGTAATTAAAGTTTTTTTTAAACGTATAATTTTATAAAATATATAGACCGTAAATTATTGATTATAAAAATTACTGTATTTCGTTCTATTTATATTTTTCACAAAATACGTTCATCCGGTAAAGTTTTAATACATTTCACTACATCGATAAACGGTAATAATGCTTTCAGTTGGATTCCGTCTGACCGAGTTTAGACGTGCATAAGATGGTATGGGGACGTATCGTTTACGCGCGAATTGTTGCATGTGCGAGCATTATATATGTAAAACAGAAATCTTAGTTTAGGAAATGCATTTAGCCGATGCACGTCGATAATTCGATTGTTATAACGTGTAGCTATTATTAGACGGCTATTATGTTTTTTTAACAAAGTATATCAAATGTGATTAAGTCATAAAATAATGTCGAGTGGTATTTCGAAACGCTCTGTTGCCAAATTATCGAAAAATGAGTCATACGTCAATACATGCATAGAAAATGGTAGCCAATCAATGGAAACCGTCAGATTTAATGAAAACGTACTGTTTTTCGCATAGAAATTAATTTAAAACCAGTTATGACAGTACGTTCATATTGTGTTCAAAAATATTGTAAAGTTTTAAACAGGTACTGAACTACATTTTCTTTATGTTCATCTGCATGGAAGGCGGTATTTGTTGCATAAATAAATCGTGCAACTTGGGTATTCAAATTATGTTTATTAGCTTCTGTTGTTCGCACAATAAATGGATTTAATGATGGTGACAGATGAGTGGTCTTTTTCTTTTTACCATTATTACTTTCTTATATGAATAAATAAATGTAGTGGACACGGACTGAAAAAAATCAAGTTCAAAAAATAAGGACCACTCTAGATTTTAATATCAAATAGACGAATTTGGTATTAAATTAATAGGTTATAATTACATTAATCAGTAAAAAAAAAAAAAATAATAATAAAATAGAATTATTTTCTAAAGAAAACAATCGCTTATAATTTGAAACGTAATCAATTTAAATGAATACATTTTTATCATACTACAACGGATATTAAAAAACATTTATGTCTAATTTTTTTTTTTGTAAATTATAATTTAATTATATAATTATATATAATGTACATATAATATATATATATATATATATATAAATATAATGATTACATTATTTATCAAATGCACTTGTAATGTAATAATTTCAAATATATATAGTCCGGCACTGGTTACGAGATAATCTTTCTGGAGACGAAAAATAAAACTCCCCATGAAAACATTTTACTAAGACTTTGATTGAGTGGATATTATAATATCATTAAGTAAGCATAATATAATAATTAAAAGTCTGTCAATAATAATATTATTCAAAAATTATTTTAAACTTTATTACATTATATTTTTATGAAATAATTGTTGTATATTACTCGTCCACTTATGAAATATCTTTAATGAAAAACCAGTTAAATGTTAGTTTACGGAACTAAAATGGGATGGACAAATATTGTGTTAAAAATACAAGTACGATTATTATTTCTGTAAAACATATTTTTTATTTTATTATTATTATTTAAGAATAAATTGTTTTATCTATACACGTTTTTTGTTGGGATTCACGCGGTTTAGTGAGTCATACTACAGTTGTTAGACTTTGGAGTTTATCCAATATCCACCGTAGTAATATATTTCATATATTTCCTATTGATAATTAAATTAATGCTTTCCAAATTATAAATCATTTTTCCCACTAAATGTTTACTATAGTATTTTTGTATATAAAAGAAACTATACATACATTTTTTATGTAATATATGACTTAAGTACAAAAAAAAACTCCTGATATAGTGCAATGGGTACAAAATGAACCACGAAAAATATGAAATACAATTGTGGACTGCAAAATATAAAATATTTTGAGAAAAAATAAATTTTGACACTTTGTATATATCCAATGTCACGTATATATCCAATACGTATTATATTTATTGGGTTTTGATTTTGATTGATAACGAACAAAAAAATACGTTTAACATTATAGATTTTTGTTTTTATATGTTTTATTTTCTAATTATTTTAAATAACATAATATAATTGTCGTATAATATACTGACTTGTACTGTTTTATTTTCTCCATTTAGATTTCATTATACGATTCGGTAAGGGGTCAGCATCAATCGATTACAGAAGAGGGTTAGAAGAGATATGTGCAAAAAAATTTAAATCATCCATACGTATATTACCATTATCGCGGGTCAGGTAAAATGTATTGTACATTTCGATTGGATTTTGAGTAGAAAATAGCTTCGGAGGGATATTTCTCCTCCCCCAAACATCCTAATGATTTGAAATACGTATGTTTAAGCGTATTAATATTATACTCTCGAGCGTTACGCGCTGAATGTGATATACATATTCACTGGGCTTAGGTACAGCATGTAAACAAAATAAATGGAATTTTAGAGATTTTAATGAAAATTTACTATATAATATTATTAATAATTGATTAAGAGGACGTTGTATCCGGAAGGGTCGTTTAAATTAGAAAAATAAAAAATACTGGAACGAATAATAAACAGGAAAGTATTGTAAGGAAAAGCATTACATAGGAAACTGACATTTGGGAAAGGTATTTTGCGGAAAATGTTATTTAGGAAAATAAATGTCAGATAAGATTTTACCCAGAAAATGAAATTCGAGGAAATATATCACAGCAACTTTTTTTACAATTTTGGAAATTATCATATAAGAATAAAATGTCAACAATTGTTCGGAAATTGGTCGAATAATGTATGGGAAACCTAATCTAACCACATGGAGAAAGTTATTGTAAGAAGGAGGAAATGCTTTTACTCGATGGTCATTTTTATTATTTTTTTTCTTTTTTACTGATGTACCTGTTGTTTTTGTTGTCATTAACAGCACCGTGCAATGATAGTTTATCATACACTTATACTATACTATACTTAGGGTGAATTTCGTTTTTCAAATCATCCTCCGCCGATACTATTTGTCTTATAAATCGTCGCGATTATTGTAATATATACACACATATATATATATATGTAAAGGTACGCGTAAAGTCACTATTTCTCAACATATAAGTATATTGTATATATAAAGATATTTTTATTTTTTTTTAACGTGATTCCTTATAAAAATGGATGTTTTATGTTTCTGTTTCCTGTTTACTGTACGATCTCGCTTCGCAGTATACGGCACATTATATCGTCAAAACCCCTACGCCGGCGCCACCGTCTTTGCGGAAGTTGTAATTTATTGTAGAAAACTTTCCAAGAAAATAAATTTTTCTCCTATTTGGCGCTGATCCGCGTTCAATCGTCAGTTTTTTGTTTTCATACGCTCAAACGATAATACGTTAAAAGACGACATGACATTCTATACAATCAACGACAGGTTTTCCTTGACATTTTGTTCACATTTAAATTTATTATTTTTTCGAAAAAACCTGAAAGCGATATTTTCATTCGTTTCATTATGAAACCCGAGTCAAGCATATAGTATGTATTGTATTATTATAAATATCAAATAGTTGTTGTATACACGAGTTTTTTTTAATTCCGTAAAATTTAAAAATTATATTTTAAAATGCATGTTCAATTTCTTATTGATAAACTTAAATACAAAAAAATTTTGAACTCTAATGTGAAACCCCTATACGGCAATTGTGAAAAATATATATTGTATAAATGTGTTTTCTCCAAGATAATAATATAATCGTGAAACTCGTTCATTAGTTCCGTTTAAAATAATAAACGATTTAATTATGTTTTTTTATATCAACTATCTAAAATGAAATGATATGTCAACAGTAAAATTAGTAAAATGTTTATATACATGTACATGTGAGTGTATGTGTGTGGTTCGGTAAATTATGATAAATTAAGAAAACTAATAATTCCCGGCGTATGTTATTTTATTCTATAGCTTGTATAATATTATGATACATTTTTTAAATATGTAATTTATAATTTTTCTAAAAATGGTAATAAACAATGGATGCTGTAAAAGATTTAAAATACATTTTTATAAAATTAGACAAAAAACGTGCTATATTTAGCCTAAAATTGATCGAATTATTTCAAACTTTTGTGGATATTGATGTATAAATAGTCTCAAGTACACGGTTAATAAAAGTTTTTTGTTTTTGGAATAACAGCAAAAAGACAACATTTAATTATAGTTATATGTTATTGAATATTTTATTTTATTTTATTGCCAAAACTATAAAGTATACATAATAAATGTTATGTCGAATAGCGTTTTAAATGGGTATAACGTGTATAATAATGTATAGTATACATATATATATAATATATGTAATACGTGTTTATTGTAGATGATAAAAAAAAATAGAAGAAATTGGCGTTACTGACAATTCTTAAAATTTATATATTTTTAATAGACTATTAATAATAATGTATTAAAATGTAAAAACCGTACGCGCATCGGCGGTTAGACGCCTGGTCATAACAAGCGTACCCCCATGCTGTTATATTGCATACTCGCGACGCCGACAAACGTGCAGCTAATAATAATAACAATGACAATACGTGCGCGCATTATAGCATTACAGGTGCCAATAAAATGTAATAGTTAACTTTAACGTTTTTAAACGTGAGTACACACACACACACACACACACATATATATAATCGTCGAAGTGATTATAAATTAATTTATTTACGGGAGTTTTATCATGAATTTTAATTCGAGAGCAATGAAAAACCATAGCGATGCTAGTGTTTCGTTATAATTAATGAATATGAAAAATATTATGCTCGCCTTGTGAGTTTAAAAAATAATTTTTCTCGCAATTTCCAGGTTGTTTTTTGTTGCTTTTAAGGAAACTGTCGAGAAAATCGATAAATGTGTCAAACCATGTACCGACCGAATACGATTTGCTGTTAAAAAGTAACACGAAAGATCAACTGAATACTTAAAAAATCATATATATTCGCTTTGATGAGAATCCCCCCCCCCAAAAAAAAACGAAAAATCGCGTTGTTATTAGGGGAAAACGTTTTTCAAAATCATTTAGTGCACCGCACACGCACGTGATGTTCGTCTATTTCCGTATATACCTACTGCCGTCGCTGCGTCGGTATTTATCCTTCACAAGGAAATCGCAGCCTAAAGTTTTTTAATGGGTTTTGGCGCGAACTTAACGCGAATGTAGGCGGTTTGGATAATATCTGACTCTCGAAGTTTTTGGCACGCGCGTTCACTCCCGTGTATTAACCTTACTCGCGCTGCAACGAGTCATCTGTAAGTCGTCTCGCGAACGTACATAATATTATATAAGACGCGAACGTCTTTTTTGTCATTACGCGTTTGTGTGTATATATATATATAGCACCTGTACGTGTACTAAAAGTATTTTAAATGCATTTTGTGCACTCGGTTTGCGAATCACGAAAGCGTGTGTTCTCTAACACATACCGACGTTTTGATGTTTCGCCGTATATAAAGACGAGCATTTTTTTACCGCGAGCCTGCAACTATCTGCCAACATTTTAAACAAATTTTTTCATTTCAGTGTTTCTTTTATACATTGTCAAATCGTTTAATGAATTCTTATAGTTCATTTTCAAAACTATATCTGAAAAAAAAAATGTAAACTTTTGATTTTCTTATGGCAACTTATATTTTTTTCTCCACCACTATATCTTACAGAACTATCATATGAATAAATGAAAATGCTTTGTCATTTTTTTAATTTCGATATTGCGTTCAATACTTAAATTTTTGGTCGTTTTACCGTGCAAACAGAAATCCTAATGTTTTCATTAAGAAATTAAATAAGTGGGTATTTGATTGATAGTAGATAATGGTTTTAACTACATTGATTCGAACTGCAGAGGTGTCATTTGAAGGAATTAGACTATATAATTTTGCTTTGCTATTTTCTTGAGATAATATATTATTTACTTATGAATCCATATAAAATAATTTCGCCGACATTTTTTAATGTATATAATACTAAATATTAACGATTTTTTTTAATAGTGTGTGAGATTATAAAAAAAAAAATGGAGCAGTGATTCCTGGTGTAGTAAACTAAAATAATTTATGTATATATATAAATATATATTATTTCGTGATGATTTTTGTTTCGTATACCTGCTAATAGGTTATTACGAATTATTTTTTTCAAATGATAACATACCTAAATTCTCTAAATGCTTATTAAAACAAATAATTGTTTGTACGAAATATACATATAATATAAATAGAGAGATAATCTATACGCTTTTGATTTGCATCAGTGTATATTAATGTATAGGTAAAAGTAATCGGATTAATTGATTAATTACTGCGTGCTTTGGAAAATGTTAAGAACATTAAATACCAGAATGTTTGAAACCCAAATCACAAAAATTATACACAATAACCGCGTATACGTATTTCGACAACTACGTATACGCGGTTATTGTGTATAATTTTTGTGATTTGGGTTTCAAACATTTTGTGTATAAAATAATCACAAGTTCTCTTATATATATTTTATTAAATACCAGAAATAGAATAGTAAACTAATTATTATTTATTGACAATTTTGTTCATTTTACTCCGTGCGCCATTATACCTCAGGTTATTTTATGGTTTATGTTTTGAATATTTTTTTTGAGGTTATGTTTACAAACAAAACATACACGCACACACACACACACACACCACACAGATATAAATATAATATATGTACAATATATTATACATTATATACTCTGAAAATTTCAATAAGAACAAAAAGAACCGAATGTACATTCTTTACAAGATACTGTTCTGAAATAAAAGTGTCATGACAATAACGTTCACAACTTTAGAGAAAGTTTAAAATAACGAGAGACAAACATTTTTACATTCTAACGCATACCACGTGTACCGAGAACGGAGTAAATTTTATTACGTCAATGATATTTTTATCGAACAATTTAGTATCTATCAATTTACTTTGACTATAAAAGAGAAAATAATAACAATTGCAGTCTTTTTTCCAATTTTGTTTTTATGCTCCATCATTTTTTCTTTTTTCCATCCACTGTATACAATCTAAAAAAAAAATTATATGCTATTGTGATGTATTCACAAATGCAATATGGCTTGAATGAGAGTTTACAGTTAATAAATACGCCAAGGATAACATGAAAACATAATATTTTTATTTCACTTTTTTAAAATCCTACGTTATCTTCAAATACACATATACATACACAAACTTACATATATATATACAATGTACCAAAAAACTTTTTTATATAATTTTCCAAAAGTTTTACAATATTTTATTCGTTTTGAAAATATTCGTCGATAGAAAAACTCGATTAGGCCGCAGTGTATAAAACAGTAGTTTTTTAAATACATTTTTTGTTTCTCAATATTACATCTTTAACATATACAGCATTATGTATATTACTTTTGTCAAGCATATACTTATATTTCAATAAATGATATTATAATATTCGGTTTTTAATGATTGATTTTATTTGCATTTCAGCGACAAAATATAAACAAATAAACGAAAATTCAAATACAAAAAATATGTGCGAACCACATAGTTTTTAAATAAATATTTATATAAAACTAAACAATCAAAATATTAGTTTAAATCATTACCTAAGTTAAAGAGAACGTGAGTTGATAGTTATATGCTGATGGCAATTGTTGATATTAATCACTATATTATTTATTATAGCTTATATTTTATCAAAACATTAAAACAGCAAATACTGCAATTTTTACATATTATATTTTATTTACGAGGATAATCTTGGTTTCTGTCCAGAAACCTGTAACATATATGTCATCAGTATAATAACTGTCAATACTTTTTTTTCATCTCATTCCAACTTTGAGCAAAATTTAATGACTAGGACAGTAAACTGTATATAGTAATATCATTATTAAACTTAAAATGTTAATCCGAACGCAATTTAAGCATCATCTGGCAGTTCATTTTTGAAATTAATAGACGACGAACATGCTAAATCTAAATTTAATTAATTATATCGTGTAAACCTTTTCTCCGTACTATTCAACAACTTTATCCATCGCAGCATTAGTTTTTTTGAAACGGATCAATTATTGGATCGTCATTTGTCAACTCATCAAAATCTTCTATTTTTTTTTTCTTTTAATACATACGATTAATTTTTGTTATTGCACAGTAATATAGTGACTCACGCGATGACTTGTCCATCGGAAAATTTCCCGATGCGGCAATCCGCCCCTGATGGTTAGGTTAGTCTATTAACGTTACGTTTAGTCTATATGCGATTAGATAATCGTATCTAATAGATCAGTACACCATGTTTCATGCGGAATGAACCCCTAGACATAGTTTAATAAAAATGACACTTACTGGTAACAGTATTAGGTTACCATCATATTATTCAAAAGCGGTAACGTTATATTATACAACCTTGGGTTGTAAAATAAAGTCGACAAAATTTTAGACGAGCAATAAAAATCGAGTCTAGCGAGGATTGGACGCGGTCCATAGAAACGATTGTTCCATAACTTTTTAATTTAGAACCGAAAAAATAAAATGTGTTCGCAACAGTTTACATAATTGTTTTCTTTTATATGTTACGCATTTCTAATATTATTACTCCATTGCAATGTTTATTAGTTGTGTCGTAATTTATAAACACGTTCAATGACTGTGTATATATTTAAATGATTTCGAATTCCACAGTTCAGATATATGAGATAGTTTTAAATTTAATATGTATAAGACATATTAATCAAGAGTATTGCGAAAAAATCGTTATTAATTACATAGTCATGAGTGTTAAAACATTCGCATATGCGACCTAAATTACAGTATGTTAAATAATTAAGTACATTACAAGAATAATTTTCATTGTATAATTATAGAAATAAATATAATTTAATGAGCTGACATTATGTGAGTAATAAAATTTGAAAATATCTGAAGCAGTTTGGAACCTTGTACATAGAATGGAGCTATAACAGTACCACAATAATAATAATGATAATGACAATGACAATGACAATGACAACAATAACAACAACAACAACAAACAACAACAACAACAACAACAACAATAATAATTAATAGGTATGTTAATGTATATTATAATCTTCTGCGTTTAAACAAATCTAATTTGTTATTTTTTCTGCTTATTATATGAATATGAGTGATATGAAAAAGGATTAAATAACCATAAAGTTATACATTTGTATAAATAGGGATTGTCATTGTGGTTTTATACACGGGATATCAATTACAAACCAAATATTAATTATTAGAAAAAATGTTGGAAACTATAATGGACATCCGAATGATTTCAAATATCAGTATTTTCTTAATTTATCATTCTGAAATTATTTTAAAGTTAAATCGAGTATCGGATTACAATGCATCCCGTAGAAAGTCATATTGTTAAAAATGTACAAAATGACTGAAATCTAGCTATCGTACTAACACGTGAGTTCTTCCTGTAAAGCCGTTTTTTCTTCATTGAATTGGCGTTATTTGCGATAGAAATTTAGTCTCCTATATTTTACCTCTTAACAAATGGTCAGCTCCGATACCATCAAAATACAATTTTGTTATTGTTCTTTATATTAGTATCGGTCGCACTCTAACCGCACAAACTGATTCTCAATAATTTATTTATTCCACCATTGAGATTATAATAACATTCAATTATTTTTTCCTAGAATTCATATTTATATATATAAAAATTGCATAATGGATGACGGGATAATCCGAAAAAGTTTGAGGTAGAGGCGAATCGCCGTCGTCGGGTTCCGCTGAATATTCGTCACACGTACACACGGAACATACGGTGGCCGCGATCCAAATGATCAAATATAGACGAATCGCCAAGATAAAGCCGATAGAGCCAAAAAAGATTTATAGAGCGTAATCACGTAAATACAAGTACATTAAAATTAAGCACATGTGAATATTGATAGTGAATATATAGGTGGACCGTGTCAAGCTTTTTTTTTAATTCGTGTTATGAAAGCTGTGTGACAAACCTCTGTAATTTTAATAGAAAAAAATGTCTTCATAACGTATGGAAACAATCGATTTTTCTGTCCAAAATACAGATAAATAAATCTCTAGAGATTTAGAGTCGTACAGAGCTATTTCTCCATTTAAAGATCGGGGTTTCCATGTAAAGCGATCTTTTAGAACATGTGTATGAGCGTGAATAGATAAGAGCATTCATTAAACCAAAATGTATGATTTTCACACTGCACGTTGTCGTAAGACCAATACATTTCTTACTTCAGTTGTGCATTTTGACAAAGTAGAAATAGATCAACGTAAATCAAGGGGCCTCAAAAACAAGATTTATGCGCACAGATCACAGAACTCATTGTTGCGGCCATTGGTATCGTGGAGTGCGTATAATTATTATTGATTTATTGTTATAACGTTAAACCATTTTCAATATAAAAACGTGCAAGAACGTATTTCGATCGAAATTTAAAACGAAACCAAAACGTTTAAATATAACTGTAGTCGGTTTTTGAGAAAAAAAATATTTCGTTCTCGGTTAATACCAGTTTTAGCTAGTTTCAATTTATTTTTTATAACACCTAAGAAAAAAAAATTAAAAAAAAATTAGTACCGTCAAGTTATTAATTAATCAATTAAATTAAGTAGGCTGCAACTTTTAAATTGCCAGCTTTATTCGTTATTAATTGTTATTTGATATCTATGATCAATACTATATAATGTATATTTCGTCAAATGTTCCTTTGCAGTTTAACAGCAAATTTTCTATTATCTTTTTTCGTCGTGGATTGTGTGCATAACGTACGTTTTGATTTTCTTGTTAGTAGTTTGGACTTCAAATATCTTATTAACACTGCGATAGCGTTTGTTTCAATTTGGTGTCTGATTGTTTAACTCCCTACACGTATTACTATTTATATTAACACCATAATACACGTGTTCAACATATGATTTCCAATAACAATGATAATGGTAAACTACAATAGTAAATTTTTGACAATGACATTAATGACGTTCGAGTAACGTTCACATTTACCGAACGCATCGGCAGATGTCTACGCGTAAGTACTCGTCGTCTATAGCGGCGGTGCATTTAGAATAAATAAACTCGGCGGAGGTAAACGATATTACTATTAATAACGGGCGGATGCTGTGTCTGCGGGACAACGCGTATTATTTAAAGCGGCGGTGGCGGCGACGGCGGCGCTCGCTCTACGGCAAATAATAATAATACAAACACAAGCACACGTAAACATGTATATTTATATACACGATTATATATGTATATATATATTAACCTCATTTGCTCGGTATATTTCGAGACGTGCACACACACACACACACAGCACATCCATATACATTAAACCTAAAAAATTTCTTCTTTATACACGCGAAGACGACTTCGAGTTCCATCAATCATTCAATTACGTGTAACATGATTATTGTCGATAAAGGCAAGTACAATTTTTGATCAGAATTCGATCATGTGGTAGGACATTTTATGAATAATAAAACATTGTGAAAAAGACAAAGTGGCAAAATTAATTAAATGTGCGGGGGGTTATGCAAATAAAATTAAACGAAATTCGCAATAATATATAATATAGAGATGATTAAAAATTTAAATAAATCAATAGGAGTAACTTTGCTAAGGAAGAATGGAACAGTGAGAACGTGAAGTACATGAAATACTGTAACATAAAATTTAATATTTGATAATATCGTATGGTGTTTTAAAAAAAAAAAATTTTTTTTTTTGTTATATTAACGTATATACTTGTTATAGGTGCTTAACTTGATCTAAGTAATCGTGATACGTATATTTAGGTGCGTGTGTATTCACACGCCGGTCGATCGAATGACCGCGAATCAAGTCAATCATCATCTTGGACGTGTACGCTAAGTTCAGTTCGTACGTATAGTGTTACGTTCGCAATACACATTATTTACCGGGTTTAGCTAGTCACATTATCATTAACGTGATATAGTAATATACGTGCGACAATATCTCAAACAGGAACGGTCGTATTATTATTACGGCGTGTTATATATATATATATTGGCGGTTCCTTAGGCTTTGGACGTATAGTCTCGCCGTTATTTATTTATTTATCGTAATTATCGACGGGTAAAAGCATTTTAACAATGTATACGAAATAAATAATACAGTGGAGAGCGAGTTTTTCGTACTGATCGTACGAAAATTAAACAATCCGAGTTTAACGTTTGACCGTTTGACGCTCTCAGGTTCGCATACACCATTCGTTTTTAAAACCGCAAAACAGTCAAGCCGAAATGTCTGTTATTCAACCGTTATTCTCTCGAAGAGATATCAATTAATCTATAGTTTTGTACAAAACTAAAATCGAACCGGCTGGCGGCACATTTGTCAAAACGAGACCAGTCTCTAAACATTGTTTTTCCTATCACGTTGGAGCCGCCGCACACGCGTCTCTCAGCTGTCGCCAGTCGGTATATACGTATGTTTAAAATTATAATTTAATTGTGACACTCCGTATCCGACTAATGAAATTTATCTCCACGCCGTCATCGTTATCCTTTTGCTGCTGACGGGACGGGTCGTACGTACCTGTATAGTTTCATTTTACTCTCGCGACTACTATACACGCAGATACGTACACGATAAAAACACACACGTGCTTAAATATGTTTATGTCAACGGCTATGAAATAAAAAATCCTTTCTTCTTTTATTTCGTTGACATTTAACACACATTTCGGTGGCGGCCTGTTAATTTTAGGCCCGGTGTGTAAAATGAATTAGAGGGCGCATGTAAATAATGAACGATACAGAATAAAGAGGGTTTCTGCAAAGTTCAAATGAGTAACAATTATGCTAGCTGTGCAGTTCTGTTTTTTTTTTTTTATATAAACGACGAAATTTAAACTTTTTACTTAAATCGTATACGTTATGTCATATGTTTGTAAGTCAAGGTATTTGAAAGACAGATGTTACGTATTTCAGAAATATCTTTTACGTAACATTTTATTTGACGAATGTAGCGTATTCATTACAGTTTAAATAAGTAGGTTATATATACTTCAAATTTACAAACGTTGATTATACTCGTGCCAAATGTATTAAACATATAATTAGTATTTAAATGTGAAATTTAAATATATTTACCTAAGTATATTTTAAAAAATATTGAAATTAAAAAAAATAAATATATTTTTTTACAAAAATGAAAACCATGAAAGTAGATCATTTAATTATCTAGAAATTGAAATAAGAGTTTTAGAATTTTGACGCAAATCAATTTATCACACTTTATTATTGCATAGGTTGATATCAGTAACGATGAATTATCCACACAAAATATTAGGAAAAAATCTAAATGCTAAAACGTAGACGTCTTAATTAGTCGACAAATAGATATATTATTTAGTCAGTTATTATCTGACTAAATAAGAACTCACATGTTATGTGAAAACCGACGGTTAGCCGTGAGATTGTCGATTGTTCAGATAAAATGTGCTAACGAGTATACATCATGAACTATGTTTACTTACAGATCTGGAACGCATATTTAAATAACTTGATTTTAATAATAACTCTTACTTTGCACAATTTCCGTATGTGATTCCAGTTTTGTACTTAACATATATAGGGAATAGTAGTGATTAATAGAATTTCAGTGATACTCCCCGTCCTTTTCGAGACAAAAAACGACACCTTTACCACCGGAAGGTTTTGTACTCGCACGGTGACGAAAAAAAATACTAAACATACAAAAATATGATAATAAATCGCGTTTTTTTTCGTGCGGTATCGTCGGTGACAGTTTAATTTTCCGATATTACAACACATATTATCACATGCAAACCTTTTTTAACACACGATTATTGTGATCTCAAAACGTTTTCTATGAACACACGCGGAATGCATTTTAAAAGATTATTGAACGATAAACAAGGCGTACAACATTTGTATGTACATACGTATGTGTTATAGAAATATTACATATGTACACAATATTGATGAAACAATGTTTCCGAAACTATAAATTACAATTATGATTATAGGCTGGTGTGTAAACGACACGTAAATCGTATATCATCAAAAGAAATTTGAAATCATGTTCGACGTTTAGTAGTTTAGCTGATAAAGCATGTAAAGCATTTTCATTTGTATATCGGACTTCGGAGTTTAACTTTAAAATATTTTTACAAGCTCAACAGATAGTATAATATTAAGTACATTTAACGATTAAATTGATAGTTTTATTAAAACGATTCGATATATATATATATATATATTGTAATTTAAAATTTATAATATTCATACATTTATGTATTAATTATTTTTATTTTTTGTTTACAATTAGAAATTTTTTAACAAATTAGCTGTTCAGAAAAATACCTGTTTGTATCCTATGCATTAATGACTCAGCTTGTTTAAAAAAAAATAAAATAAATATACGACAGAAAAAATATATAAATTGTTAGCATTCATTCATTTGAAGAAATAGTATTAACTTACAGTAGTTTACTGATATTTTTTATTTTTTTTTATCTAAAATTCTTTTGGGGTTTACGTAGTGTTATGAAGTATTTGAGCATTTAAATATTTTTGTTGGTATTGAATACTTTTTGAAATATTTTCATTTTCATACATTCAATCAAGTACGTTAAATACAATTGCCAGTGTTAAATATAATAACTATTTGAATACTTTCGTTGTTTTCTACTCATCCTAGACTTAATATCATCGTTTACATAAAAAAACAGATTGTAAGAGTGACAACTGATAGAACAATTTAATATTCGTCTAAATTTTGCTAACTATTACTCTTCAAATAGCTTAACAATACATTAAGCTATCTTATTTTTTTATCCTGTAAGCAGAAAATATAATTCATTTCACTTTTCATTCTAATCACGATAAATATTGCCTATTGATAAGACGAAATTTTATACTTATAGAAATATTTTCATCTTAGTATTTGAATCGTTTGAAATATTCGACTAGTGTTATGTATAATTTAAAACAGTATTTTTTACGGCACTAGGTTTAGGCGTTTTAAATTTTAAATTCTAAATAAAGAATTAAAATAGTGTGGTAATATGACTAAATAATTACATTCGTAATTATTATTATAAATATTATTATCATTCGAAATCAGTATTATAATCTATATTTTAACGAGGCGTTTAGCGGATTGCAATTAAGCCAATGTTACGTACGTTTAACGTTTTTAGTATAAAAAAAAACCCTCAAAAGCTTTCTGTGGAAAAAAAAGAAATAATCGAGCTCTTATGCACGCATTTTTATTACGCATCCGAATTCGTTCAGCCGGGTTTTTACGCGTATAACGTACACTCCGCAGATGATTACACAGTTATCTTTCAAACGCTATAAATTTCCATCTGGCGGCCCGGTCAAAACTTTGTTCTAAACGATTTTTTGCGAACATCTATTTTTTTCGGGCCCGCGGTATCGCACGGTTATTCGGAAAGTCCATTCGTGATAATAATTATTATTATTACTATAACGGTTTAACTCGACCGTCATTGGTTTTTTTTTTTTTTAATTGTATTATTTAGTCGTGTTGTTCCAATTAATTTCATCTGACCGCCCGCCGCAGACATTGTGAAGTCAAGTTGACGGAAAATCGTATACACGTGCGGATTTAAATGAACTCGTACGTGTTTCGCGTTAGAATTATAATTATACTGAGAGGAAACTTCGGGAAACTTCGTACGACAACACGCGGAAACGGCGTAAACGGCGTAAACGGTATAAACCTTGACGTCGAATATCGCAAGTGGTACGTAATGCGTTCACGCGTGTCACTTATTGTGTGCGTCGCGTATGTAAACCGACTGCGACGCGTATATATTGATCATTTCGAAACGCGGTCTGCACACACACACACACGGTATAGGACTTTGAATTGATAACGATTTCTAAAAATCTATTTATCGTTTTAGAACGGTTACGAACTTAGCAGGCGTTCAAAGTGTAACAATGGTATTACGACTAGGAACTTTGTCCATATATTTTTCATCGTGGTTTTTCGAAATTCGCACTTCACGCGTAACTTAAAAAAAAAAAAAACAAACCGTGACAAACGATTCATTCCGAGTACTATTAAAATACCGTACGTTTATATTTGTAAAAAATTACAAGCACACGTCCAACAACGGACATGTCGACGGTTTTGCCCATCCTAGTCGTTGTTTGAATTAAATACGATGGTGTGTGCGTGCGCGGAACGCAAATAATACAACCATTTAAATGCGTGTCGTCATGAATCGACAACGGATACACGCGCGTTTGCCGTATACGAAAACGGTTTATCGTGTCGCGTATTATTCCGACGACAAATGTGCGCGCATCATTCCTTCCACACATTTGTAACAATACGAATTATTCCTCCTGTTCGACTGTTTACATTTTACTTTTTCCTCTCTTTCTAATTTTATTTTCTGTCGGATTTCGTTTTCTATGCCACATAACACACGTATACATATATTTTTTTTGCCATTTATTCAATCTTATTCCGTCGCACCTACTATACACGTATATGTATACTATACATACTGCTGCTGTTCACCATCACTGTATACTCAGTTGTTACCATTATATTTATTATTGACGCGACGACGTCGCGCTGTCGGGAATATTTTAGAAAAAAACAACACACACATATATCTATATATCTGTACAGGGTGGGCGATTCGTTAAAAACGCTATTCCGTATTTATTTTCACTTTATGTTCGATTTATTTATCATATCACTATTGATTAGCGCTATTTAAAACACAAGACCGCACTACTTTACAGACGAACAAGTATAAAAATAAAGAAATTTGTATATTTGACTTTTTTAAATCTGCATCATTTAAATTTTTACCATCAACTATTTACATTTTTACATTTATAATAATTGTTTTAATTATTTTTAAACATTATTAAAAATAAAAATTGACCGGTTTTTCGGCCGTTTATAAACAATGTAAACAAGCACACACATTTTTGGCAGACGTATCAGCCAACCTCCACGTGGCGTCTCCTGAATAACGATAATAGGCTGAAGGGGCTCAACTCAACAGCCAAAAAATATTTGATGGACTCAACTCTGACAGCCCAAAAGTTTTTGCAGGACTCAATTCAATATTACCGACAACTCATGCTACAAACAAAATATAAAGAACAAATGGAATACAATTATGTACAATACATGACGAGATGAAATATCGAGATTAGAAAGAAAAACTCCCGTCTATAATAATTCGAAACGAAGTTGATTCCGGTACACAGGACGATAGTTAAGCATTGGGTATACATATATTTCCGGAGTCGTTAAAAAAAAGTAAACGTTATTTTGTACAAAAATTAAAATAAGAGACTGAAATATTATAACCTGCTGCAGGCTTCTCTTTTACTAGGAACAACTATAATATAATACGAGTATATAGAGCAGGGGTCGGGAACCTGCGGCTCCGGAGCCGCACGCGGCTCTTTAACATGCAACCTGCGGCTCTTTGGAAAATTCATCAAATCAATATATCGAGACCGTAAAATATAAATTATATTATACCTGCGTTATTGAAAACTTCAGATCACACGCCAGAATTGAATAAGCTGTGCGGAGAAATTCAGTGTCAAAAATCCCACTAATATTAAGTAGATAATTATTTTGTGTGTGTTATTGTATTAAAATAAATAATGTTATATATGTATAAACAATAATAATAATAATAATAAATTAATGTAATAAATTTTTCTATATTTTCTAAATTAAAAAATTTGAAACGTATTATTATGTTGTATTTAATGCCTATCAATTTCTTAATGAAATAATAATACTATCTCTATTCTAATATTCTATACTAACAACTACTATGAAAAAAAAAAGGTTGTTCAAACCTGTGCGGCTCCCTGGACGTCATGGTTTTGTAATGTTTTGAAAAAATGGCTCTTTCTTACGAAAAGGTTCCCGACCCCTGATATAGAGAATACTTGTTATCAGAATTTTTACATTTTTATATTATATACGGCACTACTCTAATGACTATACACACAACACACACACACAACACACACACACACACACAAACACACTTAATTTTTGCTTGATTACTTACGATTATATATGAGTATATACATATATATATCATTGAACTGTATCGTTTAAAAAGAAAAAGCGAGTATAATTTTATTTCCGAAATTTAATAGCTTTTTCGTTTTATATACACATTTTAAAATCGAGTTCCATTTCTCGTTTTCATATATATATTATTTATGTGCAAAATCGCCTATCTAGTTACTTACGTTCATCAACGACTTATACTACAAAACGAATTACTGAATAAAGATCGAGTTGAGAAAAAAATAATTTGCTACGAAAATCTCATCATGAAAACGTCATTTGACAAATGATTTGGCGAAATTGTAAAATTCAAATAGGCCCACCAGTCGTGTGTTGTAAACCGAACATTTATGAATCGTTGTACGTATATTAACACTATTATATAAACCAACAATTTATTGTATAATAAGACGCGGTTCATTATTTTCGCGTAATTCTGTTTTCACAAATATTATGCTAAATTGAATATAGCTAAGGTAAAATATGCATCTGTATACACACGATATAATATTATACTCGTACTAATAATTTATATATATAACATTTATATCCGCCGCTTCTCCCACGGAATTTCCGAAATATTTTAGAATTCGTAATTTGTTTTATCTGAACACATAAATAAATGCGTCAATTTATATTTAAACTTGAAAACTGTAAAAATAAAATGTGAAATTTTCAAGAAACCACTCAAAAACGCAATTCAAAAAAAAAAGTGCGAAAAATACAAAAAGTTTATATGAAATGTACATTTTTCCACTCGTTGCAATTTTAATTAGATTTCGTAACAGGAATGCTGAATTTCTAGAGAACGTAAAAAGGACGCGTCTCTATCAAAGCCCGTACGGTTTTTAACAACTACGTTATATCATACTAAGTGTAATCGCTGTACATTGAATTATCGTGAAAACGGATGGTTATCATTTTATGTCTATATATATTCTCAAATCTATTGATTTTCGAACGAACAGAATATTTTGTTTTGATATTCATTTATTGCAATGATTCTATCGTCGCACAATAATTGTTGTTGAGATGTAGTTTTTATAATTTGCCGAAAAAATCATTACACGGTTTTCGGCAAAAATGTTCCTTCGATACACACGAAGTAACCAAACAGGCAAAAAACGTAGTGAACGACGAACAAATTAAAAAAAAAAAAAAGAGCTGCTAACATGTAGCAACATGTGTTGTTAGAACATTGGAAAATGTAATATCCGATCATCGACAAGTCATCGTCATTATGTGATAAGAACGATTCGTTATTCGTCGCGTACTGGATAACTCGGTTATTCGTCCGGCTCCGGTCAAACACAAATTACATATATACATATTTATTGTAATGATATGCACACATATCATTATTGTTAAAAAACATTTTATGTATAGTAGCATACGAAATTATCTCGTACATTTTTTTCTAAATAAAAATATACTGGTGTTTGTTCCTATCGAAACACCGATTAAATTTGCGCGTAAAATATATTATATATATATATAAACTTGCCGCTTAGACATAACACATTATATTTAATCTGAACAAAACAAAATATGCGTGAGAACGAACCAAAGACGGATAGTCACAACGCTGAGTATCGGCCATGACTACGAAGGTGCGGAGAATTTAATAGCGGTTTGGCCACTCGGTAATCGGACCTCCAAAAATAGTCCGATATAGCAGAAAACTGTCACAAAAAACACGTATAATAATTACCCCATAGTCCTCCTTTCGGCGATCTCGTCTCCTCGTCAGCGTGTATGCTCACTCCACACCGTGTGTGCGCACACACCGGCCACGAGCCACTACTGCCCGCGACGGGATCGGTTTTCCGTAGTCCAACGACTTCGGCGTTGTGCATCTACGTATTGGCTCGTTTAATTTGTCGGCGATTTCGACTTCGAAATGACGGCACCGGCCCAACCTGTTTTCTCGACCCTCTTCGCACGGTTAATTACATTCGCAGATATAATAAAAAAAATCGAGTACGGGCAGCAAGGTAAACAAAAAAAAAAAAAAAAACCCCATTCTATTTATTTCGCCTTATCGCTTTGTCATTTTTCCGATTATTTTATTATTTATTTTATGAATCTTTTCTCGAGAACCTTCACCCCGAATTTTCTTACTGTCATTTAATTACTTACTGATCATATCACGCAATACTTTTTGTGTTATTACAATATATACATATAACGACGGATACGAACGACGTGTTTCGGTCGGTAATAGTTTATACGATATTTTCGACTGACCCGTTCTACACGTACATGATATGCACGCACACGTATTACTTACAGGCCGTCCGTTTGGACGCGCGAGTGCACGTACGCCATCAACAACGAGAACAATAATAGTGGCAAACAATACGCTTTTGAACGGACGTCATACGATATTTCGTCATCATGTTTCGCCGTCATTCGGACGCCGTCGAGCGGGTGGACAATCGGTGACATCATTTTAGGGGACACGGTTCGTACGTTTACCGTGTACACGATTAAGCCCGTCGGCAGATCGGGTGGCAAAGAAAGAAAAAAAAATCCGTAAAATATTTTTTTTTTTATGGGTTTATCGACGTCGTCGCGGTCAGCGTGCGTGATTAAGTATAGAAAATTGCCGACCGACGAGCCCATACGTTATATACTCGTGTTTCCGCGGATAATGCTGTTGACACACCGACTAGAGTATGTGAAGTGACCTGCCGCGAGCATTCGATACATTTAAAAATTTTTTTTTTTTTATTTAATATAGTGTACTTTTTTCTTTAGAAAAAAAAAATGCTGATACTAGTTATAACTATCATATGAATAATTTTTAATTATGCACTTCAATACGCTTTGGAGCTCAGATCGAGAACAATTTTTTTTTTTTTATTCCGGAAGTTTTTGCTCCAGTCTAGCAAAAACCCAATGAAATCCCGTCGCTGTGTACGTTTCGTTTTGTATTTCGCGAACGATGCCTTCGAGGGTAGATTACTAAGAACAAAAACCGTGTATTTGTATTATATATAAAAATTTATATTTTTGCTATTTCCGCAGGGGCTCGAATAAAATGTATACATTATAGTATTTGTTTATACAACGTGTTAATATGTTCGTACTTATCGAGCACTACTGCCCAGTGTAATCTGTAGCTCCACCTCCCTCCCCGACGGAGTTTTCAAACTAAATTTACTTCCACTGTAATGTCAAACGTGATGAATACCACATTTTACGAATCCATTATGTAAAACAAGTAACATTTACGTAAATTGCATAGTATTTTGTGTTTCGAATTTGCAAATTCTGTTCACTCGTTTTGTAATCTGATTTACGGCAATTCATTTCGATTTGCCTATCGCCACATGATTTGTCAACACATTTTATTGATAAATTATCAACAGAATGAAAATAATGAATCCATCCTATTTGGTTGATTTAAAATCATTTTGTAAAATTGTTTACGCATTTCATTATCTCAATCGCTAATATTTTAATCGAAAAATTCGTGTTCCACACTATTGTTTCAATACAATTAAAAATGAACTTGGACTTACGATGTAAAACTATGTTGTAAAACTCTTTTGCCCTAATCCGTATTAGGTAGTCGCAAGTTGCCATGCCAACGCCAATAAATTATTCCACGCGACAACACTCGTTTTATCCGATGCGACGCATAAAAAATCGGGTAAGCACCAGTATGGGGATAAGACAGATTTGGATATCTGTGCAATTATGAATATCGGAGTAGGCATAGTCAACGCAATGAATAACTAAAGTCATTATTGATAAAAAAAAAAAAAAGTATTGCCTCGTAAAATTAATTCGATATATAATAGTTCAGCGATTTAACGACGTACGTATTATTATTTGAATTTTAAATTAATGTACACGTCGTCCCATTCCAATCTCCTCCCCATCCCAAAAAAAAGAAAATTCGCGAGAAAAGGAAAGGGAGGCCTAAAATTATGATCCGAGTTGCGCCTATTTAATGCCGCCGAAATATATTTATAAACCTGTCCATGGCCGACGAACGGGCGTTTTGGTTTTGAAAATTTACCATTCTGTCGGAACGTTCTTCGGTCTTCTACGTCGGAGCGGGTAATAACCGCGAGTGATTGATGTTCGTATGTATAATATAAAATGTAATATTATAAACTCCATCCGCAGACGAAAAGTCCTTTGATAACAGGAAATTTATGAGATTTCCGCGAGGACGCGTACATGTATAATGGAAATTCGAATAGCGTCTTACACGGGCAGATCATTAATAAACGTATGGGCGGAACGTTTAACAGCGGAAACTAGAAACGGCACGCAGTGGCTGTTAGGCGCAGCTGGCAAACGTTACGATATTTCTAATTTCGTAATATTTTTTGAAAACAAAAAACAATCACATTCATATGTTCGTGAGAATCCACGACGCAGTGATTTCATTAACGAAAGCGTCAATACGAAATCAGTGTTTTGCGAACTACAAACGAAACGGCCGAGAGTTCATTTAAAAGGGTAACAAAAAAAAAAAACCGCGGCGTAACCGCGTGGAAGAAAAAGTTCCTATCGCGTCGTTATGTCGGTTAGACTGCGAGAACGTCGTACACCATCAATAACGGTTATCGTGCGATAAAACGTATTCGGTGTTCGTATTGTGTCCCGTTCGCCTGCCGCGAATATTGGTGCACAGCATCAGTACACGTCACGTCTTCTCTACATAATCTCGTTCTGTTGGCGTGACATACATTATATTGTCTGTGTGTGTGTGTGTGTTTTACGTACGGATTATTACGAACAGCCGCCGGCGATGCGAGTTTTTTTTTTGATGCGAATAAACAGCGCGCGACGAACAGAACGGGTTAAATTCGCGGTGATGGTATACGAATCCAAAGTCTTTTTGCCGACGCGACGGTATAATAATGATAATATATATATAGTATCGCTATTATTTTCGCCTTTTATGTTATTATATAGTTGTATAGTTTATTGCATTCTCTCGAGTACTCGTCGCCGTGTTATACAGTATAATATACACGTTACTCGTGAAATATCGTCGGTTAAGACATTTTTTTTTTGTTTTGATGGGTTATCGATATTATCGAGTGCATCGTCATGCTCTAGTACGGTTAGACACGGCAGTTGTGGAAGGTGAAGGGAGCACTCGGATATTACGTGCGTATCGAGCACGTTTTTGGTTTCGAAAATTCACGCCGTTATTCCTCAAGTCGTCCGTGCTGTCCACTACATACAGTCATCTGATTCCGTTGAATATTAATGCGTGTTCGTATCAATGCGAGATACCGTGAACACGTCGCGGTCACGCCGTTCCCGGAGTTATTATCGGTGCCGTTCGGTGAACAATACGAGTGATTCGACTAACCGACGTTTATTAAACGAAATCAGAAAACGCCGTTGACAACGCCGACCTGCGGGTCGGTCCACAGCAACCGAACAGTGGACGCGTTTGGTGCAGTGCGCGAGAGTTTCAACAGGAAGCAGTAATCGTCACCGCGAAGCCAGAGAAAAATATATTTTATTACGTACGATCGTCAGCAGTCGGTTGGCAACGGTTTCTACTTTTCTACAAGTAACCGTGATGCAGACGTACTGAGCAAAACTACATCCGATCCGTGTTCAATTTGCTTTCGATTCGAAAGCAGTTCGCTCGATTTGGCCGAATTCGTTGTTTCACGTGATATTTATAAACTTTTGTTTCGGTACACGTTGTCGCGTTTCTCATTCCCGCTGCGCGTACCTGTACGTGTATGTGTATGTTAAACGCTTGATGTATTGCGCGCTGCGGCCGGTCCTGCGAAAATGGGCCCGCGGTCGTTATTGTTGTTATCAGACGTCCGGGTTCGATATTACGTTTTGCAGCGTCAAAGCGTTGTAATTATTTACACTATACTCGTTGACGAACTTTACTTTGTTTCCGAACTCGAGACCGCTTTTGCAACCGCCGGATTTTGTGATTCGTCTGCGTCGGACAGGTTTTTAACGAAGTGTTGGCGCGTTACAAGCCATTCGGCCTGCTGTTTGTTCGTGTTTGCCTTTTCTTTCGTCCCGCGACGATGACCGCGCGAACGCGTGTATACGGCACCTTATGTACGGTCCTCACACGATTCGAGTTATTTTAGTTTCGTCCGCGCGAATTTATTAGTTGCTGAGCGCACGTACCGTTGTGGGTTGTGTTCTGCGTATACCGGTTTTCGGTCGGACAAACAGCAATGCCCAAGGCCACGACTCGCGTAAGTCGTCAGATATTAATCAGACGCTAATCACTAAGTCATACGATTTTATAGCACAAAAACGTAATATCATGCACTGAAAATCGTTACACTCGTCACTTGTTATGGAAAACAGTATTGTTCAAATTAAATATACGTTCTAAATGTTCACGTGCAGACGGTGTTGCTGTATTGGCGAATTTTCGTCGACTGGTGTAGTACTAAAAATCTATTATTATTATTATTATTAAAAATGTCATAGTCTCAATATATCGAATGGAACGATGGTCGGTAAAGTAATTCAATGTTTAAAAACGAAAACTAAATGACGATATTTAAAACCGAAATCATAAAATAAAAATCGATATTCGAAATTAGAAACGAAACCGTTATTCCATGAAAACCGGCATTGAAATTCAACATTTCTATAGCCACGTTGGGATCGCAGGTTCGTATGTTCCACTAAGCAATTTCGTAATTTTCCTTCTTTTGAGCTCCCGCATCTTCTTTCAATTCATCGCAAGCTTAATTGGAGGAATGTTTGGCAGCACAAGTGGTTATTACTCATCACACTATAGTTATTAACGAATAATTTCATGAATACATACACAGTTATAGAGTTATGACCCTTTTTCGAAAGTGACAAACGAACGCCACAATGTAATGTCCGTTTTAATAAATATATTTTATTATTATTTTATTAAAAACTAAATTAAACAGTATTCACGTCTGGTTGGAAATATACAAAATATGTTGTTAAATGAAATAAATATATAAACTATATATTATTATTATATATGAAGCTCTCCCCGGGTTTCCCTCAGACAAACACGTCAATCAAGGAGAAAATTTAATTTAATTTTAATTTCAGTCAAACTGTTATAATTTATTGGTATTATATGGAAAATCACATGTTTGTAAACAAAAAAGGTTCCTTGTGTGTTCACTTGAATTGTGAAACCGTCCGCTTCGTTTTATTCAGCAACTGCTGTGCCGCTTCTCGCGACATTTCGTACACGTTTATTGATTGACGTTATTGTAACTGCGAGGAAGCACAAATTTTATAATTTTTCAAAGTTCGTCATGCTAAGTTGAAACACTGCAATGTAACATTAGCGCTGACCGTGTTATAGACATATAATATATATATATAGACATTTATATAGTACACGTGACAGACATATACTATTACATAGTGTTCAAGTTACGACCATAAGGTATTGTCATTATCCAAAATATCTATTTTATGCGTAGCGAGTGATCCAAAACGTTACGTTGTTTTTTTTAAGTCTGAAAAATCGATATAAAGTGAAAAATTAATATGAATCTCGGAATTATGACTAGCCTGCATAACCGTTGGTGACATAAAAATCCCTCTTCTTATATATATATCACAGAATAGATTAAATACCCAAAGCATTTATTTAATTTAACTTAACCATGGTTAACATGATAGATTAATCATTGATGTAAAATGTTTGATAAGATGGTTTTTTATAAAGCTAAGCTAATGAAAATGCTACTGTAAATCACCACCTTGAGGTGTTTAGGATTTCTTTTATCGCTCACCGTTGTGAGTTTGTACTCCGATAGGCTATCGACGGACACCAAATGTGTATGAATGATATCACTTTAGACCAACGCGTGTGCCAAGAACCTCGAAAATCTGAAGTCGCAAATTTCAGCCATCGAACCGGTACCCACCGGCGTCACTGTTGCAATATCTCATCTCTTAAATTAATAATTTAATCTATCGAGAGACATATCGCATGCATAACTGGCACAACTCTCGAGCCAAATCTAAAGTCTCAAATTTCAAAACTCTTTTTGATTTCTATTAGAAGTACTGGAAAATTTCATTTTGGCCTCTGCGAGTTATGTGTTACATGAAAGTAAACATAACTGCTGCTTTTTAAATACCGGCTTACATGTGATCGTTACGTTTCAGTTGAGTCTAAAGGAACGTCTAATTTTATATACTTACAAAACGTTTCACTATAATCTAAACTAAATTATCTTCTTATTATTATTATGAGTTTCGACCTTTAAAATCAGCTCTTCAAACAAATTTGCCATCATTTTTCTCTATCTTCTATTTATAAATTAAATTATAATGCATCTATATATACATATGAATACATTTATATAAATATCAATAAAAAGTATTTTTTAAATGCCCTATTATGAATAAAATCTCGTTTGATAAGTTTTTTGTTTCAAAAAATGTAAAATATAATGATATCGCACAAATATCTATCTTGCAGCGTTTTTATATAAATTATTTATTATCTTTGTTCAACCTTTTTGAAATGTTTTATTCAATATCGCAGACCTTACATCTTCCATAACATTTATAAGTAATACAATTTATTTATAAAAATGTGTTCTTTAATTGAAATAAAATTGGTTGGATTGATGATTATAGAGTAAAGACCTCATTGCAAAACCTTTAAACCAAATATAAAACAAACGGTTTATTCAAATGAATAAATAAATTATAAGATTAGCATAGGAAGTCTGCAATTTTTAATAGTAATGTTTATTCATGAATAGTTTAAAGTACACACAGACACACACACACACACACCCATATACACACACACATACACATATATATGCGAGTATAAATATATATATATTTGAAAATTATTACAATATTGTCATTATTATTTGTTTACAGCTGTGGGCCCTAACGGCGTTATATCAGGAGACAAAAAAATACCAAAAGAATGCTTTGTCAAACACTGTGATCAGAGGCGGAAATATCCGGTCTTGTATAAATTGGAGTTTCAGGTAATTAGTATTTAAACCTTCACAGATTCATTATGATTTATTTTTACGCAAGTAAGGACGCCCACGTCATTGCTCGTTTCTGTGGTTGACGTAATACGATAAAAAAAAAAAACAACAACAACACTTTCTGTGTATAAGTTCCTGTAGTCTTTAAGTTAAACCGTTTTTAGTCGAGCGGTTTTATAGAATAAACATGACATCACGATAAACGCAATGCGAAAATATGTTATTCAAATGTACAATCATTATTTAATAATCGCAACAGTAATTTCATTATATATTCCTATGTGCGTGACTATCGAATTTAGAAAATACTCACACTCACGAATTCCACTCTAGTCTGTTTCGTCTACGATAAAAATTAATGAATACATTTTGTTCGTATTCAGTCGCGTGTGTGTTAATAAATTTAATTTCTACCAACTTTGTGAACTTAAATATTTAGAATATAGTGGTAAATCGATAATGATTACAGGGAAGTCCGATGAAGTTTATATTTAGTTTTCATAAATAATAGTTTTCATATCTTAGCGTTACATACACATTTCTAAATATTAGTTTTTGTTTTTTTTTTCACTTCGAAATTACTATGCAGCTACTAGTTATATAACGAATAATCCATTTAATAATCTGTGTAAGTGCAAAACAATTTTTAACGTTGTGTATAAAACAAAAAAACTTTACGTATTATTTTGTACTATCGGAGAAAAGATTATCTATAAACTTGTATTAATCTTTTTAATTGGTTTCATAAATCATATATCAAAATGAAAATGTATTGATCTAATTTGTAACACACAAAACTGTATTTGAAATCGATTTATTTAAGTGCATTTCAAAAACATAATTTGTTAAGAATTGTTTTCGCTATAAACAGGGGCAAGTTCTTTGCGGTTGCTTTTATTACTTTACTTACAATAACGGTTGATTTCAGATAGTTATTTCTTACTGTAACTATACTTATTACTCGGTAGTAATGATCCAGTAAACTGGATGCCATCGACATACACTCGTTATGTACATTATGTGTCTTATTGCCATTCAGTGAATTAATAATATTTTTTTATTGAAAATTAAGCGTTGTTTTTTCACAAAAATTTTTATTTTTTTTGGCAAAAATGAGTCTAGTCACAAACTTTTAATACACATTTTTTAAAAATAAATCCATGAAAATTTTTAGTTAAATTATAATTTCCTTATTTTAAATCAAAAAATACAATATAATCTTTAATACAATGATTGTTTTGTAGGGTTCTATTAATTATTATTATATTTAAAAACAACTTTATTTAAACATTCCACGGGACACTGTATATAAATATGTATACGGATATAACTACTATAAATCATGTCTGTATAATGTTTTTATACATATTTACGTTTATTGAAGTAAAAACAATTAATACTCTTTAAAATAGTCTTCGACGAATATGTGTCGGTAACGTATTAAATATAGTATATACGTTATTGTAACTTTATATCATACAGTTTATTATAGTATCCAGTAGCTACTGTTTCATAATTTCTTCAGTGCTCGTTAAATCGTAACCCATATACATTTATATATTCTATATATTAACCTAATTAACGATTTTGAACGTCTTGGAAGTCCGTAATGTAATAAAATGTCTGCTTTTTATTACTTATTTCGAAATATATACATACATACATATATATATAAATAAATAATATATATATATATATATATGTGTGTGTGTGTGTGTGTGTGTGTGTACGATTTTATATAATAAATTTTATAACAGCACATACGACTATAACTGCATTATTAAGCGACTCTTATTCCAAAAAAAAAATTATATATATATAAAATGTTATGTTGGATTAAATATTTCGAATTTTCACTATTTTATACTGCAGCTATACATAATAATAAAAATAATAATAATAATAATAATAATAATAATAATTTTAATTAATTTCATTAAAACGAGTTAATAAACATTTTATTATTTGTGTACACGCCCGTCTACTTACTATCTTATCATTATTTCTGACATGCAAACACATATATCTTTTATTTAACGATTATGTATACTTACGTTTAGATGAACTTAATTATCTTATCCCGAATACTAGTGTACATTTCTCGTTATTAAAATTTCGGAAGAGGTTCATTAAATCAACTGGAAAAAAATATATGGAATATATATAAAATATGGAAAAACAGTAAAATGACTCACTACAATGTTAACACAACTTATTAAACCTTTTCGACAAGTCATACTCGACATTATCATACTGCACATTGTCGGACGATTTTTGAAAAAAGTGGTACGAGTTGTTCAAATTTAAAGTTTCTAATGTCAAATACATGTTCAGTAACATACATCGAAGAAAAACTTGGCTTTGTCCAACGATATAACTTTGTTGGACATTGTTGGAATTTTTTCATATTATGCTCGTTACATAGGAACTGAAAAAAAAAACTAATTTCTAAAACATATATTATGTGTAGATTTCCAGTAACTTGGTAAATGCGTCCAAAAAATGTGTTTTGATGTGAACAGATAAAAAATAAAATATGCGTAGCTATAATATTACGACCTTGTTTAAATAATTTTGTACATTTTATAATTTTTATACAAACTAATTTTTTATTTTTTAAACTCTGTATGACATAAAAGTATTTATCGTAGATATTATATTTGTTAGAAGCACGTCCGTATAGTTATAATAATTAATATAATGTGCAATACTTATGAAATTCAACGTACTAGAAGGTCTCAAAAATCCATTCGTATATTTTTC
The DNA here is from genome assembly GCA_019022885.1 of Schlechtendalia chinensis. Lineage (NCBI taxonomy): Eukaryota > Metazoa > Arthropoda > Insecta > Hemiptera > Aphididae > Schlechtendalia > Schlechtendalia chinensis. Next base: position 10,536,119 of record CM032344.1, read on the forward strand.
ACAATTGTGTTGCAATTTTTTTTGGGAATAATAATAATAATAATAATAAAATACAGTGATGCGTAGTAATGTTGACTCCGAAGATAAAAAGGCACAACATCGTCCTCGTGATAATATCATATTATTTCCGTTTCTCTTTCACATAATTTCCTTTGATCTCTCTTTCTATATATATATATAGTATGCACTGATAGGATACGTGATGTGTTTTTGCGTGTAATATATTATCAAGTATTACGAACAATTGGATTTCATAACAATATACGTGTCTTCAATGGAATCACATAGTAGATTATGTACTATATGGTAGAGACGTTTTATTAAATACTATACGTGGAAACGATATATATATAGTATATAAAATGTACGAGCTATTGTCCACTACACGACTACATTGCACGACTACAGTCCAATTTCGTCCGGAGTGAATGTTATTGTGAACGTAGGTCGAACGTTTAAATCATTCAATTAACGGTTACAATACTTAAGGTTTCCATGATAATATATATATATATAGTAACCATCGGTCGGCCGATATTTAGCAATCACAGTTTTGTATAAACGATTGTGACGCCTGCCATTCCCGTTGACCATCGTTTCCCCAATCTCTTATACGCATTTATACTTGGAGAAATTGTAACATAAATAAGAGATCCGAAAAAGAATTCGATTCGTTTCCAATGTAAAACGCTATCATTTATTACTCGACTTGCGGCGATGGCCAAAAAAGTTGCCCGTCAAATAAACAAACCAACAGTTAGGAATTGGCCTAGTTTTATGAAACCTTGATTAAACTTGGCAATTCTCGATATTCCACGTGCCACTAATTTCAACCGAACCGTATTTCATTTTAATTTTACCTTTACCTAGTTGTTGCGATTTATTACTACGCGTCCGTATCGAATTACTGATTTTTACTTGTACTACTCGTATTGAAATTATTATTGTTATTATTACAAATTATATAAATAATAACCATTTCGAAATTTTTCTGTTTTATTTTAGTCATTTTTTTTTATAAATAAGCTTCACTTTTAAGTCACTATTCTCACATCTTCGGTTAAACAAAATGCGCACGTATAAATAAACAAAGTTCAACGTTTTTTTTTTTTTTTAGCTACAAATATTGAAATTGTAATAGCTCAACAATTACAAATTAGAAATTCAATTAGAAATTCAAAAACAAATGGTTTTGTAAGAACAATTGTCATTACTTATTGGCAATGTACATTCTTTTCATTAACTCGAAACTCGAAAAAAATATTAATCATCACGTGAATATATTTACTTAAGATATTACATAATTCGACGAGTTTAATTTACTGCGTGTTTACGCTACCCGTATACACTGTGTCACGTTAGATCACGATAAACAGAGAACAGATTTTTGGCTCTAAATTAATTTACGAATGACTCGTCGTAGTAGCATAGTTTAACATTAAAAAAAAAAAAAATGTTTTTATTATTTATTAACACGTTCGTGTACACCGTAGCATTAATATAATTTACAAACGAATAAATCTTATTACAACAGCTGTTAGAAAATATATATATATATTTTTTTTTTCATCGTGCCAATAATATTAAAAGTGTATAGTATTTCATTTGGAATGCATAATTTGCATTGTGAAATGTGTTAATCCCAAATATGTCTCTGCCACAACGCACGATAAAGGAGATATTATTTATAGGTACGCGTGACGTATACGATCGAACATTTCGGGAAGAACAACAACGGTCTGTAGTTTATATACAGACAACAGAGGCAACCGTCGGTATTTCAAAAGGTGCGGTCGTAAAATACCGCGACGCTTAACGACTCGGTTTCAGTAACTAAATATTATTATGCGTGATATAGTGTTTTGATAAATACTTGAACCGATTAAGAAGCCGATTTTAAAATTAATTATTATTAATTTATATTATTAATTATTAATTTATTGTAATTAAATTAGTAATTAACATTAATACCGAACAAACAGTTTAACGTCGAGTTCAATACCCAAGTCGCAATCATAAAAAAATCCATTCCCGCGTTCGGCGTCTAAAATAAATATTCAAAATCAAAATCACTGTCCAAATAAACACAGTTTGGCTGGTAAACTAAATTGAAATCGAAATCTTAAATTACCGAAAACGGATAGTTTTAATCGACATAAATTAATAACCGATAAAATTATAACAGCTAGTCAACTAGTACATTGACGGCCATCCCATGCCGTCTTAATTCATATTTCCCCGTAAGTTTAATAATTTTTAATAAAAGTGTTTTCTGTTTTCGATGAAATTTACACGTGTGCCGCTGGACGAAGATAATAGCTGAGTACAGAGTAACGTAAAATATTATCGAATAGTGTAACATTAAAAATAAACTATTGTTAGAAAATAATAAATTTTTATAAAACGATAGCTTATCGGTAGTGCATTTGCAATTTATAATCGTTATTATAGTTATATTAATATTTCTACTAAACTAATTATACCAAAAATCATACGAGTAAAACGAAAACCGGTAATGTAATACAAAATCGATACAATAATGTTATTAAAAATAATTTTTTAGCTCTGAATAAAACCGACAATCGAAGAAATCGAAATCAAAATCAATTCATTTTAATTAGGTTTCAAGCCTCGAGGAATACTCGACAATATAAATCCAAATGATAATCGAGTTAACGATTAAATCTCCTATTTAAGAAACCGTTTAAATATTTCTAATATATTGAAAAGTGTTAAAATAACTATTATATATGAAAAAAAGTCAAATTTTTCGAAGGGCAAAAAAAAATATACATTTTACTTGTGAATGTATTAAAAAACTTTTCACGTTTTATTCTCACATTTGTCATATACGTTTACAACAAAAATGTTATTAAAATCTTTATTTTTAAATCAACAGATGTGATGACAATAAATTATAAATTATAATTACTAGGATATTACTTTTCGAATTCTATTAATGTGTTATATTTTTATATGCTTATTTTTGTATTTCTTTTCTTTTTATTATTTATCTATTTCTTCATTTATTTTTATATTTTTTGGACGGTCCTACTACGATACGGTCGGTCGTTAGCCATAAATGTTTAATAATTTTTCACGTGTATTAATACGAAAGGAGAACGGGCTATTTTGATTGTTTTCCGTATGGCATAACGCACGCGTTAAACATTCGCCGGGGACTTGATTTTGAGCAACGACTGAGATTTGGTGTTGTTCCAATTGTGCACACTATTCTTCACGCTCAATTGATTTCAATGAAAAAAAAAATACAAAACAAACACACGCTCACGCACCCGACACACCAGACCATTCTCGGGATTTGCGTCAGCTATTCTGAACTGCATATTGTTCCTAACATCCGTGTAGACAAACCGCAAACATTATGATATATATATATTATGCTTACGTACCGTACCGTGGCCACCCTAGTAGATTTATATAGTGTAGTAGCTATTGGCAAGATTTAAAAACACGTATATCAAATATAAATCACACACGTACTAGATCATAACGTAAACGTCATGTTTTTATTTTGAGATTGGCAGTAATTTTTTTCCCCCGCCGAATTCGTTTTCTTTTTGCAGCATGTATAACACATACAGAGTGTATCTAACGTCGTTGTGCGCCCGGGTTTTTTTTTTTAACAATATCGTGATATTAAAACGGGAATTTTGATAAAACGAAAAAACACGTGTTGCTATATTTTTGACAGGCAATTTTCTTCGCGTTTAAAGTTTAAAATTTATTGAACGACATAAGATACCAAACTTAAGAGAGTTGTATGTAATATGTAAAATATTGACTCAAAATTTATATTTTGACCACCAAAATTTCCAGAAAAATAAACACTTCACTTTTGTTAAAAAGTTAATTTTTTTATCGATACACCTATATGTTTTTAAATTTTAAAATTATTCTTCAAAAATTATAAAACACTCGTTCTTATATTTTATCATTCCGAAATCGTTTAAAAAAACCCCTCAGCGTACATTAAAATATATGCACATATATTTAATATTAGATTTCACGATTAATGATAAATGGCAAGGTTTCTATTAATAATCTATATTGCTGCTGTATTGAGATAAAATGTTAAAACGAAATAAAAAATATATCTGTTAAAATTGAAAGTGTCCGAGCAATTGAAATAAAATGTATTAAGCTGAAAAAAAAATATTTTAATTCTATTGTACATTTGTGCAGTTCAATGATGTTTATGAGAATAATATGATGTCTGGTGAAAACTGATAATATTTGAACCATAATGGAAAGTGAATGATATGGACGTGTCATATTTTAATTAAATTGCTTATAACATGTATTATGTAAATATTAAATAGATTATCAGAAATGATAAGTTTACAAATATTTTATAGTATTACATGAGTACAGTAATTAATATATATATTATTGTACATATCATTATTTATTTTTAGCAATTGTTGTTTTTTTTTTAGAAACTTACCTTTGTGTTTTGTTAAACGTATTAAATCGAATATCACTTCGGTAACTGTATACATTGTTTTCATTATGGTAACAGGTAATATTCTATCAGGAGGTTGTGTTAGTGTTGCAGCTTTATTTTATATATCATATCACCGAAACAAAGTCGTAATTATCCTAAATAATCGTACAATTATCAAGGCTGGTCAAGTTAACTAATGTTTTTAACTCATTTAACATACACAATTAAAAAGTTTACAATATCTTTTTTTGCTAACTTCGAAATATAGAAATTATCTTTGAGAAAAAAGTCACTTAACTTAGTTAAAATTAACAATTTTATAATTAGCCATAAAAATAAATAGCGGGGAAAAAACTTTCAACACGTTTCTTAAAAATATAATACTTATATTGAAAGACCAGCTGTTGTTTAAAAGTGTAAAAAATGAAAATGAAATATGAATCGTCAAATATATTCTGTATCTAGGAACAAGAACAATCATCCGTAATTCTCATGAATTATCATGTCTATAAAAATGTAAACATTGTATTCAGTAAAAGTTCCGTTGGTCTTCGAACGAAATTTCATTTCATTTGAATACCATTGTATAAAATTAGCTTGAAGTCACACGTTAAGTTTTAAAAAAAAATCTAATGCTTCAAATAACTTTGTCAAAACTAACTTAATGTTATAACTTTAAACTCGTTAATGTCCAGAACGCGAATTCATCAAAATATATAAGACCATTTAAAAGTGTTTTAAGCTAATATATAATTTCAAATGTCAATGTGATGTATACATATACTTAATGTTTATACACACATTGAAGAAATACAAATTCATCGAAATCTACTAAAATCTTTTATTATTTTACTGCGTTTTTAATACGATACATTTCATTTGATCATATGATTTTCAAGAAAATTTAAATTAAGATAAAAGTTTTCAACTTTATTATCTATGTATGTGTATTATCATATACATTGTTATATATTTTCTCATACATTGCTTATTAATTTTTAATAGTTTGATTATCACATTTCACTGATAATTAAAATCCTTTTGAAGTCAATTTAATCTATGCGTGCTATGACGTTTTCATTTAACGTGCCATGCTATTAAATCATAAATACCTCAGATTTGGCTCAAATCTCGGTAATTGTTATTTTTAAACAACTTTTTTATTTTACGATAATGCCAACATATAGTCTACGTAACAGCGTGAGAATATTTGAAGTCCGCGTGTACTTACTTTTCGAATTCGAAAATAATACAATATTGGAATTCTGTGCTGTTATTCAGTTATACGCACTGCAATTAAAATCAAACAACATTTTTTCCCCCAAGAATTAATAAACGATAAAAATTGTAATCATTCCATTAAACGCGATCGATATGTCAATAAAACGAAACATATTGTAAATACTTAAACGAAAATATCGCGTCGCGATTAATTTTGTAATTAAGTTTAAGTTAACTAGTTTGTCGGTGAAATATTACAGGAAAGTTTAATCGAACATATCCGTTATTCGTCTCGCCCGTCCGATTTGTTCGAAACGAAAAAAAAGAAAAACGGATTCGACCCCTTCCCTGCGTTACTTAGTAGAAATCGTTAGTAACGTTCTCACGTTCTTCGGACGGTTAAAAAAAAAAAAAAAACGAATATCGAAGAAGAAAAAAATAAAAAATAACAGACAAAGAGAAGAAACCCATTGCGCCCGAACGAGACGTTGATTAAACGAAACGACGTAATAAATTGTTCGACGGCGAGTACTTTCACTAGCCACGCGGTATAAGCTCCCGCTGAAAGGGTTGCCCTTGTACATCGTCTCAGACTTATGAAAGCAATCCATTTCCTCGGCGTACACACATACGCGTACGGTCCCTTTGTACACGCCATACCACTTTTCCGCGTTTCGAAGACGACGAGATACGCGAACGAATTCGATCAGTCGCCCCGTCGCTCGCGTATTATACATATGTGTATCGAATAATACAATTTTATCATTTATATATGATTTAAAATAAGAAATCCACGTTATTTTGTATCATCGTTAGAAAGCGGTTTTATTATTTTTCAAAAGAACCGTCTCGAGCCGTATCGCTTAAGCACGTTTGTAATATTCGTATGTCGATATTGAAAACGGCGCGTTCAATGTGAATTCCGCTCGTGTACGAGTTTCGAGACCGTGTGTGCACGTCTCGCTGTTCGCGATTCAGGTCAATCGCACTGCAACGTGCTAAAAATTGATGTGAAAATCTAGTCGTTTGTTCACGTGTTTTAACAATAATCGAACGTTTTTTTAAAAAAAATAAAACATTTACGTAGACGAGTTGGATGAGTTTACACATAACATTGCAGTAACACGCGTACGACGTTTGTTAGCAAGGACTTTACTGATGTCGGCAGGACGGTGAAATATAACAACGGTCTCGGGGAGCTCGTAAGCAAATCATCCCTGGAAACGTCATCGAAATTCGTTCACAAACGTACAACTTTGTCATTATACATCGTTTTATTTAAGATCACATTGTTCGGTGCGCGTACACACGCACACACACACACACGCACACGAGTTCATTTATCATTCGCGTTGCACAATCGCTAAGAGACCGACAGGCCTACGCCTCCGACCTTATTGTCCGTCCGCGTCGGTTGTACGAAACGGAACGACGTGACCGTGCGACGGGACGGTCTCTTTTACCGTATTCGCGACCCGGCAGCTGGCTATTGTCCGTTTTCTGAATCGTTTGCAAAATATCACGTCGGTCCGGCGCCGAGATCGTCCACGCGGATCCACCCCGTAGATCGTTCACGGTCTTCGCGCAACAACGACTGCTGGACAGAAACCGTGAGAGACGCGACGTTCGCGGATTGGTAAAAAAAACGAAAATCGTCGTCCTTGCGCTTCGTGAGTCGCGCACCGTGGAATTAAATAATCGTTCGACTTCGGACTTTTCCGCACCTGACCATAAATATTCGTGGACGATTTCCCTAAATCCATGTGTCGCGCTGTTTTCTTTTCGATTTTTGTTTTTGTTTTCGATTTTTGTTTTTGAAAAAGTGTTAACATATTTTATTGACTGGTATGCGAACTATTCACCAGACTCGATAGTGACGATATTAAATTCTGGTCGGAGCGAAGAACGTAGTGTTTTTTTTTTTTTTTCATTTTTTTTCGTGAACGCTTTCTCGTGTAGATGGAGTGTTCGGACGACTTACGTTACGTTCCGCTGGAAAATTGTATCTGGTCTGTATTTTGTTTCACGAGTTTTTCGTTTTTTCCCCAGTAGTTTCCTTAAACGCAATTAAAAAAAAAAAGATTCGAAAATTATTTGAAAAAAAAGGCTCTGTAAAATCGTCACCACATTCGTTTCGGACAATTGTTTTATTTTTTAAAAATTCGAAATATGTAATACGATGGCAGACAACAATTTAACAATATTACGACAAACTACTAGCGTCTCTCCGAATCGTGTTTCGAACACAATGATTTATCACATTGCTTCCAAATACAAAATAATAATAATAAAAGTCTAAGATGTTTTTCTAAGTGTAACACTTGAACCGACATCCACAGCGGCTCGCTATCTTATTTTATCTTTATTTTGTTCCGTTGATTTGTGTACGCGCCTGGTTACTTTCCACTAGTAAATTGTGTCTAGTAGTCGGTATGTATTTTATTTCACACGTTTTCCCATTTTCTCATAATACATATAGTTTTATCGAGTACAAAGAAAATTGTCAACAAATTGCAAAAAAAAACTACCGGTAGAATCGTGAACGTATACGGTTTTTTTTTTTTATTTCCGTACTAAATATTTGAAAATATATATTACAAGTTTCCACATATTTATTACAAAGAACGATAATAATCAACAGAGTTTCGCTCAGAATGGTTTTTCGAACGCGACGTTTCATTCGAATTTCGAATAACATAACCCGATCAAGTGATCCACTCGAATTTTTCACGGTTTGTCGTGGAAAATCGACAATATCACAGTACACTCGTTAAAAAAATAAATAAATAAACGCTTCATTGAATAAATATATATATATATAGAATATAGAATAAATGTCTTCTACAAATGATCGCAATCGGTCGGCACTTACGTTTAACATTCCAATGTTACAGACCTTTTTATTGAATTTCCCGACGAAGGCTGTAAAACGCGTTTAATCGCAGTATTTGTTTAATGCGAGTCCGTCATAGCCCGTCGGTCGAATAATTCGTGCGCGTGTCGACACATTTGTAGACGATTTCCGTTTAGTTTGGGTTTCATTCGCGTTCATTTCTTTTTTCTTTTTTCATAATTCGAATCGTTTCCGATTTCGTTTCGATTTATTGATTTATTTTCACGCAAAATGAACAAACTGAACGTATTACACACGTGTGGGTTGGCCTATTGAATGTAACTTTTTTTTTTTTTGTATTATACCAAGCGATACAATTAATAATAAATAAAACGCGGTTTAAAAAATCAATTATCATTATCCCGATTATTCTTTTTTATATGTTTTTAGCCAATAACAGTACAGGGGTGTTACACAATTGTTTACGTTTTGATAATCATCTTGATTGCATTATATGTTATAGATATATAATTATTATCCCTCCCAATTTAAACATTTGCAGTTTCGATTCAAAAGTTATTTTCGCAATTACGAAAAAATCAAACATGTTCGAATCTTCGAATTTCTAGAAGTAGATTTGAGTGTGTATTATTTTTCACGAAGACAATATTACACATAGTACTACGGATAACCGGAAACGTAATAAATCCTCTTACTTATTGATTGTGTGACGAAAAATATATACTAATTCAGATGTATTTTAATTTGTTTGTCTTGAAAGATGACTGAGCAAACCCAGTCGGGACAATTATATATTTATAACTATATATATATATGTATATATTATATATAGTTATAAATATATAATAGCAAAGTTGCGGACTACCATTTACAAGATTAAATATGTTTAAAGTTAAAAAATATGTATACTTAGCTGTCTAAACTTTGTGAGAATTATTATTCTTATGCATGTCATTTGTTATTGTAATATTTTTTAATCATACTTGAATAATTAAAACGAGGTGACATCTACACTGGTAATGATAATTCACTCCGGGCGAAGCCGGATCAGTACAGTTAGTAACTTATATATATATATATATATATATATAGCTACGTGCACAATAACCGATTACTCATTCTTCGTCTGACATTATTTCTCAGCCACGTATTTTTGATATATTATTTCTACTCCTTCCCATAATATATATATAATACTTACTAACATTTATTATCGATCTTGAATGAATTTCAGACAATGATTTTCATTTCATCATTTCGAATCGTCGGTAAGTCTCCACGTCTAACACACACGCACACACACACACACACACACACATATATATGTCATGAAATGATAAATGTCATCTTATAAAATGATTAATAGTTAAAGCAAACTCATTGCGGTCCCAAACGAATAATACCTAAAACTGGCGTTCACTGCAGAAGTTTAACTAGAGTGAAAATCTTATGACTCCTGTCAATAAATAAATTTCAGCAGCTTTTTCTTTTTCTTTTAATCATCTCCGAACAATTCAAATGTCTGATGTAAAATATTCGATGTTGTATATTAATATTATTAATATTAACTACACGTACGTCATATATTTTATACATGTTATGGGAAATATCCTAAATCGGACACATTTTGAAGTGCCCGAGGAGACACTTGCAAAACGTCTTGTTCGGCTTTTTGCAGTCTGGGCAAACCTACATGCGGCTAATTTTGGTGACCGGTCAAAACGTCTCCGAAAAAAAATATCCGTACAGATCTTTCACCAAACATTTAATTATATTCAAATTAAACCAAATACAACAATAAGACACTAATCACTTTAATATATAACGTCTAATCATTGAATTATGTTCGATGTTGTGTGAAATACGTTTTATATACACTGATCTTTTGATTTGACTCTGGATGAATAGACTTAAGTTTGCGGTCAATATATCGTGTGGTTAATTTAAAGTTTTTCGGCGACCTGTTATCTAACCACATCCAACTCCCCTATTTTATTATCACTTATTATCATTAGAGTCCATCCTCGCCTTTTGCGTTCTTATGCTCCGTTATTAATTAATTTCATATTCATTAATAATTATCGTATAGTACTATACGCCGTGATGTGTGTACAAAGATTAGCTTACTGTCCGTCGTCAACGACAATAATATAATCATTTGCCAAAATAAATAACAGTTGAATATCGATTGAAAATATCCACTTAAAACCGAAAGTGAACGGCTTTAATGATCTCATTTAAATGCAAATTAAATTTAAACGTTAGCCGGCACGCTCAGTAAATCTGTAAGATCTGACTAACGAACTAATAATTATAACGAATTTAATCGATTGGTTTATTCGTTTTATTTTTATAAATACACTCTTGTTAATTATTATAATCTATTGGACAACAAATTAACAAATATTTGTTTTTACACTTTTCACACGTTAAACCTATCGATCACGTGATACGTATATAAATTATAACTGTGGGAAAACACTCGCTCAATAGTTTTTACCCCAAATGTCAAATTCTCTCGACTAACAATATAATGTAAACAAATTTTATTTATTTCTATTTCATCGCTTTTTCGAATCGTCTGTATTTTTCTGTGTTATAAAACCGGATCGATTTCATTTGGAACGACGTGAAAATAAAAATAAATAAAATGGCGTTTGTATGTCCTTGCATTTATTAGCGCGTCCGTGCTGTTGCAAACGTTGTGAAATTAGATTGATTGTACAAATAAGACACGGCGATATTCGTTTATTTGTACAATATGGTGAATTCATTTTAAACCATTAACGCGAACGACGGTAAAAATAAAAACGAATGTAAACCTGCGAAACCCACCGCGAGGCGTCATCGTTGCCGGAGATGTATACGTACGAGGGGAGAGACAAGTATATATTTATGGAACAGAGTGGATTACCGATTGAAGTACGTATAATTTATACAAAAAGTAATTCTTTAAAGGTACACTACATCCAATTCCTTTGTCGATTTATCGATTTTTTTTTTCGTCTTCTTAATGTCTGAGGTACGTACTTAATAACATCATACTTTTAAAACAATTTATACTATGTTGTAAATAAACATTTTTAATATTTATTTATCACGCCGATATTTTAAGCCTTATTGTTTTTTAAATGCTTATATGAATGGAACATTTTGTTTAAAGGAAAAATATACTGATGTGCAAACGTTATACATTTATTTATACTTTTCAATAATGTTACCGATCATTGCAAAACATTAAGAACACTTGGCCGCAATTAAAAAAAAAAAAAAAACACAAATTATACATTTATTTTATTGTGCGAAATTTTTTTCTGTACACGTAGAAACAGTTTAGATGAAACGTTTTAGGATTACAAAATAAAAATTTCCCCGTACATAGTCCAGTGTAAAACAAGCGTGGACATTGAAACGGTTAAACTACACTCGCATCTGAATACCATTTGTCGATCGTCTAAACCTTTTGTATTTCAAATCGGCGTTCCCTTCCGGTTCTCGGAGTTTCGTACGTTTTTTTTTTTCCATCGTGTCCAAATGGTTCCGACGAGCGATAATGTTAGTGGACCGCCCCCGATACAAGTATACAGCACGTGCCGTACGAACGATCGCCGCGCCGTGTGATACATGGCAGTTCATACACCCCCGATGTATAATCGCGTCGGAGACGATCGAAGGAGGGACGAGATATCTCGCGAAATGTTGGCGACGTGTTAACATCGCGTTGTAACGCACGTGTGCGCGGGTAGTATTGTTCGCGGGTTATGTCAGGCGCTGCCGGGGTACAACGATATCGTATAGGACTGCCCCGCAATGGAATTGTGTTCGCAAACGACGGGATTCGCGACGAAACTAATACGTACTAAAATGTACAGTGCCCAACACCAACCGTGGACGGACCGTTTCGCTCGAAAACTCCGTTATCGTCGTCGAGCGTGTAGACGTGTGTACGGTGTACGCGGTACATTGAATCGGCCACGGCTCAGCGGTTCAATTTTTTACCGCAAATTTTTTAATACAAATTTTAAAATTTGTACGTGTTTTTATTGTTAGCGCCGTGTTTGGCATTTCGCGATACGTTTCACCGTCACTCGCTCTGCTCGTGCGTGCACGTTCGCGTCGAAACATTTTGAACGGGCGTCCGTCGAGTACAAGTCCGTTAGGTTACGTTGTATCGGTGGTGCGATAATAAACGACCGACAATTGCCTCCGCGCCAATTGTTGACTCGACGGAAAGGTTCTTTTTCTAGCACTGCGTCGTGTAAAAACTTATTTCGATTCAACGGCGTACGCAGAAACACTCTTATAGCTATTTCAAACAATTATTACCGGTGAAACTTGAACTACAGTGCGATTATTGACGAATTTGCTGCCCGCGGCCGAACGCGGAGAAAACTTTAAATCAATCGATTTCACTGAATATCGAAATGTCGAGAACGATAAAACGTTTCCTTATTGTTTATTTGAATGCGTACGTCGAAATACTACGATCAAAATATATTAATGGAAAAAAACGAGATGCACGACACAGTGTGACCCAACCAGATAGCCGGACGTCGACGTTAATATCGAACTTGGGAAAATGGCCGAATTTTCTTATCGAATATTATACGCCAAACTTTTGATAAGAAAAGTCGGCCACAGGAAGTAGTGAGCTGTTCGATCGTATATATATATGCTTGTGGAGCACACATAAATTATTCACCCGTTGTCGTCTGCGGTCGAATAAAAAAAAAATGTCCGTATAATGTTGGTTAGCGGACACCACAATTATTTCGAAGTATTATTATTACGCGCGCGGACGTAACGTTTAGCGCGGACAAATTAACGTACGCGTAACGTTTATGGAAATCCTATTATTTGTCGTTTCTCATTAGAAACGATGAAACGCCGGAATTACAATCGAGACTAAAATAAGATACAGTTTTTGTTTTTGTTTTTTGAATCGTTTTCGTTTTGATTTTTTCCTATAGTGTTCTTGACGTCTAAACTAACACGCGCGGAATATAGTAAAAACAAGCAATATTTAACTATGCGCAAGTGTCAAAAAACACTGTACAGGCTTTTGTCGCGCCAATTTAACAAAAATAATGACGTAAAATAGATTCTGATAAAAGTGAAATAATTTAAAAAGAAATGTAAAAGTAAATAAATTGTCATTCTATTTCGTTATGATTTGAAAATAATAAAATAATTCATATTCGTTCGGTTTGAATTTCCTATAAAGAATCAGAGTAGTTTTTGCTAAAAAAAAAAAATGTATATATATATTTATAATAATAGCTCCAAAACCTTTACCGAAATCATTGTATAAAAACAAAATTATTCGCTTTTTTACCTACTAAAATAAATTGTATTAATCTTAATACATAATTAATGTACTGTGTGTGTGCGGTGTATACATCATTGGTCAAAATTTTAAAACCAATATAATGTTATACTTATCACAGCTAAACAGAATATATCGTTTGTTTTCAATATTTTTTTTTTTTTTTTAATTTAATTTAGATACGATACGATGATAAATTTGCAACCGTTTGTTGTAATGAAAAACCTATGAACGTACGACATAAGTTTCATCATTAAACATAACTAATATAACTAGGTATTAAGTATATAGTTATAAATGATTTTGAATCGTGTAAAAAATTCTTTTGATTGAATAATGTTGTTCGCCTATCTTTAGTTAATATACCGTGTATTCAATTCAGCCTCTCGGAATCGTAATTAAAGTTACACACACACACACACACATACACACACATATATTATAATTTATGCGTAATATATTTTACAATACTTTGTAAACTGCATGATACTACTACAAGGTAATATTCGAAAATACATTTTCCTGGATGTAATAACTTTAAACAATTTTAATCTCATAAAACGTTAAATTGCAATTACCGGTCAAAGGAAATTAACCAATTAAACAGATGACGTCGCTGAAACTACAGTATGCGTTATAACTTTTAGTAATTTATAATGATTTGCGGGGTGAAAAATCCATCAATAATATTATATCAACGAAATACTTTCCTTTTATTTCCGTAATTGTTATATACATATAATATTATATATAACGCATTATTAAATGAATCGGTGATCGATCTAAACGGTATGGTTTCTTTTTGTACTGATTATGCTTTATAATAAAAATAGTAATAATAATGTGTCTCAGAATATACAGTAAAAATGACAAGTCATCGCCAAAACAATAAAGATAACTTTATCGTGCCATTAGAAATCTAAAACTAATCCTATCTTGTTTGAACAGAGAATTATTGGAAAAAAATCCACTTACAATGAATAATTTTTACGAGCAAATAAAACTTTACAACCATCAAAACAACAAACCATTAAACTATCTTGACAAACTACAATAGTAAAAAATGGAAAAACAACAATATAAGTTTAACAAAATTTGAATTAAAGTTTCTAGGATATGAACATAATGTAAATCATCAGTTTTTACTGATATATTAGTCATAAAGTGAATAAAATTAACTAATTTTTATCTAAACGATGCATTTTCAATAGGCGTGTTATTAAAATTATTATTTTCTAGACAAATACACTACTGTATGAAAAAACTGAATAATTCCCATTGAAATTATTTTCTCTAATATGTTTTTGACATCAATTAATTGTTACATAATACAAGTGTATTCAATGATATAAACAAAGGTTTTCGTACATGAAAATATTTTTATATTTGATGGCATATGTATATTTTTTTTTTAACGTCAAAATAATGCGCTTACAAAATGTTCTAAAGTTGCTTTTTATGCACGAAAACAAATATATTTTAAAAATGTTTTTAAAAATATATTGTAATGTATATTGATGTTTATACACTTAAAAAGTTGAAAATGGTAAATTTTTCAATTGATTATTATGAAAAAAAACATCATATATATATATACGAGCATATAAAATAAAATGTTTGACTCGATTTGTTTTCTGATATTTTTTCATTTTGATAAATAACAACACTAAAGCAATATTCTTTGATAATTTTTATGTCAAGTCTTATTTTAATAACGTAAAACGCATATTGTTAATAATATTTTACATAATCTACAGTTATTATCATTTATGTATAGCTTAGAAATTTAAAATATTCACTATTGCAGAAGTTTAGTTTAATAAGCTATCCGCGATTTAATTTAGCTCAAATTATCAAAGGACTAAAGGATCAGCATGTATACTTAGTACTTCGGTCCCGGGAGAGTAAAGAGTTGGAGTAAACGACCGTTTTTTTTTTTGATCTTTATAGTTTCGTTAGAAAAACGATATCGCCTAAAATAATGGCGCTATTAGTATCCGAAAATAGTTGACAATAAAAAAAAAATCGCTGTTACTCTATCAAAACACTTTTTCGAGTGAAAAAATACGATTTTTATGGCAATGATAACTTTGCACGTACTCGGAAGAGATATCGATAGAACGCTGGCACGTTCGGTAGTTCAGAAAGTGTCTGTTCTGTGCCGAACACTTTTGCGAAATATAATAACCTTTAGTCCGTTTACAGGTGCTCGAGGGACATTAGAAAATTTGCTAGCAACAGAATGATATATATATATATATATCGTCTTTATACACGGATTGAGAGGGAGAAATAGATTATGAGGGAGGATATTGTGTGGAGAAGAGAGAGAGAGAGAGAGAAAGATAGTGAGATAATCACCACCGTTCGACGGGCACTTCATCGAGCAGTTTAATGAACTCGACTCTTCCTGAGGGTGAAATGAAAACGTTTATTGCAGCGACAAAGCCAAGAGATTTTCTTGTTCGTGTTTCTGTAGCTTTTATCGCCGTCTCCGAAATTGATTTCTCAAGGACACGTTTAGTCTATATATACGAGTGTACCGCCAACCGCGCCGCCGGCTATGTGGATATACCCGTTTAATCGGATATTGCAAAAATACTAACGATTTTTTTCCCCATTTTTTTCCTCTCTCTATCTCGTGCTTCGCTTTTTAAAATACGATCGAAAACTCACGAAATAATATCTAACTGTACGCGTGAGTCGGTTGTCGCAGAAAAAAAATTGATGCAATCGTTACAAAGTTGTTATTGTATTTCTTTCGTACAAACATTCTCTCTGTTCGTAAATCGTTAATAGACCACGCTGGCTTAGCAGGTTACATAGAGACTCGATACGTGTAATTGTTACGATGCAGATGGTCTATTTTTGAACTTGATCGAAAGGTATTAGTAATCTAATAGTTCTCGACTGCTTATTCGATTGTGTTATTACAGGTTTTACTTATTCGTAAGCGGAAAATCACGAATAATTCGTATAGGAATTGTTCGTTCATTATGTTCGGTAATTGTTTATAATGCCATCGCGAGTAAAGATCTACTCAGACTTGTAAATAATACTTTTGAAAAGCACTCAAAGTATGTATTCGAATAATATATTTAATATTCTAAAGGAATTCGAATAATTCACGTTCCTTTGATAACAAAAATTTAAGAACAAAATATATTACTTTATTTATATTAACGCTGCTAAATTGTTTACTTTTAAATAAAAGTTAAAAAATGACTCAATATATATATATATACGTACATATATAATATAGGTGAAGTAAAATGTAAAACTATAGTCGTCTCTTATATCTGATATGAAGCCATTATAATTATAGCGAAGACGATTATCGGAAAATTGTCTAACATCATACTTATTTTTAGATTTTTAACCAGTTTACATAATTTATAATCGGAAGAATGACTATTTTGTTTGATTTTTCCTTTTATATTTGATAAAATGTATTCTGTGACAAAAATACAATTAAATGTATTTAGAATACGCATTAAAAAATATGTTTTCAAAAGTATTTAGAATTTTATTTGAATACGAGAAACGTATTTAAATGAAAAATATCTGAGTTTTTAAAAGACTGAATATACTCTCCTCTCATCCGTCACCATATGGAAGTATATGAAAACAATTTATATGCTTGCCTTTCAAATAAAATACACACCCTAAAAACTGATGATAGAAATTTTATTACCGATAGGCAGTATATAGTTTTTTTTTTTTTTTTATAGCGATATTTTATATTTTGCGTTCTCCGGTTCAATCCGAGGACCCGCTCGGCATTTACAAATATCAAAATCTATATGTATATTTATATATATATAAACAATGAATGAATTATATAAATAGAAACGCGAACTACGAGTGAAAAGAAAACACACACACACACACACACATATATAGTAAAGAGCCAAATGAAACTTTTTTTTTTTTACATACCGACAAGTACTTCATTAAGCCATGATAAACGTGGTTGCACCATCTTTCTCGTTAGTTATCTTACTTTCCGTTCACGTAGCATATAAATCGTCTTCTATTTACTCGCCGGTCGTGTACACCGTTTTCTCTGCAATTCCTCTAGAGAATTCGTATACGTTCTCTAAACAGTGAAACCGTTTGCCGCCATCCGATGCAAAATGTGTTTATATTATATGCTCGTTTGTTTGTTGTTGTTTTTTTTTTTTTGTTTTTTTCATTAGAACGAGTACGTAAATATATATTGTGCGCACGTTGCCGCGGTCCGATCGTTGTTCGTGTACATTTACAAGGCTTACATTGCAGACATGAATTCCGGCGAATTACAGAAAATAACGTAAACATCGATTCTCAAAAACCTATAGTTTTCATCTGACCGCGAATCACGTGGAATATGTACGTTGTTAGCATCGTACATATTGTGTATAGGTATGTTAAACGGTCAAACGAATCGGACCTACATATTATATAAACTCGGTAGATTCGAAAAATGTTTTCATTTGTATTTCCCTACTGAATTACTAAATACAATATTCCAATCTCTTTATTATTATTTATGATTATCGTTTGATAAATGATAAGAACTCATAGAATTTTTTTTGTAAAAAAAAAATATTTATTTCGTCTTTCGTTTCAATTCGATCAAAAAATTATAAAAAAAAATTCACGTTAATAATACTTCGTGTTACTGTTCATATAATTGCATGTATACCGCATGCTTATATTGTGAATTGGGTTTGTTTGGCGTGATATATTGGTACATTGATTCATTTAAATATTTATTTAAAATTCAACAATTTTTTTATCTTAGTTTTTAATTTAAATCAAAGTCAAGATTATATTTATGATGTGAACTATATTTTTTTACATAAAAGTGGGGAACACATTTTACGTAATTTCAGTTGAACAAAAACTAAAATGTATATAAATAGGTAGAGTGCGAGACGATAAACTTTAAAAGTAAAAGATAAACTAATTATGTATATGTACTGCAATGTACCTTTTTTTAAAGTGTACATTATGCAGTACTTTTCATTTTCATTTTTTTAATCTTAATTTTTGTCTTGTAGTGTTTAGATTCAATAAAATGCTTGTAAAAATATTCATTTACAAAACATAATAATGTATACCGTTTAGAAAACTAAAAAAAAAGCGTGCGATAATGGAGATTAGAATACGTTGAACATAAGAATCATTAACTGTTTGTACTCGTTGAGTACTGTAAAATACCAATCCCGAACATTTACAATTACTTCAATGAAAAAATCATAGTTAATTTGGATTTAGGTGATTGAAAAATACGAGTATTGCACGAACGACAATTTATGATTTAATAAACGTGCATTATTTTACAGAAAATTAATAAAAATAAATATGATAAATTATAAATATCTTTTTTTTTCAATTCCCTGTAAAACTATACTTATTACGATTATAGTTGATAATATTAATATAATAAATATATTATAATTTAGAAATTGAAACTACGCGTTTAATTTTTGATTTGTCGTCTGTCACGCGTTACATTTACAATAACTGTGGCATTATTATTATTATTATTATTAATATTAATTATGAAAAAACTAATAACCGTTTTGTTTATTGTTACTATTTCAGGCTGCTGTAAAAGTAGAGACTCATTCGTGCCGTCACGCCACTAAGCCGAACAACAAAGAGAAAAATCAAAATCCTAAGTGTATCGCCTGTGAGTTTCGAATATTTTTTTAAATTGTTATTATTATTATTAATATCATAACGAATTAAAATTCAATCGAATTCCTCGAAATTATTTGTATAAAAAAATTAAAAAAAAAAAAAAAAATTATAGGTACTGTTTCAATGCGCATATATTAATACATTTATAAACATTCCAACACGGCATTTTAATTCTATAATAATATACACGATTATGTACAAAACATATTCATGTTTATTTAAATTTGGGAGATTGCTCACGTTTGACGTTTTATTTACACACACTGTCAAATATTTGTATTTTTTCATGGGTCAATATATGCGATATATATATATATATATTGAACGTGTTTTTGGAGTTTATCTTGACGTTTTCGTTGTTTTCAAACGAAATATTTAAGACCCTAACGAATCAAACAAAACGAGCATATAGAACATTTATTTGTGTACGCGTGTTTAAGCGCAATAAAATAACCAACTCGTATTATTGTAATATACCGATGTTCGAAACGAGCGCTCAAAATTATAATTTCGACAATGACCATTTTAATTATATAGACGCTACGCAGTTAAAGCGTGCTCATGCAAATATTACCCGTAGTGAGAGAGAGAGAGAGAGAGAGAGGGAGTGAGTATGAGAGAGAGCACGTGCTGTACGGGTGGGTCTACTATGTATATAGTGCCCCGACATCGCCGCGTTCCAAGTTTGTTTCGACGGATACAATGTTATATATATTATCGGGTAACGTATTGCGCCCGGAGCGATAAGTGAACTAATAACAGCACTAGCAATAGTGAACATTATACAAGCGATATTGTAAACTGACCAAATTTCGATCGACTCCACTATAAACGGACCGACGTATAATAATAATTCGTATAATATTTTGTATATATAATTTTGTCCTGAATACTTTACTCCGAAGCGGGACGAGTTGATGATTTTTGTTTTCTTTAAATTCGGTCAGATCGAATTTAACTATGAACACGAGTTAACAGTCGATTTCCGTCAATTCAGTTGGGTATAAAATGAATGGCACACAAATCATTGGCTTTCTTAGAGTTGATAATAAGTTTACTTATTTTTTTTTTTTTTTGTGAATCAATACATCACATAATTTACCAAATTATAATATTGAACTCTGTTGACTTTTTGGTTACTAACAAATAAAATATAATACTATTTATTATTTAAATAACTTACTTACGTACTATACTGCCGTCATAGTCGTACCAAAAATAAAAACATGGTAATTCCATGTTATTGGCCAGTACATGAGTGTTGGTATGCAACTGATTTAAATCGATCTCAAATCAATGTTATCGTAAAAATTGTATTTATTACGTCACACGTAAAAATAATAAATAATATATAATCTGTCAGTCATCTATATATATGTTTACTTAAATATAAATTCAATCCGTTAATTTTATTTTATTATAAAAACAAAAAGATAAGCTTATTAAAGACCAATATTATCTCATTAAGTGAAGTTTTTAACTCAACATATTAAAACTAACCAACTTTTCTTTATCCACAACAATTTCAAATGCGATATTTTTCCGATTCTGGACGAAGCGGATAATAACGTATACTTGTTTGTTTATTTTGTCTGTGAACGCTTTTTCGTGTAGAAGGAGTGATCTTGACACGCGTTAAGTTCCGGCTGTAAATCGCTTCTAGACGGTATTTTATTCGACACCTTTTTTCCGGGGATGGGGGGGGGAGGGGAGAGGAAAAACTGACTTGGACACCTACGCGATTTCAAAATATCGAAAAATACACACAGCCAACCGAATGAATACCGAAGTCGTCGTTGTCATAAACGGGTCGGTATTAAAGCCGAATAAATCGTGACGTGGTGAAAACGAGCCGAATCGGAACGCCGAAAGCGTAAATCAAAAATGAGCCTCCCGCCCACCGGATTTGTGGTCCCCATTCGCGTCCGCGGTGTCTGTGCGTATCGCGTTTCGACTGGACGCCTTCCCGTTAGATGGATACGGGAACATCGGCATTCGTGTCGTACGAGTCAAATCTGTGACGACACGTCATTAAATACAGTTTATTCGTACGTTCCGGAAAAAGGCGTTTGGCGGCGAAGGGAGGTCGCGCGTTTTTTGTTTTTGACATTTTATGTCTTTACTTTGGCACATTAAAATAAAAAACCGTCACGAAAAAGTGTCCACCAAAAAGTGTCCACGAAAAGCGTTACAGAAAAAAAAACCTAACCTAAAAAGACATAAAATGTCTCACTTAACGTGGACTCGTATGCGTTAATCATTTTTTTGTTTTAATATGATATGTACGGTGAAATCGGCGAAACTAGTCGTGAGTTCTCGGCGTTTTGTTTTCGTTGTTGTTTTATCACATATTTTTACAGTTAGAGCGACGGGAGGGGGTATCAAAATTTAAATCGTATTAAATCTCCGTTTCGATTACACGTCCAATTACGGCTGAAAGCCTTTTCTCTTTGTCGTGTAATTGCGTTACTGTGATACGTGTTATGTAGCCGTTTGGAACTCTGTTGGAACGTACATAACATTAATTACCATTTATTATATTCCCAGTAAATGTACATAACGGGAAAAACGCATGCGCGTCGTCATCTCCGTCGATTTTGTTTTTGAATCGAATCTCTCGCGAAGTAATGGAACCGCGTCATTGAAAAAATAAAACGTATAATTGAAAAATCCCTCCCCTGCGGAAACACTGCGACGGTTGCAAAACGACTTACGGTTTTTATTCGCTCGTCGTTTAATTTTCCCTATAGGAGTTTTTGTCGTTTTTGTCGTTTTTATCGCGCACGCGAAACGTTTAATAGTTCGGTAGTCGAACGATTTGTTTTAAAAACAAAGCGAAACGATGACGTCTATATTCGTCCGTTGTACTCGAAGCGTTTGAAGTGTTGACAAATACGATATCTCATATCCATAAACACGACATGACATATGCTTTTCCTTACGCCGCGCGTATACTAAGTCGTAGACATTTTAACGATGTATGAACGTAATCATAATTTTAGTTTCGCGCAATCCCGCAACGGATAACTAAAACTAAAAATAAACATTAAATATAACGTTATTGGTATGTAAATTAGGACCGTAAACGTATATTTTTGAAGCGTAAAATGTCGCGTTCTACCCTCGACCGGTGTTCTATACGTATACTCAATGTATGAGTATCGTGTAGCGATAACAACGTATTCTTCACTTCGTTTTCCAAAAAATCCAATGTTTTTGATTTGATTTTTTATGCTAAAAGTGTTTTGAAAAATAATTTCTTTCGCGTTATAATATATTTTATTAGATCGTTAATAACGGGATATTATTGTTTTGTTTTTTTTTTTTTGAAGATTAAAATATCAAATAAATCAATATTTCCAAAACGTTGAGTCTACTCTGACCAACGTACGAGTACAAATTTGACAAACAGATTGACAGCAAATGTCTATAGCAAGTATTACGAAATCTTTTATGTTTAGAAACGACTTAGGAAAGCCCATTCTGCGAGCACGCTAAATTCTCAGGTTTATACGTATTTTCTATTTAAATTGTAAATTACCCATTTTGATTAGTGGATTACAATGCAGCGAAATTTAATTTACAATTTATGCGAATTGTATATTTTCGTAATAATGTGTGTTTTATATTACAGAGTAAAGACATAAATGATCGTAACGTATACGTTCGTCTCTTTATTTTGTCTTATTTTGTCAATATATCTTCAATCGATAATAATAAAAACATATATTGTTTATAATACGTTGAGTATTTGTGTATGGAAAACGTGAGGTTTTTTTTAGTATTGGCTAGTGTGAACTGATATTCAATTTTCTTCGAATACACCACAAATATAACTTAATGCGTACTACTACTAGATTAATAAATTAATATAATATAATTCGAGTAAAAAACTTGGTTTGACTAAGATGCTTCAGTTTTTTTTGTATGTATGTTCGTTTATAAAATTTCAATTTAAAGTACATTACACATAAATCTTGTGGTTTTTTTTTCCGTTTAATTACTACAATTTATAATTTTAAATTAATATTCCTATGTGTCGAATAAATGATTACACATCTGACATACAAAATAATGGATTTTCGAATGTGACGTCAAGTCATAACGTTTTATTGATGAACCCAAAAAGCAAAACACAAACAAACAGTTATTTTGTTTCTTCCTCTTTTCAGATGGGCCTAATCGCTGTAATACCAAATGCCTAGTAACGGTTATAGTGGTTATTAAAAAACCAAAGGCTACTTTTAATTTTTATAAAAATATATGCCATTTAATTGTGCGTACAATTAAATTCATTTTTTGACTCGTTAATGTCCATGCTTTTATATTTAAAAATTACGATTAGTATTTACACTTCGAAGGTCGAAAAATACAAATGTAAACGATGAAATCGTTATGTGTATATATTAAGATTTTAATTATTTTTTCATACGTCATTTGATTGAAAGAGCCGGGTAAAGAATATCGAAATCACTTGTATCATTACAATTCGATAAAATTCTATTGAACGAAGCACGAAGACTGCGTGTAACTTCGCTCGTGCGAATAATTAAAAAATAAAAAAATAAAAATATGTTCGTAGCACGGAGACAACGGTTAAAAGCGTTTGTGTACGGTGAATGAAACTTTTGGATAACCACTAATACGAGTACAATTGAACGATCGAATAGTCGCGTATACAACGCAATATAATATTAACACATGCGTTGAAATGCATTTGGCTCAGCGCGATAATAATTAATTATGTACCGTATACGAATTTAGTATACGCGGCCTCATATTTTATTCTGAATCCGTTTGACAATGATATGATGAAATACACGCGCACGATGTGAGGTCGATATATACTAAAACGTATACGGTCCTCGTACACACACTGAATGTATACGACCAGTGTTCAGTGTTCTGTACTAACGAAAATTACATTCAAACGAAGATAAAACAGCTCGATGAAACATACGTATGCATTTATATACAAATAGAATTGTATCTAAATGAAGCGATAATTAATACATATTTTACACCTACAGATACCTGAAAATTTAATAATTATTTTTTCTACCCGATTTTTTTTTTTGTTAAACAAATCATAATTGTTCTATTGTACCTTATAACTCCTAGATGGATTAATTTACCACGAGGGCATGAGACGTACATAACAAAATTCGAAATAATTAACAGTACAACGAAATTGATTAAAAATCGTTATTATTATTTTATTTATTTGACATAAATTAGTATAAATATTTATTAATATTTATAATAATTCTGATCAATTTAAAAACGCATGGTAAATATATCAAATCAATGGCATTCATAGACATCGACTATACGCTATGGCTACTTTTATCGAGACAGATATACATTAATTTTGAGGAGGATTTCGCAAAATATGATCTATTAAAATAATATCGCTAATAATAAGAATGTATAACACAACGTACAGACGATTGCGATATATTTTCGTTATAATCGACTAAATATATTTATATATGCGTTGTTGACTTCCACATTGAAATAACGGTGTAAACGCACCACGCAAAACGGTTATTTATTGTGCGTGCATTTTTTTTTTTAAATATTTATATCAAAATTTGTACCGCATGCAGAAATACACAGCAAATGAAATTATCACATGAGTCGAGCGTATGTAATACGTATTTCGATATTTGCTGATCAAGCTCTTTTGAATTTATGCTTCGTAAACGATTTCAACATTTAGGCTGACTAGTTATATAATTACTGTTATACTGACCGAACGTAGCGTAAATAATTAACGATGAAATGCTCATTCATACGAGTGTATTACAGTTGTTATTATTGATTACTATCATTTATTTTCAGGATGTAGTCGTAAATAATGTTTTGCCAATGAACAATGTGATTTTAAAATGTTTATTTTTATAGTACCACAAAATGTAAATTAAAAATAAATAACATTATATAAGTTTTCATTGTTTTAATTTCTTTTAGCGAATTTAATAGTAAAATTTATAATTATAAAATATCCCATGATGAATTTTTTTTTTTAATACATATTTGAACGACTTCACTTTTCTCGAACGATTATCACCAGCAGATTTATGTTGGAACAGCCAACTTTTAACATATGTAATTGGGTTCCATACAGTAAGAGGCGGCCCATTTATATTGATTATTATTAGGTTTTTATGAATATTTTTCATTGTTCTAAGTTCTGAATAAATTATGTTCATTAAACTGAATCCACGCTAACAATTTGCCGTTGAACCAAGTAATGTTTTGATCAAGATATTTACTATCAATATTCAATGCTATTTTTATTTTTATACCCTATAAGGTGTTTTACCTGTCTTATGATGTATAATCACAAACACATTTATTTAAAATAACATGTACATTATAAATTATTATGATGTGATATTTTAAGGAGGAATACTACCGTATACCCGCGTATTCATTTTATTTTATTTCCTATATGCGTTTTGAAATTTCAACGTCCATGGATATACCCTCCATTACGCCACCAGATATTATTATCGAGGGTTTTGTTAAAAAAAAGGTTTTATCAAAATCATTGGAAATGTTTGTGTCAAATAATGATTCGTGTATAAAAACGGATGGGGTTTTTATTTTTTGTTTTAGAGATAAAAAAATATACGCATATATCTAGATGTAATAACGTAAAAATTATGATTGTTCAATTGTTCATTCAGTTTTGAGTTTCTTTTTACTAACTTATTACGAAACGGTATGAATTTCATTGAAGCGAAATGTTTTCAATTTGCAGTTTTCATAAAACAAATTCGCTCCAGAAATATTTAGAGAACGAGCTATTTAGACACAGTTAATGCATTTTTAATCGAAACGTGGAAAAATGATTTTTTTCTTTTGTCCCGTTATATTACATTCTCTCGAGCTCGCAATAACGCGCCTGCACAAACGACAATGAACAAATTTAAACACTCTCGTAATAGGTGGAAAACAAGAAAACAATCGACGATTAAACGATTAACCATTACAATCAATTGTACTCGACAATAGGAATAAAAAAATCACCAGTTTTTTCTGTTTATAAAAAACAAAGGTCGTATAAGTCACTATAATATATATCGACTCATCTCTTACACTACACATATACTTAATACACACACACACACGCACACATATATATATATATATATTCCCCCGTATAATGAGGAAAAGCCTTATATACTGTATTTTGAAATCGACTGTATAATAATGTCGGCCGGTAAAACTGGTCGACTTACTCTGTAAGGAATTTCACGTTCAAAAAGCCGGGTTTGTTCAAGTATATCGGCCATAATCCTGTATTCAAGTTCTCTTTTGATAAAAGAAAAAAAGGATAAAACGTGAAGCTCTTCTTTTTTGTTTTTTTTTTGTTTTCTTAACTATAACTATGCAATTCAAAATTATCATCATTGAACAGGTTCATTTTGCGTATTAAACATTTGAACGAGTGATCATTCATTTACACTACGATGCACACGCTCGTAAAGAACCATTGTGGTAGTATGGACGCACAATAATTGAATGTATATTGTTATCGTTAAAAGCGGGGACGCGCACGGAAACTGGAAAATGTTATTTAGGAATATATTTGTCTCGGGAAACGTTCTATAGGGAATCGATTCACACGGGAATGTATCAATATCAAATATATTATACGGAATGTTCCAAATAGAATATTACCAAAGTCTAAGTAGTTTCGACGTCTCTGCCGCAATAATTAAATGTACAATATTGTTATTTAGTGATCTCTGAAAATTTTCATTGTCGAAAAATCGTTTTCCCGAATTTCATTATGCTGTGTAATTATTTTCCTAGCAATACTTTCTCGTTTATTATCGTCCCTGTTAAATACGTTCCAGCGTCTTATTTCCCTGGTTAATACGGCCCTCCGTATTATGTGGGCCGGGGGAGACTTGTTAGTAGTTTGTGCGAGAGCTACTGTAGTGTTGATATTTAAATTGCTTTTAAGCGAGATTTAAAATCTGATACTCGAATTCTATATAATATATGCGCATATATATTTTCGTTTATACGATGATATTATTTGTTCTTGAGTTTCGAAACCATTTTAGTTTGTTTATGTGCGTACAAACAATGAATATATATACAAATATATACATTTTGAAAGACTGAATATTATTCATAAGTTAAGCTCTCTGAAGAAACACGCAAATATGTCTTAGAAAATTCCCTGTTTTTACAATCGAAATAATTTTAAAAAAAAATTGTTCATAAATTCTTATATTACGTATACTTAAAGTATTTTTTTTTAAATATTTATTAAAATAATTTAATTAACGTCATTAATTAAATCAAATTAAGAGAATGGAAAAGTTATTTGTAGTATGCCGATTGAAATGAGACTGGAATGGAATTGAAATGGGACTGAGTAAAGATTCGAACAGTTTGTATATTTTCGTTGTATCTGAGAGATGTTAAAAAAAAAAAACGTCACGGGGAAGGATATGATATCCTCATCCTCCCTTCCTTTGAGCACGACACTTGATTAGAATATAATTATTATTATGTAGTTGATAGTAAAATTTTTAAATCGTGCCTTAACTTTACGAAGTTTCTAAAATAGTCCTTATATTTATCATCGAATCTTCTCCACTTTATTGATATAACATTAGACGTAATACTCACGACCCGTCTTATCAGAAATAATTATACACGTATTATATATTGAGCATTAGATGATTATTTCAAATATCAACAGTATCGGACAAAAAAATATATTATCATACATGATGTATGACATCTAAAACATTTCATTTTAATTGTTAACTACGCACCGAAACACGCCTTAAAAATGTTAGATAGAAAAACGTATTGCAATCACGCTACTAATCTACTAACCTGACCTTAATTGACATTATATATAAAATGTATTGATTCGAGTCGTTTTAAAAAGGGAAAAGAAATTAAAGGAGGAAATAAATATAAATGACATGTTTGTTACGAAATAAAACAGGCCTGGTATTACACAAACTTTTTTTTTTAATAAAAAAACAATACGCCTACCAAGTTAATCCGTTTAAAACTTGGCCAAATGTCCCGCAATTAATTATTGTTTTCGAAAAAATAAAAAAAAACAAAAAGGCTAGAGGTAGGTAACTAAAAATTAAAAATATTTAATATACGCTTCAATATTCGTTTTTAATAATGTAAGTATTTACTCGTATATTCTAAAAACGTACAAACGTCTTTAAAATCATGAAAATGTCCACGAATTTACGTGAGAGTACTTTTTCGCGTCCGTACCAACTAAATATACAATAATTTAAAGAAAAGCATATCGATGACGACCGATCGATGTAAAAACATCATGTATTCATATACTATGTTTACATAATATTTACGGTCGGATTTCCCGATGTGCTAATTTTCTAATCTTACTTACACAAGACTGAGTAAGTTAATTAATTGTTTAAACTAGTTGGACTGAGTTAATCAGTTAATCAGTTAAAATCAGTTAATTCAAAAGTTAATAATATGTTTAAAGTAAAAAATCAGTGCGAAAACGACGTAAGAACTATTACCCGTCGTATATATTCTTCTATATCACTATGTTTATGTAATCAAACACGAAGTAATGAGCAAAATAAATGATAACCTTAACTACTAGATCGAATTCACATTACTAAGAAAGATGTTGTTTTAAGCAATAAAAAATTACTTAACTTATGATTTAACTAGTTGAAGTCGAAATTAAAGGCCCGCAGTTTCAGTCGACACGACTCGCGGTCAATCCAAAAGTTAATTTCTCTCGTCTCGTATCCGATTTGTACGTTTTAAGTTTCGCGCGTGAAAAATATCGGCGCGCGCGTCCCGAAGAAGTCTGCGCGACCAAGTCGGGGACGGGGTCGCCAACTTCACGGACGTAGTGTGACGCGCACGTTACACGTGAACGGCGTGCCGTGTGTTTCCGGTCGTCGCGCGAACGGGCGTGAGAAAAACGATTTTCAGAGCGGACACGTGGATTCACGATTGATTTGACGAAGGAGACGTCTTGACGGACGTCCGGCTGTTGATTGCTGATCGTCGCGAATCGACGTTGTCCGTTGTGTTCGTACGGGCGATGGAATCATGAGCGGAAGCCTCGTCTCGAGTCACGACACGCCGTCACGGTTGCGCGCAGCAAACGAGCATTACGCGCGGCCACGTAACGCAATGCTGGGACGACAATGCGTCGCGTTTTCCATCTAATTTTAGCGCATTTGGTCGGCACTCTTTTCGCTGTGCGCGTCGTCGCTCGCCGTGGCCCCACGGATAGTGTATATTATTCACGGTGTTCCATTACGCTATTGGCCATAATTCGGCCGGCGCGTGAAAGCGTCTCGAAGACACCACCCGATGACGGTGGTCGAACACCGTGCGTGATTCATACGCCGCGGTATGATAAGCCGAGCGTGCGACGTACAATCCGTAAGCCGGACTACGTGGGTCGTCCGATAAATAAGGTACAAGGTTATTTTTAACGCGAACAACCGACCATATCGGCAAGGGACTTTCAGAAGTAATAATTTAGGTGACAAACTACATGCTCTGCGCGCCATGACTGTTGGAATTCAGTGTTCAGCCACTGAATGAAACAACATTTACATACAACTCGAAATGTATTTTATTTCTGAAAAAAAATCACTTTGGACAGTCTATACGCCGCGTGACAGGATTATATTTCGTATATTTAAGTACATGGTTTCTAAGTAGTTGTTTTATTATGAATCGAAACAAACGTTTTACGAAAACTATATTCAGTTATTTTAGATCTTTTCAGGTTTTGCCGATTGTAAACGCGTTCGCAAAAAATTTTCGTCTTTTACTCTCGGTCCGATTTTCATAACAAAACACGTGCGAGAATTTCTCACGCAGTTATACGCGATATACAACAAAGGTTGACAAGTGTTTCCTAACGAGGTCCAGATGATCGTAACATTTTTTTTTTCTTTTCGTCGTGTTTCACAAGAAAAACTCTATAAATAACGCGTTTTTTTTTTTTTTAGTTAGAACTCGTTTTCGGCTGGACGTGATGCTTCGATAATCCACGACCTTTACGTGATTTGTCTGAATAGTATTTGCCATGGTGTTTTCGATTTTCCCATGTAGTTGTGTTCTTGGTCGTAAAAGAGGAACTACTGGCGAATCGGATTTTTTATTTTTTGCGGTAAAATTAAATTGATTGTAATTTAAATTTGACATGTAAAATTAAATTATTATAAAACATTTTCATTATTCTAACGGTCCGGTTTTTCACGCTTCGCATTTCAACTGTGATCAGCCTGTTGTCGACGCCTGGTTGTATATATTTACGGTAAACGGTGAATATGATCTACTGCGCACATTTGCCGTCGATTGTCCGATCCACCTGAAAATGCATAGTCAAACGTGCGATTTACCGATAAATCTAATGTAACTATTATATTTATACATGAACTACGAATTTATTTAAACATTTTCTTACCTTATTTTCGTTCAGACCGGTGAAATATTTATAAAAAATGATCCGTGGTGTCTCGCATGTTAATTTCGTCATTGTTAGGTAATAATTTAAAAAAAAAAATTAACAACGTAGTTTTATCATGAATATATTATGTTCTTATATAAATGAGTCATCGTATAATCCACTTTAAAAACCATTAAAACAATAATCTTGAAAATTTATCAGATTTACGAATTCACGTAAAAAATAATTTAAACACAAACAATTCACACGCCTCAATAGTGACTGTAATGTATTTATTATTCCACATACACACACACACACACACATATGGAGTTTTAAAAAACAATTTATTACTGATAACTCTAATTTAAAATTGCATCGTTGACTAGATCGTAACGTTTTTCATGTTTCAGATGATTACAACAGAGTGGTTTTGGACCAGTTGCCGGACGTGCCGGATTCGGATTACATCAACGCATCATACGTGGACGTGAGTATTATACAACGTATAAGTAAAATACATCTGTAGGTAGTTAAAGTACCTGTTAAAAAAATAAAAAAATCGATATAATAAAATACATATATATATATATTAAGTATACGTCGTCGTGTCATATACATAACGACGATGTAAAACGTAAGTCATAAAATTCATCACACACACACTGCACTCGTACAATATATATGATACCGATGTTATTCGCAAAATTTAATTAATTCCGGTCCGCGCGTTTCCTGCCCTCCCGTCATTTTAATTAAAAAAAAAAAAAAAAAACGTAAAAAAGTAGGAACGAAAAAGACCTCAACGCGAGGCGGCAACTTTTCACGGATAAAACGGTTATATATTATGCAACTATACTATGTAATACATAGCTGGTACAAAATTACAAACGACATTTTTCTTTGAACGCGAAATCTCAATCGGCTACTGGATTTGACGCAATTCAAACACCTGAAAAATGACGGGATCAAACTTCCATCCCATATATATATATATATATATACTTACATATATATATTTTTTTATGTATATACACGTCAAGTAGATGTTTAATACAACGACCGCTGTGAACGGTGATTTAATAAGACTTTTCGACCCAGTATTTTTCATCGGAAAATTGTTATACACCGACGACGACGACAATGAAACTCGTTTTATGGTAGCAACGAGAATTAATGACATTGCACAAAAACGCTCCTTTTTTTTTTTTCTTTTGTCCTTTTTATAATAAGACCTAAGTAGCGTGCAAATCTGTAAAAAATGAATTTCAATATCATTGTTATTATTTCTGCTATCTTCTGAGTTTGGATTTGCGTTTTCCTGATAATAATAATATAAGTACAAAAGAAGGTTTAAAAATTGATTTAGTAATTTTCAATATAATATAAAAATAAAATCACACGTTCGTCTATTCAGCTGTTACGTAGATTACATCGGATATTTAAAAATAACCCCAACCTTATACACTCGTATTTACAGAATTATTTTCTAATATTACTTCTGTGTCCGCTGTAATAATAAAATCGATAATGTATCCTGTTTGAAATATTACTTTAGGTTTGTTATTTCTTTATCCCCACTGGACGGATATTTTTAAAGACCCGAAATACCGCAAACATTCGTGCGAAACGTCGTCTCGATCGATTGAAACATATGAATTTCTATAAATAATAAACGAACAGTCACACACACATTCATACACACACATATATATATATATACCACCTACATCGTCTTGAAATCCCAAAAACTCACCAAAAATATGAAATTCCTTACTAGTTACTTCTCGCCCAGCTGGTCTTTTTCGTTTTTTCTAGATTTTGTTGTCACCCGATTTTTCATGCATGGATTTATCGTTCCGAAACTGGTCTTGTTGCCGACTGTGATTTTATTGTGCCCAATACTATATACATCTTTACTGGTGACAACGAGACAAAAGTTCTAATTGTCTCCAGGTCTTATTCTCCGTTTCCCGTAGTAGTATTATATTTCTTTTTTTTTTCTTTTCAAATAATATATTTCGACTTTTCTCGTAGTAATTGCGAGCTATTATTTCATGTTTTGAATACCACAATGATTAATTATCGCGCGTTTAAAGAACGATTTTGAACGTAACTCTGTATATATATCATAATAGACAGATTTTATATAGGTAGATTTTTCGAATCGTAAATACCTACGGCTTATTAAGTTATTAATTCACGAAGAATATTGTCAGATATCATAAGTTGTAATCATTATTTATTTATTTTTAACCGAAAACTTTGTTCTCATTTAATTTATGTGTGATTTTTATCGTTTTTATCTCGGATAACGTTATAACTTTTTTGTGTCTAAAACTTATTCCGTTTTAATTAACCAAAAAATGCCATAACAATAATTTTAGACGCGTACTCTACGCCTGTATAAGATATTAACGTTCGTTTTGTTTGATGTTTTAAACATTTTAAATAACACCTATTTGCCGTATTTATTGCGGTTTTTAATTTCAGTTTATAAAAGTTATTCAATAAATATTTTGATAAAATGTGTACGTCGACAGTAGTTTTAAATTAACATTTAGAAGTTTGTTTTTAAACAACAAAGTACACAATTAATTACTGTCAACATCTTAACACCATTTCTCTTGCTATCTGTTTATAAATAAATAACATTTTCTATTTCTTTTCATTTTTTTACATCTATTGGTTATAATTATTATAATAGTTTATTAACATCAACCAAAATCGTTTTAGTTTGATTATTTCAAAAATGTTTGTCTTTAATGTACTATATTAACTATATAGTATAGTGTTTTACTTCAATATTTCAATAGAAAATTACTAAAGTTCAATGAATTTCGATGATTCTCTCACTATTAATATATATAATACACGAGTATATGTGTAAAAAGTCTAAAGTTCCAAAATCACTACACAAATTCCTGGACATTCTGCATAATGCGTTTTTATTTCGTTTGAAATACATACACGATAACTAATTTGTACGCGTATTTTATGAGATAAAGTTTTAGAATAGTCTCGTAATTTCCTGTTACAGTGGCGTTTTTTCTTTTTTTTAGGCGAATAGACAAATCACAAAATATAGTTTGCGTGCACAAAACACAAACTACACAAATTTAACATACTTTGAGAAACTTTAAATGACAAACTTACGAAATAATGCAATCAGAACAGAAATTAAATGATATTCAAAAATCATACGAACTTTTCTAACTATGTAAAATATAATGTATATAATATGTACTACGGCTAGGCATTAATAGATTATAAAGTTAAAGTAATGTTAGAAATGTTTACATAACGAGTTATTTTTTTCTTTCGATATAACGTAAACTTCACGAGTTATTATTTAAAATCAGGAAATTACTTAGAAATGTTTAAATATATCATATATTGTAATTAAATCAGTCGAACTTTTTTTATGTTTTTTTTTGACATTCTATTATTGCGACGAAAACCATGTATATTCTATTTATGTAGGCGACTATACAAGAATACAGTAGTTCGCGAGAAACAGTAGTAACATATTTTACAAATTTTCATGCGACTTTTTAACTGATTATTTGACTTAAGTTAATATTATTATTTTAATATTTATTCGTAATTCGATGTTATATTGTCTCTAAATTTACAATAGTAATTTTTAACATACCTAAGTAAACATTTTTTCAAAAATTAACTTGACTTGAACTAGTTAAAAATAAAAATTAAAGTTGTTCAGCCTTGATACATACTATACTCTTCGTCAGACGGGCCTAAAATTTATAGAGAAAAAATTTATTGAAACAATAATCAAAAATCAATATCGTTTTTTTTTTCATTTCGAAGACTCAACTGCTATATTAAAAAAACAACAATAATAATGAAGAAAGTTTAGTATAAGAATCTCAAAAACAACTAAATCGAATGCAAAAAAAAAAAATAATAATAATAAAACGATCCTTTAAAATAATTTCTTGTCTTAAAATGAATTACCGCGGTGCTGTGCATCAGATAATATAACCCGTCCCATTTTGCAACATCTCGCACAAACAATATCGTTTTACCGTTATCCAAAGTGCTTTATTATGTCCGAGTACTTTAGACGATTGTAATAAAATTTCGATTTGTATTTTCACGATTTATCCGTCGCGAGCAAAAAATAATAAAAACAATAATAATAACCCGTGGGTTAACGTCTGTATTATATTACGTTATCTTCGATTAAATTAAGTTGGAAGCGAAATGAGATTTGGCCGTCTTTTCATGATCTTTCCTAATCGAATGTATTAAACATTATTTCAAAGTTATACTGCGGTGGTTTAACGACCGTTCCGATTTCGTCATCGCAATATTAAACGGCAGACATTTATCTCTAAAGAAATATTTTAATAAATTATTTACAGTGCTACGTAAATTGATTTAATATCGGCCTTAAATATGGTCTCGAAAGCTGTTCAGAAAATAATGAATTCATTTACTGAAAAATTTTCGGAAATAAACATAAAAATGCAACCGTATTATGTGAGAAAATTAACGTAGCTAAAGGATTTGACGAACCGCGAAACAAGAAAAAAAATATTGTGTTTCAATGAAATTGGTGTAGATAATACTTTTTCAAAAACCGGTCGACCAACATTTCGAAATCGATACGCATTTGGTTTAGATAATTAAATGTATTTATCAGTGTCAATAATTTTAAATAATTTAAAACTCGTCGAACATTTGATTTCTATTGCAATATATGTTCGTCTAATTACGAGACGATCGTTAAAAGCGCATTTCGTTAATTGCAAATGAACTGTTGGGCTATCGTAGGACGGTCGGTGTACAACTAGAATTATGTTTAAATTGAACACGCGTTCGCCGTAAATCAACGGGAATAAAAACGAATTCCGTGCTATAGAGTACCGAGATGGCTATGGAAATAGAGCTGTCTATTTTGTATTTGGTCTGTTTTCTATTGAAGGAAACTTCGACGGAAACGATCGAATAATGGCCTAAGAAGCTTATATAGGAACGTGCTGTGAACGAGACGGCGGTTTACGAGTGGTTTTTCTTGTTTCGAAAATGGCGACTTTTCGTCGCTTAAAGGAAAACGTCGTGACAATCTCATAAATATTCAACGCAGATTGTCAACGGCCCATTGGCGAAGTAACCAATCAAGACCTGTCAACGCAATTTGTGCCAAAGTCTCGAAATGAGACGCATTGCAGCAAGATGTGCTGACGCTTACTGACCGACGCTCAAAAACTCAAACTTTGTGCCCGAAATTGAAAAACGAATTGGACATTTTACCACCTCTTCTCCACCTTATTTATCTGATGTTAAAACGTATGATTTTCTTCTATTCCCGACGACGAAAAAGTGACAAAAAAGCGGTTTTCCGATGTTGATGAGTCAAAATAAAAAAAGGGTGAAAACACCCTAAAGGTGCATACAACAAAATGAATTGAAAATATATATTGACACATGGAAAAAACATTGAAGTGCTTTGAAGGGAATTGGTGTAATTTTTAAATTTGATTAAATACGGAAAAAACATTGAAGGGCTTTGAAGGGATTGATGTAATTTTTAAATACGTTATATATTTATTTTTTTATTTATTTAAAAGCTAAGTACATAAGTACGTTGTAGCTTGACGATTAATATTATATAAATAAGATTAAGAAATAAAATATGTGTAAAAAGAGAACAAGATCATTACGCTATATTTAAAGTCGAAATTCCCGTTACTTTTAAGTTGGCCCTCGTAAGTGTAACAATGCGTATATCCGATAAGCGGCTGTGATCCGTTGTGCGATGGTTCTTTTTTTTCAAACGAAATTCATAAGAACTATTCATTGTTAAAAAAAATAAAAAATAAAAAAACAACAAAATAAAAAACAATTACAATACGCATATGGATTAGTATAGTTGTTTATACATACAAAAAAAACCTATAAATGTTTTATGTACATAATTATACGGCGAGGATGAACGCGAGCCTTTTAGAGCTCTGAATAGTTCTCGAGGTACATTCCAGTAATTGTTCACACAAATCATTTTGTTAATTGTTTACGGAAATATTTGCATGTAGGTGGAATTTCAATTTTTAATTTAAAACGGGAGCAATTGCATAAATTTCCACGAGGGTCTTTACTCGCTACAGCCCGTGTAGCTCTTACCTGGAATATTTTACTTTAACGTCTATATTGTATTGATAAGTACAATCAACTTAAAAGCAGGCCTTGAAATAATTTTAAGGTGATCGAAAACGCACTTTTTCCGATGATTATTTTTCAATAATCATGAATAATGGCAATTTTTCGGAATTTTAAATTATTATTAATGTGAGTTTGTTGCGGGTCTAATTACTACCCACATATGTGCATAGAATATTAATTCGAACCTAAAAACTAGACAAAATTGAACCAAACAGAACGAATAAAATTGTTATTTTTCAAAATATTTAAACTCATCAATCTTTTATCTGGGTTATTGTGGGAGTAAAATTTTGATTAAACTTTTTTTATACTGAAACAAATATTCAAAGTGTAAAAAAATTATTATCGTTTTTAATATAGTTTTAATTAAAATATGAAAAATCGATTTCAACAATAACCTCGAAAAGAAGCTGATGAGTTCAAATCTTTTTTTCGGAATTAAATTCAGTTCACTTTAAATGGTCGAGGTTTTTTTTTTTTTTTTGTCTAGCTCTTAAACGGTCTAAAACGGTTCGAAAAATGCACCGTTTTCGCTCCTTATCAGTATTAGTATTTTTGTTCGTTTGGTGTATTATTTAAAAACCGATGAATGTTCGGGAGTATGAAAACGTTCTTTGGATTTCTACGTGGCTTTTCGCAAATCAAACAAGCAAAAATTTTAATATATTTAACGTAATGTTTGTATAGTTCAGTATTGTATACCTGCACCGAACACAAACAACGATAAATTATTAACGATAAAAACAACTTCACAACACGTATATACCGTATTATTTGTTTTTGTTGTGCCAGTGATGGATTCTAGAGGGGTAAGGGATCGCCCACATTTTTTAATGTAGGCGATCGCCCACATTCTTTAACGTAGGCGATCGTCCACATTTCTTAATGTTGATGATCGCCCTTTTGGGATTTTTATTTTTATTTACTTTTTTCTCATTACTCACACGTGTGTCGGTACATTGCGTCTTAATTCATCGAATAATATTATTGCCAGTGTTGTGGAATATCTAGACGAATTAGCTAGTTTAAAAAATCAATATCTAGGCACCTATTTACTTATCTATTTACCTATTTATTATTTTATCTAGATAAACAATAAAACAAACATCTAACTGTTATCTAAAACAAAATGTATAATGAATGTCCATTTAAATAGGTGGCGTATAATTGACGTTTATGGATGCCACCAATTTGATATTAAGCGTTTTGAAATTGATCGCAATTATTATTTATATTTAATAACTGTTATTGCCTGTTATGTACAAGATACTAAATCATATTATTGTCTATATTGACAACGATAAGCTAACGTCCTTCAACCGATCATTTTTGGGGCTATTTTAAAAACAGTTTCAAAGTGTAATTCAATAATATATTATTCCCCTTTCCACATTTCATGATTCGTTTGGCTTCAGAATAATCAAATTAATCTCTATTAAATTATTTCGATTATCCTCCCATCTAGGAGTTCCAAGGGATAATAGAATAATTATTATTATCTACAATAATATATTATTATATTACTATTAAATTTTTGTTTTAAAAAATTATCAGTATTCGATTGCACTGTTTGCAAAATATACATACATAAAACCAAAAATGGTATTTCAGGTAGAAAAAAATAATTGTTACATTTTTAGTTATCTATAAATAAAAATATATTTTCCGTAATTTATCTACATAGACATATCATGTTTTACCTCCATCTATTAATGTTGATGTAACTATCAGTATATGAACACCGATTTATAATATCGGGTTTCGGCTGGGTTGGCAAAAGTATTAAAAATGAGACTATTCAAATTCCCAACTTATAAACACACGAAACACTCATCCAATGTTCCAGAGCAATTAAAATGTTGACTATTTGTTTATAGGCGTGTTTAGTTGGCGTTGCCAAGAATTACTGTTTTGCGGCATATTTCACATTTTGAACGGTATATAAGTTACGTATACGAGTATATAATAACTTCATAAAAGAAAAACTCGATATTAAAAAAAACTATTGACGTCATCAAATACAAATATTTATCATCCTACGCGTATATTAGCGAAATAAATACTACATAAATTATTCTGTTCACTGCGCGCAGAAACACTACTCATTGGGATTATCGGACATCACGTATGTGTACATTCGAATGTTTTCACAATACTCGCGAAATACAAAATAGAGCAAACAATGTTAATGCTTATGAGGATTCAACAAACATGTATTTCGTACGAAAAGAAAAAAGAGAAACAATCCGTTTTTCGCGTGAAAGATGATATTTTCTATGGCATAGCAATAGACTTTATATTTTTGACCACTTTTTCATAGCAAATCATTCATTTTTTTAAATTTTTAATCCGATATTACCATACATTAACTCTCAAAAAAGAGTGTCATATAATACTTTGTGTGAAAATATGGTTCATTATCAATAAAAATTTTAATTTTCTGTAACTCAAATACTTTTGACTTTTTTATTTTCATTGTTGAGCTGATTACAACACACAACATTTAAAACAAATTTATCGTCGATAATTCTTCGCTGTTATTATTATTATTTTTGTTTTTTTTTGTTTTTGTCTCGATATTTTATGTTTAATAATAACTTTTCACTGAATTTATATATCTAAAGTAATATCGATATCTCTTTGTATATTTATATATATATATATAAAGAGATAAATGTATACGTTTAAAACTCAGAACCGACTTTGATGAAACTTTTTCCAAATTCTTTGATTGTCATGAGTGTTATAGGTTTTTCTCATTATATTATATCATCATCAGATAGGCAAAACTAAAATAAAGTGGTTTTGTAACTATGTCCCGGCATCAATTGTAATTAGTTGTAGCAAAAAATAATCCCAAAAATAAATCGAATTTCTTTTTATTCATTTTGATTAATAGTTATATAATCACACGTTTTATTTCGTAAGATTGAACGTATTTTGTATTTTTTGAACAAAGAATTGTGATTTAAACTCGAGACACAAAAGATGTCCACAGTTACATAAATCGTGAAAACTAGAAATAACGGGAGAATTGGTGGTTTCGAATGGGTTTCAAAAAGTTTTCTCGGATTTTCCGAAATAGTAGCGCAGAGCAAGTATTGATTCTCCCGGAAACAAGAACAAACTTTGGAACAGAATTGCGAAAAAAGTAAAGTCGAGAAATACCAATAACAAAAATAGTTCCATTAAATGTGTGTGGATTTAAACTCGTATTAGCATGGAACGAATTTAAAACTTACTTAGCAATAGATTCGAACAGTAGAAAAATCATGCAACAACGTCCGAGCGTCACACGCTAATAAACGTGGCGATCATTTATATCCGTTGAACACAATGTTGCTAAAAACCATACATTCATAAATGATTTCGTTTTAAAAAGCAAGAAATGTACGAACACGTATTCTTTTCGTGTGTATTTATTGTCTTAAAAAGTGTCATTAATGTATTACGTCGCAGTGTCGCAATGTCGACATCGATAACTTTTGCTTTCGAAAACCGTTTTGTTTTCAAAAACATACCGAATCCCAGACATTACGGTACAGGTAAAATATTTTATGAACGCGAACGTTCGTATAACACGTGGACGACATGATGTGTTTCGATCCGTTTCTGGTGGAATTTTACTTACTCTTCACTTTTGGAGGCGCCAATTAAAACGGAAAGAACGTTATGCGTGCGAGCGTCATGATTTCGGAGATCCGGGCAGACCCACGGCGGCAGAAGCTGTACACGTCGTCTACATTTCCGTTGTGCGTCATATCGTGTATATATGTATATATATAATAAAATACGTATCGGAAATTCGCACGTGTCAACAAAACGCTTTTGATTCATTACCGCTCGAATAAACACCGGACGGACCGATGCCCCCGTGCATTGTGTGTACAACCCACGTGTATAAACGTGTCCTTATTATGCGAGGCCTTCCACACTAGCACGCCCCCGGAAAACGTCGTCGTCTCCGTCGCTTCCCGCCCGACTACGTGTGTGTGTATAGCTTCGGGGTGAGCGGGTTCAATTGCAGCCGGGGGGCGGCCAATGTTTTGCGCTCGTATGTTTTTTACTGGCGTGTACAGGGTGTTACGGGATCGCGTTCGAACGCGACGCCGTTATAGTGCCCGAGAGACACGGTCGTCGCGCTCTGGGAACTTTTTTTCGCTTCTGCAGTTCGAATTTGTCGCCGAGTTCAACTCGCAAGTGCCGGTCGAGATCGACACGTTTCGCCGCGGCGTTTTGCATGTCATTTTTTCATTTTTTTTTTTTTTGTTCAACTTAATTCGCTATTTGTTCGTCGATACGTTTCACATTTACAATACATCTGTCGGTGTTGT
Organism: Schlechtendalia chinensis; assembly: GCA_019022885.1. Taxonomy (NCBI): domain Eukaryota; kingdom Metazoa; phylum Arthropoda; class Insecta; order Hemiptera; family Aphididae; genus Schlechtendalia; species Schlechtendalia chinensis. Next base: position 10,577,660 of record CM032344.1, read on the forward strand.
CATTTTCGATACGTGTTGAACAATTTTGTTCCATGCAAAAATTAAAACGTCGTTCAATGATAATCCATCGGACAATTCAGTTCAAAAAATAACTATATGAGAATACACGACGTGTTTTCAATGCGGCAATTTTTAATGTTTTTGGAGCCATTTTTGGAATTTGTGAATGCATAATACGATAATTTTTTACTGCAACCAACGTCCTGATAACGTACAATATAAATCAATATACCAAAAGCAAATAGTTAAAATTACAACATTAAAATAGTATTACCGTTTGCCTATTATATTTAGTTTTTGTCAGTTATTAAATTTACTTTTTTAACAATTGTATCGTTTCAATTTTTTCAAGTCATTTTGACGACTTTAAATTTGTTTTGAACGAAAGGCGGACTTTTCATTGAAATCAAAAAGTGGAGTGTATGATACCTCTCCCCCCCCCACCATAAGTTATCTCGTTTCTGAACGTGACGATAAAACGAAATTCCGAAAACACGAAAAAATACTCATAGTTATATAACAATAAAGTATAGTGCAAAAATATCTAGCATTAATAACCCGTCAAAAAAATAAATAAAAATACGACATATTTTTTTTTTTTTTTACGTCTGAGTTGATATAATTGTACGATTATAAAATTTAAATTAACGATAAAAAAAAAAAAATGTAGCACGAAGGAATGAAAGAAACACGTGTTTTTTATCTCGTTCTATCTTTCCGTACGTATCAGAACCGTTATAAACAAAAAACAAAGCCCATACGTACAACGACACGAAACAACACACCCCGTATTTATAAGTCATATATATATATATATCATACAGCCGAACTTTGTTTGAACGTTGTCCCGGACGGTCTCCGTTCTCGCGCGTTATGTATGTATATTTATTAACATCGACGATTGTATACATGCATACGTATGGCGTACAATATGTGCGCAAGTACTGCGAGTAGTGTACGTAAATAATATTATACGGTTCGCAGTATACTTGGTACAGGACTTCCGCCGATCGTTAACGCGCAATGATATCGCTAAACGCCGTATTCTCTCGTGCACACGGTGCGTTTGGGGACTAACCGACGATTACCAAACACTTTGGTTCCGCGTGAGGCAACGTTTAATCGTGGGGTTTTTTTTTTTTTTTTTTTGTAATTCTGCGACGAAAATTGTCGTCTGCGCTGCGGTCACAGAGCATTATTACATTTTTATTTTCAGCGGGAAAATTGATTTTTGAAAATCGTTTATTCAAATTAAAAAATATTTACATTTCACGAAATTGAATTTTAAAATAGAAAACAAATTAGCGGTTGAAAACGTTCATTGACGTTTTATCATTTATATTTCCGTGTTTTTTATGTCTATGGAGTGTAAATTTTCTTTCTCTCTGCTGTTTTCAATTATTATGCTTGGGAAATCTGAAAAAGGTGTAAAATAAAGCTACCGACTAGGTAACGATTTACTACCGGAACGTAACGCATGGCATGATCATCCGACCACTTTTTCTACAGGAAAAAGTGTTTACAGACAAAATAAAACGCAACAACGTAAAAACAATACATCCTTGCTTCGCCCAGAATTTAAAATAAACGACGTAATGCTATATTAGCACAGATGTTCAAAAACTATGAAAAACAAAAATTACAAAACGTCAATTAACCACTGTATATCATATAACGCGCACGTATAATAATAACAATAACTATAATAACTATGATAATAATGTCACGTTGATTTTTGCAGAGCCTGTTAAAACCGAACGCCTACATCGTTACACAGGGTCCCACCGAGAACACGGTCAACGATTTTTGGCGCATGATATGGCAAGAAAATGCTTGTTGCATCGTCATGTTGACCAAGACTTTCGACTTTATCAAGGTACGAGACGCATATTATTATCATTGTTATCATTCTTATATCAACGAGACGTATTTTATTGGTTTTCTTTTTTAAAGAGTAGAGAAAAGGGTGTTTACGGTATTTAGACACTTTCTAGACTGGAAATTTAAAAAATTTAACGATTTCGCAATTGTGTAACGACAGAAAAAATCGTTTACTTAGCAATTATTATTATTACTATTTTTTATTGAAAATTATAGTACACAAATAAAAATGTAATAGTTATTTCAATAATTTATCCTTCTTTTTTATTGTTTTACATTATTATTACTACATACTAATAATGTTCTACGCGCTGTGTTTAAAGTATGGTGAAAAATTGTTAAGATGAATACGTAATAGATATTTACTCGTGATTTTTCATCTTCTCACAACACTTATTTTGTAATTTTTCTAAATAGGTACTTATCATTTCATTGCGACTAAATATTTCGTCATTTTTACGTAATAATTTTCTTCGTTTTAAATAATAATTTATGAAATTGATAATAAAATAACAATTTTGTTTATAACTATATTTACTTTTTTTTATTTACGCACTTACTATACGAAAATGTAATAAAAAACACCATTAGAAATACGCCGCTGATTAATATTTTCACGTTCGGACAGCAATTCAATATACTATTATGTTATATTTATTATACGCGCGATTTTACGTCATGCATAGACGTGTCTACGTGTCGTGCCTGTCATGCACTGGCTCGACCTGCAAATTTCACTTTATGTTATCAATTTTTGAGGTTCCTATTATTTGTTAAATATTAATATTAATAATTATTTTTCAACATTTTTATCTCTAAATTTCATATCACTTTTATCAAAGAACAATTATTAGTAGTATATAATACTTAAAAATTTATAATTAGTTGTTTTGTACTTTTAACATCTTGAGCCTTTTCTATGATAATTGATAATACGAGTACTATCATATTGTCCCAAGGTACTAATTTTAAATTCAGTAGGTATTGTGAATATTGTATAATATTAGTACTTTACGATATAACGACAAACAACAGATTGTTCACCATTGATAATAAATATCTTATTGATAAATAACAAAACATGTGCGAGTAAACTTAAGAGATAATACAATATCTCAGATGGATTTCATGTTATTATTGTGTATTTGTACCTGTTTAATAATTTTAAAATTGATTTTTTGATAAACGGAAAAAATGAATAGTTATAAAAACAATTTACTATAAAGAAATTTTTAAGTTCTAATTCCAATGATGGTAAGTAAATTAGATTAGAATTATAATATGATTTAGTAACATTTGTAAGCGTAAAACTAATTATTATTAAAAATTAATATTTAATAAATATTTCAAATAATCTTTGTAATTATATAACTAATATCTATTCAATTTGTTTAACTTATAAAAATTATAGCACATTTTGTGTTTATCTTTATAAAATTTATATTGTTTATATTCTAGTAAAAAAAAAAAAATGTTAATTACTATTTGCTTTATAATTTATAATGTAGTAATAATTTTTTCTAATATTGAGGGTCGTATTTTAAGTTTCCCTTTTGGTTATATAGTGTCACATTTGTATATTTATTTTGTGTACGACCGGCTAACAACGTCTGGACACGCCTATGACGTCATGTTATAAATATGATGGTATTCGTAAAAATGTCCATTGAAAAAAAAATTCCTATAATGAAATATTTACGACTAAAGAGACAAAAATAAATAAAACGAAAAACCGCCAGTAAAATCATACCGGATAAACATATGTTTTGATAACTCATATGTAGAAAACGAATACAACCACGATTAGACGTAAACAGAAAAGTTCCCTGCGTTTCATCCATTGAAAACTCGGTTCAAGTCCGAAATTTAAACATTTACCGATCAAACTATCATTTGTGTACGTATCGATTAGTATCACATTAGGCATCCCCCCCCCCCGCTATTTTGATCGTTTATAAATTAAAATAAAATGTACAATGTCTCGGTTTTACAATTTTTTACATTTGATATTTTTAACGTAATAAAATACGTTAATTTTTCATAAAACGTTTATTACGGCCATTTTCGTCGTGGACATAATAATAACATTGCGTGTAATAGATTTGTTCTCGAAAACGTCCGAACGTCTCCGTTTATTTACGTGTTTTATCGTGCAGGTGATGTGCATACAGTACTGGCCGTCGGCCAAGGTGAACAGCGAGAATTACGGTGATCTCAATATATCAGTATTACACGAAGAGGAATTGGCTAATTTTCACATAAGGACCATACAAGTCGTTAAAAAACAGGGATCGGTAAGTGTACACGCGACGACGTAACAGCTACATGTATACACGTATACCATACTGGTACTACGGATAATCATTTCGTGTTTCCGCGCCGGTTCGTCGTACCCGCGGGTATCGTAATGTCGTTTCGGTACTCGGGCAGAGCACCGTCTCGCCTTTTAGTACACATTCGGTACACAGCTGCTAATATACACCGTTGTTCGTAATACAATACCCGACGGACATGATGGACGGGTTTATCGAACGCAGTGTGTAGATACGACACGCCGATAGGGATGGTATCTCGCATTAGTCGACTCCGCGCGTATGATACGAGTACAACGCACAACGGTGTGTTGGTAGATCAAATGACTATGAAAGGTATCCGGATCGCGATTATGCGTACGCGGAAAAATCGGAAAAATCGTAACGCATTAAAATCATGTGTTGTATTCGTTTCGCCGTATTCGACGTACGTTTAAGACGAAAACAAAAATCATGATTACGATCAACACGCGACGGACGTGGCGGATAGTATTCGACTCGGGTGAAAAGTTTTCCCGGCGTAGTATCGTTCGAGACTGAAATAAGAATCGACAGCGAGTTCGTTAATTTTAACGTGCCCGATCTCGAGGCCGTGTGAATAAAAAGAAAACGATGTCCGTCTCGACGAATTATCGTTTCGCGTTGGTTCGGGAACGGGCTATAAATTTGCGTTACTCGTATAATTCAACGCGGGCCGCGTGGGATGGCGACAGGGCGCGTTGCTTATGACGGTCGACCGAACGGCTCTCAAAACGGCCGTCCGTTCGCGTTTCTCGTTCAAATGAAACGATCGATGGCGTGTGCATAGTAAACGCCTAACCCGTGACAGATAGCAATACAGTTGCAACTGTTCGCCTTTAGGGATTGTACGAAATCCGAACGAAACCTATCGCGCTCGCGCGGTGCTGACGTTTTTACACGTTCGAGCGATAACCGACACCCTCGCGTTTTTAAACGCGTACTCGATTCGTTTGATTGCTCCACACGATCGCAGCACGGCGTTGACATTGAGCCACGCGTTCGAAACGAAAAGAAATACGCCGGACGAAAGCGTTCCGTGGACGACGCGAGAAAAACCGTTGGTCGTTTCGCGGACATTCCGTTTTCGTTGATGCCCCCGCGACACCGTGTCCGCAGCAGTCAGTTGTTGCCGCGGGGACGTCTCCTTTAACTAATTATCGTTGCGGGTGTGGCGCAGAAAGAAGAAGCGACCAGGACCCTGCTTCAATTCCATTACACCGAATGGCCGTGTCACACTTGCCCGTTCTCGAACGCGATACTGGAGTTCAGACGGAGAATGAGGGCCGTGGTGGGCTCCAGGCTGCGGCACGACAGTCCCATCGTGGTCCATTGCAAGTGAGTACGACAGGTCAACTGTCGCCGATTTCGACCGGTGCGTTTGTTCAACACCGTAATGGTCGTTTCCCGCGTGTTCGCCTTTGTTCTGTCCAGTGACGGTGGCGGCCGTTCCGGCGTATATCTATCGATCGACGCCAATCTGGAACTGGCCGAAGAGGAGGACTGTTACGACGTGTTCGGCTATTTGAAAACGCTCAGACAGTCCAGAAAAGGAATGGTCGAAACGCTGGTACGTCGGTTCGCGTGTTCAAACCATTTATCGATTCGCACGTATATTTTCCGCAGCCGCGTGTGGGTGGGTACACCGATTTACAGCGTCGCGCTGAAAACGCAACGTGCGCTCCGGAGTCCAGACGGCGTTACGCGTGTAACGTGCGTAACACGTGTATGCATAAACCCAACTTATGGACGGAACGAATTATGGCCTCCCCCCTCCACCGTCTCCCATCCCGTCCTATGCTTAAACATTATCCGCGTGTTGCTACACGATTCATGTACATTTCTTTATCACGTATGTTGTTAATGTCATTTCAAAATGTATTTGATTGGGTTGGCCCGTTGTCGGTCGCACGGGGGATTCTTTTTTTCACGTTCGGTCTCGCGTGGGTCGAAAACTTTCCAAAACGCAAAATATGTTACAATAGCTATTTATTAGATATCACAATTGTTTATGAAACCGTTGCGTTCAACGTCCGTATCGCGGAAATCCAATGAAATGTGTGTTCGTAATACGGTAAAATGTATTGCTAACGACCACGTTTATAGACGATAGCTTGGGTCCCCCACGCGGAGGCTTTGTTGAGTCAAGTACTGAAAATCTAACTTTTAACTTGACAATTCGCTAGTTGTTTTCTTGTAACTTCCAGTTAATTATTTTCGTAAAAGTGTTTTGATTGAATTTGATTTCGCAACGATCTATGAAAAATAATAATAGTATTAAAGACTATAGGAGACGGTGCGTGGTTTTATTTTGTACTTACCGCTATTTTTTGTTTGTTTTTTTTTTACCGTTAATTTATTTATTATTTATTCGTATGGCGACCGCTAATTAGGAAATGTAAACTCGGTTTGATTAACTTTTTTGTTTAAAAAAAAAAAAACCCCCACTAAATTTTTTACTTTAACCGTATTCAAACTTAAGACACTTAACACGCGCCATAAAAATGTCACGAAGGACGGAACGTGCCACATTAACATAATAAAAAGGTCGAAAATCACCTGCATTGACGGGTATCGTATACGCAGGCATGGCGAGAACAAGAAAACCGTTTCGACAAAAAAAAACTAAACTAAATAAATAAAAAACGTCAACACTGTTATAACAACGTTTTAATATAAACACGATTCAAGTCAAGCAAACATATCTCTCGTTTCGGTTTTCGCATAATTGTTTATAATGTTAAATGCCCTCCCCCCCGTACTGAAAGTTTCTCCGGGCCTCATACAATTACACCAACACACAACATACCCATCTAAGTGTCATATGTGATTACGACAGCCGTGCGTATTGCTTGACGGTATTAAATTTTAAAATTTCTTCGGTCGGGTTGATCGCGCGGCGTGAAAGCGTTCCGGACCGCTAAGCATTGCGATCGATCAACGCTTTGCAATCACGCGGATTGTCTTACGGACTATTCGTTACGGACGATTGTTGAGATTAATAACTGTGTACGGTAACCCCGAGGTAAATTTAACGAACTCTGGGTCCAGGCGCAGACACTACCCCCCCGACCCCCAACCATCGGCATATGCGTAGGCCGTGCGTGTCCCATTAATCCGGTCCGCATGTTGTTGTTGTTGTCGTCGTCGTTTATCGTCGGATGGGACGTTGGCGCGAACAGAACCAGTACAGATTCATATACGACACGTTAGAGGAGTTCGTGCTGTGCGGCTATTCGTGGTTTCCCGTCAAGGAACTGTCGCAAAAGCTGAAGCAAAAGTCCACGAAGGACGTCGAGACCAAGGCCAACGAATACCAGAGGGAGTACCAGGTGAGCGCGCGACGGGCTTCGGCCGCCACGGCGCTCGGCTCGTGTCCGACTGTAATTAACGTTTCGTCGCGCGTTTGCAGCAAATCTGTAAGATGACCCCGCGGTTCACGATCGGCGACTGTGCGGGCGGCCACCGCGGCGACAACAGGGAGAAGAACAGAGACGTACTGATCGTTCCGCGTTAGTATTGCAATGCACGTGACAATAAATTGTTATTATCGACGGGTCGCGCCGGACGGGGGCGGACCGGCGGGATAGGATGGACGTTCGGTACTTGGGCTTCGAGCTATATGTCTTGTAATCGCCTGTCGGCCTGCGCAAAACACTCTAATCACCTGGCGTTTTAAATGAATGCTAATCGGACCGTCGCAACTAACAGCATGTAAATAAGAACAATTTTCGGAGAAAAATAAAACCTAGAAAAAATGCACTGAAAACTGTGAGATAATTCACAAAAACCTTGTCGAAGTCGGCGTTGTTTTTAAGCGATGCGCAATTGAAAATTAAATATAAAGTATCTTTGGTATCTGGTCTGCGAGTCGATTCGGAATCCGGCGTCGGTTTCGACAAGGTTTTTGTGAATTTTCTCACGCTTTTTAGTGCATTCGTTTCGAAATCGGTTTTATTTTTTTCCAAAAGTTTGTTTTATACTATACGTTGTCAAGTTATTTACTTTGTTTAAAATTGAAACTCGTAACGTCAAGTCGCTTGTTCGCGTTGGTCACGTTATTTTAAGGCCTCCTAAAAACTTACCCGCCCGGGACTTCAGGGTCCTCTGTCCGCCCCTGACGCCGAACACGCACTTTTTCCAAATAGTATTGTATGTTTTTCGGGACGTGATTAATGATTACTAGTGCGAGTGCACGGGATAGGAGGGTGGTGGCTGTATACAAATCAGGAAAATAAAACACCGGAGCGTATTTAATAGAAACGGTAACGAAACGCAAAAGTACCGTACGGGAAACCGAAATGTCGCGGAACATATTGTTCGGCAAGATAAAATTCCAGAAAATAATTCTCTGGGTTTGGGAGGAGGGGGGAGACACCCGCGTACATTCAAACGACCGGTGTAAACAACGTTGAACTAGTGATGTCGTGATAAAAACGAACGCACGCAACCGTATAACGACGTCGGGTTTCGAGACGGATTCCAGTTGCGCCCAGCCACACGGTCCGTCTTGTCTCGTTCCCGTTGTCGTTCACGTCGGTCTCGATCCGTTTTTCAGCCGACAACTTCCGACCGTATTTGACTTCGTTCCAGGGCAACACGTTCACCGACTACATAAACGCGGTTTTCGTCGACGTGAGTGCACTTGTTTTTGTCCTCCCTCCCTCCCACCCACCACAACCGTAAAAAAATTTTTAAAAAAAATGTTCGTGACGTCGCGCGTTTCTCTCCCGCAGGGCTACACCAAACCGAGAGAGTACATCGTCACCGAATGGCCGATCAAACACACGCCCGGCGACTTCTGGTCTCTCGTGTACGATTACGAGTGTTCGGCCGTCGTCGTCCTGTGCCTGCCGCCCAGGGACTCGGTAAGTACGCTGCGCCGGACGGGCGCGTTTATCACTTTCATTGCAACGACAACGTAACGTCGTCGTCACGGCGCGCGTTTTCACAGCAACAATACCCGCCGTTTTGGCCGGAAGGCAGACATTCCAAGAAATACGGTCCGGTGTTCACCATCGATCACATATCTCACAATCATTACGCGAACATAAAGACATGGCTGTTCAGGATCAACAAAAAGGTCAGTGGTTTTCTTTTTGTTTAATTAAGGTACGGCATATCCGAAAGCCGTCGTCACCAGGTGAGTGTCGAACGGAAATAATGACAAACCACCGGTATTCATAGGACAACGCGCTCGTAATTATCGTGATTCGATCTGGTCGTCTTACGATTGTTGTCATATTTTGTGTTTTGGCTTTGCCACACAACTATTTGCAACTATGCAATTCATCTGTGTTTTCGATACATCGGACATCACTCGGTCAATGTCAATTTCATCAGCGACTTTTCGTTCAATAAATATGGCAAGAACGCTGTGTGCACGCGATCTCGTTGTATATTTAACTAGTACTCCGTGATACCCATTTTGGAAAATGGTCCGCTCACACGAACCGGCTCGTACAATCGTAAATGTCTTCGACGCTCCAAAGACATTATAAAATATCATTTCCCTTCCGCGGTTCGATTCGGTCGGCCGAACGATCCAACGTCAACATTTGTTTTGCTCGTATTTCGGTATACCGTGGTCAGCGCGCAGGTGAGACGATTGATTTCTGCTTCCGACGTATTAACACAGTTGTTAACAAACGATTGTTTAAATCAATTCGAATACATGTCGTAACACTTTGAATCGCGTTCATCGTTTCTCGACTAAAATCTAATATTTGATTCCGCTAATCGTTCAACGTCATAAAACATTTCTTTCCATTTTCAACACACGGCAGACAACTACTGGTGGTGTATTGCGTGTAGGTCGACGATACCGTTCGATTTTTTTAGTGGTGGACTTCTGTCGATTTCATCGTCTTTCAATCACACGTTCCTGTGGGCTTTTCGGGAAACGCCTTTGAGCGCCGTGGCAGCGTCGTGCGGGGGCGGTGACGAGTAGATTAAGTGTCGACGGTGAATTTCACAACAGCCGATAAACGTTTAAACGTGACGTCCGTAGAAAATCGCTCGCCCGGCACAATTGCGAACCGGGTTTTCGTGGCCTGTTGACCTTATGCTAGCGCGACGCGCTGCTCAAGAGGTGCCGCGGACCGGATGCCGTGTCGTCTCGAGACCGCCAGCACCGGTGGCCGGGGCCCGTGCCGTCTCGATGAGAAGGCGCGACCCGGTCAAGCGCCCTGTCTCCTCCCGCCGGGTCTCGTGGTTAGGTACAGCCGCCACGTTGCAGTCGCGATAGGCACCCGACAGCCCCCTTGCGGGCCACCGGACGTTGGCCGATCGGTGGGCCCCGGGCACGGCGACGTGACCTAAACGCACGGACGTGATACGTGTCCGCAGATCGTGTCGCTCACCGAACTGATGGCCGGCGTGAAGGCCCCGCCCAGGACCGTGCAGCTGTTTCAGCTGACCTGCTGGCCGATGGGCCACCGCGTGCCGACGTCCACCAACTCGCTGGTCGAGCTCATGAACATGGTCGAGAGGTGGAGACAGCGGATCGACTACGGGCCCGTCGTGGTCGTGTCGCAGTGAGTGGCGCGACCGTATTGTCTATGGGGGGGACGTGTTTTCAATTCGGATCGTCTCGGTTTCAGCGACGGCCGGGGCAGGTGCGGCGTGTACTGTGCCGCGAACGCGTGCATCGAACAGGTGATCCAACACGGCGAAGTGGACGTGTTCCAAGCCGTGAAGACCGTGAGGCGTCACCGGCCGCAACTCATCGAGAACATGGTAAATATAACACGGGGACTGATGTCGACATCGTATCGCTGTTGTTTTCAAGAAGTCGGAAACCGGTCGTTTTATTTATTTATTTTTTTTTTTTTGAAATCGATAGCACGATTCAATTCAAATAAATTATTTAAACCTAACCTTTTTAACGGTTCGTAAATTAACTTTTTTTCGTCACTAGCAGCAGCGCGTAAACGCACGTGTATAGTAAAATTCGTCTGGAACACATATAACGATAACAATAATATGATCCGGTGACCGTTTCAGACGGAGTACAAGTACTGTTACGATCTGGTGTTGCACTACGTTTTGCACTACCTGAACAAGGACCAAAAGGAGAAGAAATGAGATTACGAGGTAGAAGCCCAGTGGTACTGTCAGTTCGGTAGGGGCGCGGCGCAACCGCTGACGCCGGACCAACCGGCCGACGACGCGACCGGTGTGACGGCGGCGGCAGGGGCGACGGCGGCGGCGACGGCGGCCCAGCAGCAGCGCGGCGCGGTGGCCACGCCGATACCGTACCCGGGCCGGTACGTGGTGGTCAAACGGTTCGCGGTCGACCGGCCGGACGCGTTGGCCGACGCGGCGGGGCCGCCGCACCACTACGACCCGTACTGCCTGCGGCTGGACCTGAAGACGCACAGCACGCGGCTGCTGCACAGCTCCATACAGCAGACCAGCGTGGACGCGACGCCGGAACACCACGCGGCCGTCGTGTCCGGTCTGGCCGCGGCCGGGATGCTGTCGGCGCCGCAGTCGGGCGACGGCCGCCGCAGCTGTTCGGTCGCGTCCGCCGGCAAGAAGACGGTCGCGTTCGCCGACACCGTAGTCGTTTGCGACGGCGGCGTACCGGAAACGGTCGTCGCGCGCAGGCCGCCGGCCAACAACGTGCTGCAGGTGCACTCGCAGACGGGCGAAGTGGTCGGCGACGTGCTCATCGAACGGAAACGCGATCCGCCGCCACCAGCCGACGGCCACGACGACCACGACGGCCACGACGGCCACGACGGCCACGACGGCCACGACGGCCACGGCGCGACGACGACCGCCGGCGGCTGCAGCCGGCAGAAGCGTCACGAGCTGTTCTGTCGCCAGCGACAGTCGCCCGTCTACAGTTACGACGACAGCGACGGCTCGTCGGTGTCTTCGTCGTCGTCGTCGTCGTCGTCCGTGTACGTGAGCTGCGAGGAACTGCCCGTCGTCGTGCTGGGCCGCCGGCCGCCGCGGGTCGTCAACGGTTACGGCGGCTGCTGTCCGTTATGATACGCGCCGTCGCCCGCTCTCCGTCACGTGTAAATAATATACGTACACGCACGCCGAAAACAGGGTCATACCGCGACATACCGCTCTTGTACCGTGTCACGCCCGGACGTACGGACCGACCCTGTCTTGTCCCTCCCGTCCCCGACCGCCACCGTCCGACCGCGCCTTATTCATCGACGGCGTCGTGATTACTCGACGTTTCGTTTAACCGCCGCCAGTTATTATCAACGCAAAACCCAACGTTGTTGATAATTATTACGTCGAAGAAAAGAAACAGAGAACCGCGTTGATATTTGACACGACTATCGAATTGAGTTGGGATACAGTCTGTTTGTCGGTGAACATCAACCGCGGCCGATTTGAATGCACTTGCGATCTTATCAAACGGCCGTACGGAAATCGCATTGTCGCACCCCCGCGTCAAACGCCTTTCGGGTCCGCAGCGTGACATCATCACGTCGAATTCGGTACCGAAAAAAACCAATCAATTGTCACCGGGTAAATATGTCGAAGGCCCGGTTTCGTACGATGTCGTTCCGGCGTGCCCGTGGCCGTCGGCGTCGGCGGCCGTATGAAATTAATTCGCCACTAACAAATCGATTTCGCACACGTGTACTAGTCGAGTTTTCGAAACGACTATTAAACCGTTGTGTTTGGGGATAGAACGTTGAAACGTTTGAAGTTGACGAGTTCCACGGGGGAAAATCGACCGAATGGATTGGCTCGTCTGCGTGTCCCTGAGAGAAAACCCGATACAAAGTAATGAGGGTGAAATAGAAAGTCTGTGTTTTAAACGAATCGTGTGAATTGTATCTTTTATATTTATACGGCTAAGTTAACGTCAGACTTCAATTCACGTCGTATCACGTGACACGTCGATTAAAAACAATAACGAATAATCGATTAAAGCGTACGGATGTGTCTTGTCTTGTTCGGGTCATCCAATTTGTTTATTTAAAAATCAAACGCCTCCACCACGAAAAAAAAATAAATAAATAAATAAAAAATTCCGGTCCAAGCACGCCACTGACGTACGCGCAACACCGTACGGGTTTTCGGGGTCGGCGGTCGGAGGGAGCTACGAGAGATTTCGGACATTTCGGATTTCGGCCCGCGGGGTCGGTCCGTCACGGCGCGGCGGCGTACGCGAGACGCGTTCAGCGGGTCCGACGGGATTTATTGTCACTTAGAATGTAGTTTACGAACGTGATCTATATACGTCGTGCGCGCGTACGATTTACCCTTAGGCGCCGGGGCCGTGTACGTTATTGTCGGGAATCGATCGCCGCCGCCGCCGCCGCTAAAACAGGTGCGGTATCAAACAATACGGTATCCCTTGCGCGACGTTCGCCGCCGATTTATTAGTTCCGTTTACCGCGTTTCGTAGGCCCGACTGGAAACTTTCCACGCGCATACGCGTTCTATACATAGATTATCGACTTGTTGTACTTGTGGACGTACGTATTCTTAGGTCTGTCCATTATAATAATATTGTTCTTTACGTACGCATTTGTATTCGCAAACGTGTCACACCGTGTTCAATTCAAATTATCGGGGTAATTTTTGAATTATTTAAATTGTTAAAACTGATAATACAGGGTGCGCGTGTTATTATTATTAATTATTAGTTATTAATTATTATTATTATTATTATTATTATTGTTATTATTATTGTTATTATTATTATTATTATTATTATTATGATTATTATTATTATTATTGTTGTTGTTGTTGTTGTTGTTGTTATGTAGTACGACAATATTAGTAAAAAAAAAAAAAATGTAGCTGTCAAGGGTTTGCTTCGGAACGATAAAGTGCAGCGCGTACAGTATAATTATCGTTTATAGAAATAGCAAAATACGAAATGATAATTTGTTTACAAACACTTATTTCGTTTCTTTTTTGTACATTTCGATACTGTCCATAACTACTACCATTCAGAAATCTGGTTTCGCGTAAATAGAACCGCACTGGATCCCCAAAAAGGTTCACATAAGAATCCCCCCCCCTACGTTACGTTACGTAAAACGCATAATGAGAATTCGTTCATTTACATTACGTATGCACGGATCGTCGTCCCATCGTACGGGCCGCGTACACCCGTGTGCACGTATAATTGCATTATAAGCTGCCACGCGAGAAAACAAAATACAACGATCAAATCGAATGGGTTTTTTTTTATTATTTACACCGAAAAAGCGTCCACTGCGGCCTGAAAACAAACGCGTGCAATATAATTGTTTATCGATAAAAAAAAAGAGAAAAAAAAATTGGAAAACGTGCGAAAACACGCGAGAAAAAACGCCGATGCTTTCGTATTCAGACAAAACGTCAAGCGTGCAAAAGGATCGTCCAAAACGAGTGTTTTCGTTTTTACATTTATAATAACTCGTTATTCTTTAAACGTCGTCGGTCTCAAAGCATCTACGGAAACGACTGTCATGTTATGTGTACATACCGTTGTACACCTTTAAAAACGCGAATGTCGAAATAATGTAATACTTTCAAAACGTCGACGTTCGCGCAAAACAGATGTGTTCTTTGTTTTTGATTTGATTTTTTTTTTTTCAGTTAATAAATTACGGTAAATGGCTTCTTGATGAGTGTTTTATTATACAAACATTGCCGTAAAATTAATAAAATTCATGTTGTTATGTACACGAAAATGCGCGTCAATCGATTTATACGACTTTTGTTCCTCGTAATTGTATAGTTAATTGACCTTTTATACTAATATCATGGGATTTTTAATTATTTGAATTCCGTAATCAGAACATAATAATAATGATGATAAATTAATAATAATAATAATAATAATAATAATAATTATATGTATTGTACTGGACCAGTTATGTTTAAACGATTTTACATTGTGTATGTATATATATACGTATGGTTAGTATGTTATACGACATTCATATTTGTGTATTTGTGCATTGTGTCGTCATTGACGATTTGCTATACCTTATTTTAGCAAATCCAATAATAAATAATACGTTAAGTAACATATACTATTATTGTCGAAACGGTGTATTGTTTATTGTTTTCCTGTTACGCCATCATATTAAAATTCCGTTGAAAATTCCTATGCACTGTTTGTGCTCGTTTCCACTCGTTCCCAAACGTTGTCATACGTAACAGCGTGTCCCTATCGGAAATCTGACGAATGCAATAACTCTGTTCGGTTCAATGTTTATAAAAGACTACCGCTACTGAACGATATCAATTCGATATTGTTTGAAAAAACATCCGAGCTAGAAACAAAGCCTAAACAAACACTCATGACGTTATCTAATCTAGAGTCTTGAACTCAAAAGAACTATCGGCTTTAAATGGATTTGCCGTTCACGCGTTACGCCGCCGGACGGTGACGGGGCACACGAGTGTGCTGGACATTAGCAAAGCGAAAGCAACGGCCAAGTGAGCTTGTAAAAGTGTGAAAGCGTGTTTCGGTCTGTAACGCGTTCAGACAGTGCGCCTGTCCGACCTAACCGATGAGGTGAGACGCGAATTAAGGCGTCACCACGTTTAACATCGTGCGTTAACTGCTGAAACGGGACATAATATCGTGCAGTGCAGTTACTTAAAGACGAATATACAAGCGATTTTTATTTTTAACGTACGCTATATATTTTACGGTTTCTACAGGAGATCATTGTTGTTTTGATTGAATCGTATTGGTGTGATGTGTACGGGAATTTCGTTTACGCAACAAAAACAAAAAAAGTGCACAGGTCGTTGTTTTCTCTGTGTACACGGACACTATGTCGAGCCCGTGGACCTTATACGGATAAAAAATTAAAAGCGACGAAATATCACGTGATACTACGGACCGAAAACAGTCGGCGGCTTGATTGCGGTCGGTCTGAGGTCAGCCTGATAACGTCTGGGTACGATGAACGAAACAAACAGTTTGTTCTTCCGATTACGGTCATGTGGACGCGTCATACGCACTTGTCCGTCGCAACCCGACGTTAACATTGCGACGTGCAGTCGTTATCGGCGAAACGACTGATAACGGCAGACAGGACGCGACGAACTCGTCGGCGTCGAACGAGTCAGTGCGTCCGATCACGAGTCGTGATCGCACGTCCCGTCCACTACGGCGATCACCCGTTGTTTTTTTTCTGAGTTATCATTCGGTTCGTTGTTCGTGTCGTCTCGCGGACAGGCTGCCGTCAAACGACGACGGGACAAAACGAAGGCGACGGCTGAGGGGAACGGACCGCCGGTGACGATGGCCACGTCGTCGTCGCGGAAAAACGTCGCAGGTGCTCGGAGCCGGAATCGTCGGGTTGCATTGCGCGCTGGAGGTGCAGAGGACGCGCGCGGACGTCCGCGTGACCGTGATCGCGGACAAGTTCAACGGGCAGACGCTCAGCGACGGCGCCGCCGGACTGCTGCGGCCGGACACGTACGTGTTCGGTCCCGACCTGGAAACGTCGCGGTGAGTGCGGTCGTTGTGATTATGGTCATCGTAACCGCCGCGGTTATCGTCCCTGCAAGACGGCACGTTTTTGAAAATCGCCCTATCCCGGCCGAGCCGTCTACTCGACGCGTAGTTTAATACTAGCACGATGTGTTCATTCACGGTCGAGTTTTTGTTTTTGAGAAAATATTGTTATTATTCCGTACACGCTGTTCTGTATATCGTCTTTCGTGTTTTACTCGTTTTATGGTTATGTATCGTGTTATAATATAACATCAGAATTCAAAATATTTCGCTTATAGTTAAGTCCTGTCCTTTTGTGATGTCGCGTTCGTGTATATTGGTGCTAATTGTGCGTTATTATATGTTGAATACGTCTACTGTGAAAAATACAATCATTATTTCATTTTTTTAAAAGTACTCGACACAAATTTAAATGCCACATAGACTAGTAAGATAATTGTTAGCTGAACGAGATACGATATGTGTTGTGTACCTTCTAGAGTATGTATTTCATTTGGTCGTTATTCAAACGATATAATTGTGTCTGTCTAAAAAAAAAAAAAATTATTATTTTTATATCTTAATCCATTAATGTACTTAATATTATGAATTATGATAAATAATATCACGTTTGAATATCGAGGAAATGGAAGTACAAACACAACTATTTTGTAATTCGCGTTCTCGTGACATTTTAATGATGGAATTTTACATGTGGTATACAAAAAAAATAGCCGACGTATTCGAAATATAATAACGCGCGATAAAATTATGTTGAAATCGATCTTTTTCTTTTTGAAAATAATTTCTATTTACAACAATTAAAATTAATTAAATTATCGAATGACACGTCCCATTATCGTGTACACAATAAAAAACCAAACAAATTATATCAATTTTTTTTTTTATCTTTTATACAGACAATGGATTAACGATTCGTATAGTTTTTATAAAAACTTAATCGATAATAACGACGAACCGTGTGGCGTCAACGAAATTTCCGGTTACATGTTTTCGTCCAAGGACCCTAGTCTTACCAAAGTAATCTTTATTATTATTATTATTATTGTTAACTATATTATGTTACGAAATGAAAGTGAAAGCTCTGAGGTCTCCGAACACGTTTATATATTTATTACAAACTACGGTTACAACAGTTACGCGTCTATGGGACGTGCACGGCGAAGTTCCGGGGAAAAGAAAACACGCACGCGGTGTTGTGTGTGTATATTTATATATAAATAAACGTATTATATCGCCAGTAAATATTTCCAGAACCATTACATGGAAAATTGTTCGCCGCTCTACAGAGAGGCGACGGACGAGGAACTGCGAGCACATTCGTCTGCAGGCGACGGCGCGCCGGTAATCAAATACGGAACTTTCTTCAAGTCCATCGTCGTCGAATGTAAACTCTTCTTACCCTGGGCTTTGAACAAGTACGTATAAGGTTTTACGCGCATAAGGTCAGAAGCTACCGGATCGATTTTAATGAAACCCTCGCCGTTCGATGACTAATGTCGACAATGGCGCACGTTACGGTTCGTACCATAAGCTAATCTAATCGTTATTATTAATTTAATTTGTCCAAAGCGATCCAACGCAATCTCCACAGCTACTTGTGATCGATTTGTCGATTTTTAATCCAAAAAAAAAAATAATAGTTCTCGCTCTTGCAAACATGCGGCCGACGCCCAAGACGATTAGACATGTTAACTAGAAAATGAAAAATGAAAACATAATGACTAGACACGTCACGACATCACGGAGATGTATTTGCTGGTCGGTACGGAGTGTCTGCCTCGGACGGAGGAAAAGCGACTGGACACAACGCGCGTTGTCGTTCACGTCGCGTCACAGTGATGACCGATAGGACACGTTTCACGCAATAATCAAGAGCCGCATACCATCGGAACGCATAATAATCAGCTTAATAACATCGACCGAAGAAAAACGGAAGAAATCAGCTCGCTGTAAGCCTGTATCGTCTTCCGTATTGTTAAAGGAATGCGAGTTAAGAGGAGACCGCTCTGTTTTGATGTTAACGATGATTGTCAACGATTTTGTAACTGATGCCGTCAAATATTGACCTTTTTTATCCGTGGAACCCCTACTTTTTTTTTTAGCTTTTTTTCTAGGATAATTTGCAACAAAAATTATAATTATTTCGTGTTATCGCACTCGAACACAACGCACGGTATCGCAAGACCACGGTACACTGTCGTATTGAGACTGAACCGTCGTGGTACGTATAGCACGTATTATCGTTGTCCGACGGTCATAACCAATTAGTATTTTTATCAACGACGTTAAATATTATTACCGTACGCTGTATGAGCACTAGAAATACGCAACAGATCGTAAAAAGTAACAGTCACTATAGATTATTATTTAATATACAAACAATTTTATTTTTTTAACGTTTTGAAAAAAAAATGACTTAAGCTTCGCTGAACACAGTTTAAGAAACGGACGGACGCAACCGGCCGAAAACCGAAACCGAACAACTATACGAATAAAACGTATGTTGTTGCAGGTCAGGTTTCGTCGTGAAAAAGACGCGTGGTCCTCCTGAGTCGTTCGTTTTTTTTTCCACCGAACGACAAGGGCGTTTTATACGGTATACGATACATAAACATGCACACACGCACACACGGCGGCCTTAACTCTCTTGACACGATCGCGAAACCGTTGCAAGTACGTGTGCATTCGTCAAGTATACGCGCGTGTGGCTTTTCCTCCAATTATGCGAAGTGCGCGCGTGTTGTTCGGCCGCTCTTTGGACCGCGGGCGCGCGCGTTTTTTCAACAACGTATTGAAACGCGGAACGATAATGGCCGACGTTACGCGGTGGTTACAAATTATTGTCGTCGACGCGCGTCACAGGCATTTCGGCGACGCCCTCGAGCGCACCACGCGTACCCCGTTCGGGTCGTCGGACGTCCGCTAGATCGCGCCCCGTCCGCCGGCGAACGCGGCGCGATGTCGTTGCACGTCAAAAACCAACGTTTTTTTTTTAATCATTTTCAAGCCCGTAGTTTAGTATCTTTTTTATATGTCGTTTTATTTCATATACGATTTTTTTTTTTTTTTAATCAAAAGGAAAAGTGATTTTTAATTTTTTTTTTTTTGTTTATAATACTAAAAATATGTTTTTTTAAATATATTCATGAGCGAGAAGACGTGGAAATAACTCCTGTAGTAAAATATTGCGAAAAAGTTGGTTTTGATCGAGTTAGATTTCTATGTTAAACGAATAATGTCAATTATGCACAAGTAGCATAACATGAGTTCATTATTAAGTAATTTGTTAATTTAAAATTTATGAACAATTGCGTTTTCGGGGTCATTACCATTATAATGTTTTTTTAATAATATTTTTAGCGGTTCGTAGCATGGCAGATAAAAAATTTGATGAGGGAGGTGTTGTCAGTTCAATCGGTTTTTTGGTCTCTCTCTCTGGTTGACCTGCAACCCAACTAGTCCGTCCCTGGTCCCGACTACAATCTTTGGTGGGTCGCGAGAGGGGTTTTTTTTTTTGATCATATAGATTCTAAAAAATGATTGTTTTTCGTTAAACTTTCTTATCCGGTACGTGTAATACCACGTGGGTCGCGATAGGTTTTCGGAGGAGAATTCGGGTCGCGGTCCTCGAAAGATTTTCAACCGTGGTACTGGCAACGATCGCAAAATATCGCGCGGGCCGTGTTGACCGCGGTCCGGCTGCAAGACCGAACGGGATCGTCGTCGAATTCGGAACAGCGACAGGCCGTAATGAAACGTTTGTTTTCTTTGAAAACAGTTACAAATTCAATAGTTAAAAAATGTGTTATTTGAACCGTGAATATCTGTCGTATGCATAAAAAGCGGAATTGAAATGCGCGAAGACTGACAAATATTTCAATATAACTGAGATTCGTCGACGAACTTGTCTTCAACTAAATAATCGAAACGTCTAATCAGTAAAATTGGACGGACTCCGTGACCCGTTTGTTTTGGCTCTAATTTACATGTGCGCACATTAAGAAATGCAATATTTTATACATTCAGTATGGGCACGTGACAATAACCTGAATTATTTAATATAAATGTATATATATATATTATAAATGAATACTAAATCATCTGTTCTATTTCTATTGTTGCAGAATAATTAATAACGGCGGGACGGTAATAAATCGAACAATCGAATCACTCGGCGAGCTGTGCGGGGAATACGATATCGTTTTTAACTGCACGGGCCTAAGAGCGAAGAAGTTGTGTAACGATTTGAACATGACGCCCATTCGCGGACAAGTTATTCGGGTAACCAACGTTTGTTTCCGGTTTTTAATTTTTTTTTAAAAGAAAACTTATTTGACATTCGAAACATAATTATTCCGTCCACATCGTCGTCCGTATTTAAAACGTTTCTCAATGTGCCGTCTACGAAATACAAAATACGCGTTTCCGGAATTTCCGGGTACATAATAATTTTATGTGTGTGTGTACAATTCCACACACACTGAGTAGATGACGACGCGAGTTACTCAAAACACGCATTCACTGTAAACAAAAATCAAACCGTGTACAGCGTTTTGATTTTCGTGGTGCGATTGTGGTGTTGTCTTCGACGAGTCCGTGTCTCGAAACCGGTTGTCGATTGTTTTATTTTTTGATTAACACAATGCGTGATTTTGCCGGTTACGTTACAATTATCATAAAATATTATTGTCTACCATCGCGATCGTCGTTATAAATTCGATATGGAAATAAATATTTGTTGTTCACATATTCAGATAACACAAATTACGAATTCGAAGGCACACCAAACGCCAAATGCTAAAAAACGATTTACGGTGAACAGTTGGTCAATGAAACATTTTTCGTAGCTGAGTTAGTTTCCAATGCGAGCTTTCGATCGCAGGGATTCGATTAATTTTCTTATTGTATCTATTTTCGACCGCGATCAATCGGCGACGTTTGCAGAAGGGAACTCGAATACGATGGAAATCGTAAAAAATCGCGTAGTACGTCACATTGTTTTTAACTCGCCAGTATTGCGTACAAATCGGATGGGGGGGGGGGGGGGTTGTTGTTTCCAACGCTTTCGAATAAAATCGGCGACACCTAATCAATATGGATATCCGATCGTCTCTAGTGGTCGAATGTCGACAACATCGTGTTTTTTCCGCGCGGCGGTTCGATTCTACTGATGCATAATCGTCGTGTTGGACGTGACTAACGGAATTCCGGAACGAATGTTAACGCGTATTGCTATTCCACTACTGCGTGTCGAGCAGATGCGGCGGAATGAACTAAAAAAAAAAATGATTACGCTGGAAACGTTAAGAAAAACCTGTAGTTTTCGGCATACAGTCGGGTCTCGATAATCCGAAGGCGATTGGGTCGTTCGGATTAGCGATTTGCTCGGATTACCTATGGCTTAAAAAAAACATCAATTTTACTATTTAAAATATTGATTGATTTTTTTTTGTACACTGGTTTCTATTATGGATTGGTATGCCTTGTCCCGCAAACGTCCGGAAAATATTATTTATAAATACATACATACATATTACATATAGCGATAAGATAATTCTCAAGCTCGTTCGGATTACCGCGTCTTTCGGATTAGCCTGTGTTCGGATTATCGAGACCCGACTGTATTTGTAATTTATTCTTTAGTTATTAAGCGGTTCGAAGGTTTAATCATTATAGATATAAATTTAAAATTTTTACTATACATATATTAATATGAGTGACGTTAATTTTAACATTCGATTGTTGCCGGCTGACGAAGTTCAGGAAATCGAACTCGGACTAGAACTGTGTGTTAAGTTAGAAAGGCTTTCCAGTCGTAGCAAGAGTGTTTAAAATTGGCTCAAAAACCGATCCCATTTGCGAAGTTAAACCGTAGAAAACGATAGGCTATCAGCAGAAGATAGATACAACGGTAGAATGTTCGCATTGATTCGTACGGAATAGAGTAGTAATAGTAACACTCGAACACACGTTCGAATCCATGACGCAAATAGCCAGAACGATAACGCCAACGGCGCGTTATAGCATAATCGACCGTCGGTCGTCCGGGTCGCTTTCGGGCGCAAACGTGGCTAACGATACGGTCCGGTGATGTCTAATCGGCACAGGTGAAGGCGCCGTGGGTGGACAAGTTTTACTATCACGATTCCAACACGTACGTGATCCCGTCCAAGGACGACGGGACCGTGGTGCTGGGCGGGTGCAGGCACTTCGGCAGCTACGACGAGCGGACCAACGACCGCGACACCGCGGAAATACTGGAGAACTGCGTGGCGCTGGTGCCGTCGCTGGCCGGCGCGCTGCGGACGGGCTACGACGTGTGGGTGGGTCTCAGGCCGTACCGGAACGCGATACGCGTGGAAACGGAACTCGCGGACGACCGGACGACGGTGGTAAAAAACGATTGCCGCGCCACCGACGACGACCGGACGGATGACGTTCCGCGCGTGTGTGTTTGTGTTTAGATCGTGCACAATTACGGACACGGCGGATACGGCGTGACGTTGGCGCCCGGAACGGCCAAGCACGCGGTCGGCCTGTCGTTGTCCGCCGTTCCGTGATCGCGTTCCGGCGACAGCGGCGCGACGTCAACAGGCGATCGCCTCGATCGGGTCGCGGTGCCTGACCGGTAAACGCCAAAACGATTTCGTCGATTCGTTTCAACGTCTGACGCACCGCGTATCCACCGACGTCCATTAACGTTCGAATTACGTTTTATATATTCAAATAGATGTTTTTTTTTTACCATTTCAACTCGTATCGTTGTCCGTATTTTAACGAAAAAAAAAAAAAAAAAATTCGACAATAATGTGCAATCCGTCTTTTTTACATGTACATCACGTTTGTCATGAGGAGTGTGAATTGTTCAAGAAATTTATTGTTAATAATTAACGCGTAAGAGAAAAAAAACACAATGTACGTATCAAATATTTCGAATCAAGCATACACGTAGGATATGTTAAATTTACGGAATAACAATTAACGAGAAAAAATAATCGTTATGTTTAATAACAACAGTATGTAATAAATAATAAATACACGATATTTTAAGCCAAATTGATTGTGGTTTTTATTTTTATACGCGCTGCAGCACCATTGAGACCGACTAGATACGGACTTATGTAACAACTATGTTATTAGAACATCAGCCCTTCCTACCTAAAATGTCCCAAGGGGTGACCATAGTCAGACAAATGCGAGGCAAACAAAATCGCTAACTACAGTATGACCATGTGTAAGAAAATGAATAACTGTATAAATTGTTTCCTGCCCTGTTTATATCTAAATTATACTAAGAAACGTTCTAGATTCAATAATATACAACACTCGAAATAAATAAATAATAATTGATAGAAATCAACACAATTTCTAACCGGGTGACTGCAATATTTTACTCTTCCGAATATGGTCACACTACGCTTCGCTATTTTGCTTACTTCGTATTGCTATGCATACGAGTACACGTGAGGCCGTCTCAATAGTACTCTGTGAAATGTCCCGTCCATGCCTACTCGTAGTTAACGGCATGAGAATGAATCTATTTGTGATGTATACCATAACGATTACGTTATAACGAGTCGAGTAATTTTTCGCAACAAAACCACACGATAATTTCTGTTGTTTGTTTTTAAGTAGGATACGAAACAATTGACTGTAACGCGTTAGGGTAAAAACGACAAAATATCCCCGATAACGTTCGACGTTCTTTCGTTCATTTCCCGTGCCGGACGTATGACGTCAACATAATATATTTTCCGTTCTTCGGTAATAAACGCCATGGCAACAAACAATATATAGTGCTGTACGAAACCATTAGCAAATATTCCTCGGGCGGGGAATTACGTGCACGTACGTTTGG
Organism: Schlechtendalia chinensis; assembly: GCA_019022885.1. Lineage (NCBI taxonomy): Eukaryota > Metazoa > Arthropoda > Insecta > Hemiptera > Aphididae > Schlechtendalia > Schlechtendalia chinensis. Next base: position 10,602,186 of record CM032344.1, read on the forward strand.
TCGTTTGTGTCTGATGAAAAATCAATATTATAATTACACGCGTCGTATTTGAGGCCGTAAAGTCAATTCTGAAGTGATTGAAATCATGCCAATCGTCGTCAAAGACTTTTCTTGGTGGCAAACCGAACGTAAAGTGTTAATACGAGTTCGAATTCCGCGCGTCTCCCAGAAAAACTCCGATGTCCTAACGTCTAACAAATATTTGAAAGTAAGTTCAACCATTCGCAGTAGACACAGCTAGAGTATTTCGGTGTCTATTTGTGGCGCGTTATGTTTGAAAATCGTGTTTAACTTAGACGTAGTACGTATGTATTCGACATCGGCAATGAACATTATTACCGGTCCGCACGAAAACAACCAAAACGAGATAAACGTTCATTTACAATATATTTTTCTGTGTATACCGTATGCCTATGCAGATTAGTTGTTTACCGCATATATTCGAAGCGATTCTCTGGGACGAAATAAACGACGAACACAGCAAGTGTACGTTCGACGACGGGTGTGTTTTGTTTGAGTTGGAAAAGAGGAACGATTTACATTGGGAATATCTAACGTTGCAAAAACCGAAGGAAGAATTGAAAAAATTAAAATGTGACATTTTCAACGACATAATCGAAGAACGCCGGAAAAAGTCCCACCAAAAATCTGGTATGCGATTATTTCACTAATTAAACTTATTTATATGAAAAGTTCATAAAACATAACCAATATTCATCAAACCATAAATACTGTGTAGTCTACTAATAACAATACATATATTTAACATTCATACTTGTTTGAAAATGAATAATGAATTCATAATATAATATTCATTGTAAAGCGTTTGTAACTAGTTGAAAAATAAAACAAAAAAATCACTATTACATAAAGTCACGTTATTCGTCTTCTCTTCAAAATCATTAAAAACTCATAAGTATAATTAGTTATATTCGATAAATCCGAATGAAATGTTTTCGAAGTTAATGACAAATAAACGTATTACATTTAATTTGTTGATGTAACATACACTTTGTGTAACGGTGTTTTGATGTTTTTCTTTATATAACTGTTTGTTTTTTTAAGTACATTAATGTAAAATGCATGAGTTTCGAGAGAAACTAGCCGTGTACTTAATAAAAGAGTTATACAATAACCGAGGCAAAACAAAAATATATATATATATATACACATAATTTATCCATTAAATAGGATTTCCGAAAATTGTTTAGGAAACGAGACGAGAATACAACGTTTAACACTTGTCAAATAAGCTTTCTAAGCACTCTAACAACGGTGTAGTCGTACCATTTGAACGAACCAAATTGTACGCACACGCACGTCACCGTTGATTTCTAAGACGAATAATTATTTTGGTTTTTAAATACGTTCGAAAGATAAAAACAAAACAACATTAGCCGATTTCGCGCAGCGTTTATTGTTTTCGTTTTCGATATTGTTCAATGAAGTATTGATATTTGAATGTTGTGTAACTTTCAGTCGCGAAAACAGAAAAAGACCGATTAGCCGTCAGAGAACAAATAAACTATGAGAACAAAGAACACCAACTTATTCGGAGTATTCGCGAGGAAGAGAAAGAAAGAGTTCTGAAAGATTTGTGCACGTGGAAATCAAAACCTTCAACAGTTATTAAATGTGACCAAAGTATAAAAACATATTTTTATTTTGAAAAATCCTAATAATAATAATAATAATATTAGTAGTAGTAGTGTGCACTTTTTGACGATAAGTTTTACGGTTAACATCTATACCTTTTTTTTTTTTACCGAAAACATATTTATTTATTTTTTCGTGTTTTATCGAAGAAAACGCGAAAAACCACAAAGACATATTTCCGAGTAACGACACGGTCAAGATCGACGAGATCGAAAACGAACAATCAACCGACGACATCGGTCGGTTGCCGAGACCTAGAGATTTTAAATCCATAGAGATCAACTTCACGCCGAGACCCTTTTCCACACCGAGTAGAGAATCGACCAGAGCAGACGAGCAAGAGGTCAGGCGATTATATAATAAGCTAACCGTCGCGATACGCTGTTGAATTTATAGTATTAAATATTGCGCCGTGTTGCGATCGAATTACAGTGGTTAAAGAAGCAGACGGCAGCCAGGAGGGCTGCAGGGTTTGTGGAAGAAGATCTGAGACCAGAAGAACACGATCCGGAATGGTGTTTGCGAAAAGGAGAGTGAGTATATATATATATATATATATATTATGTTTATATATTAATATAAAGTCAAAGTTGTACGTTTCTGAACGCAAGACCCGGAAACGACTGAAACGGTTTTGATATTATTCCCACAGATGTTTTGCTTAGGGTCTCTTAAACATTATTGCCTATATCTGAAATCTATATCTATACAAAACCCAAAAATAGTAGTTAGTGATAATAATAATAATAACTTATTTAATTGTACAAAACACATAATTATAGCGTATTATACGATCATATATATATATATATATTGTTAAATGGATATCTATAATTTGTTCATTTTTTTTTCCTTTAGTACGTTTATGACAGAATTAAATTACGTCGGAGCGATAAGCGCTTATTCGCACGGAATAAAGTTAAGTCCCAAAATGGCCGTATTGTATTTAAACAGATCTAAAGCACACGTCCAAGTAAAAAACTATCACAAAGCCATCGAAGATTCAACAACCGTAAGTCTCGTGACACCGTCACACAACATTATCATGTACGTTCGTACGACGAACAATGTTGTAACAAGGTTGTCTGCGCGTGGTTTCTATCGGCTTGGAACACCACGTTCGACCATCCGCAGACGATTATCGATTTTATATATCATCGCGATTAATTTTTTTAACAATATTTATCGATCGTAATGTAAAATTTGTGTTTTCACGCGGATGATACACGTTGTCATTTGATGAGGTTATATTAGGTAAATCGACCTGACGCGTCAGTCGAAAACTAAACAAACGTGTCGACACATTATTACTATGTTGTTTCGGTGTAACGTAATATTTTACGTTTTTTAACCCGCGATTTCATTTCCACATTTTTCCCGAGCATCATATTTCAATATTTCACATAATATTTTATTGGTTCATTGAACGCGAGTATATTTAATTTGCCCACGTGTCGAGTACACGCCGTTTAAAGTCAACACTTCTATACGCTAAAAACGTAGTAAGGATTATACTTGGTAGGAAAGTAGGGGATAGTGGTCGGTTGTGTCGTTGTGACACAGCCGATGATAAATACTTTTCAAATAACATTGCAATTTTTTATCATCTTTTATTAAAAAAAATAAATAAATAGATGTAAAACAATACGCATCAATTGTCGCGCCTTCGTCGAACATTCAAATTTAAAACTGTAGTCCTTACAATTACTGTAGCAAATCATATCGAAACACAATTCAAATGTCATTAAAACAAAAGTCTCTTAAAAATAAATTTCAAGTACTCATAAAAAAAAAAAAAAAATAAATGTTAAAAGTATATTAATGAGCGTTCGGTCATAAACAAATTATTTATAATAAGTACATACTTTACAACACTGAATACTGTTTATAATATAGTCCTTCTTGCGTATCATTATAGTTCAATAAAACCTTCAACGTTTTAATAACAGTACCCATCACAAGATCCACAAGACGTTGTAGTTGAAGGTTCATCTATTTTTTTTTTTTTTTTTTTTAATTATCATTTATAATACACATTCGTACAATACGAATTCGAAAATATTTCTGAAACTTCGCGGAGGGGTGATTACTACGCCGCCGTTGCCTCGAGCCTCGGCGTATCAGTAAAATAACCCGTCGGCGGGTGTCTGCGCAGGCGTTGGAGCTGATGGTGCCCGCGACAGACGGCAACGCGCTTTGGCGGGCCGAGGCGTACTACAACCGCGGCAGAGCGCTGGTCGAGCTGAACACCGCTCATCTGGCCGTCGACGAGCTGAAGTCGGCGTTGACGTTGGCCCCGAGCCGAGCGGACGCGTACGGCCCCGAACTGAGGCGCGCCGTGGACTTGGCGCCCGCGCACGCCGAGGCGTTGAAAAAGAGCCGAGAACTGGACTTGAGCAGCGCGCCGACCGTCTGGTACAAATGAGTCGCACGACGTGCACGACTTGTGTCGCCCACGCGCCCGTTCGGCATACACGTTTGTTTGTTCGTTAGTCATACGGAGACGTTTGTCCGTATTACATTTGATTACGATAAAGTTTAACGTTATCATAAAATAAAATTGTTAATCGCGACTTCTTTCGCAAACGAAAATTATGTGTCGTGTCTATGTCGTGTGATGGGGAAGGATTGTCGTTCGGTAATCTCGTGAGTCGTCTTCGTGGCTCGCATTTCATTCGATCGGTTTGAGCGGTTTTAGAAACGGAGACGATATGAACGAAGCGGAACTCCGAATTGAATTAATGATGACGAGGTAGGAGGAGATTCAATGTGGTTAGATAACAGGTCCGTTAAAGCAGTTCATCACGTGTCTGCGTGACTGATAAACCTAGTATTTCAGTGACAGAAGAGTAATCGCGAGGGCAATGCCAAAACTAAACCGGCAAACCTGTGTAAGCAAAGCTGTGTGAGGATCCCGAATAGGGTGAACGAGCGTGCGCAATATAAAGATTTTTACGAACTTTTCATTTTTATTCTGAATTTTCTCATAATCGTAAAATTAAACCTAAAAAATTGATACAATTAACAATAACAATCGGAAGTGAAAAAGAAAAAAAAAATTAAATTTTTGTTGAAATTCGTCAAGTTTCTTTTTCTCCCCACGCTCTATAAACGTGGGGTTTGATAAATAACAATACAACACGAAACAAAAACGACCGTTTCGAGAAATCATTGCCCTCCACGAAATATTGTTATCGAGTCGACGATACCATAAACATGTATGCATTATATTCATCCGTGGAATATTATAATACAATTGTTTCTCCTTAAATTTACGAATACACACGTTCAATCTACTCAATCACACACACACACACACACACACACACACACACAAACACACACACACCTACACAAACACACACCTACACACACACACACAAACACACACACACACACCTACACACACACATTCTATATAAGCGTACATCGACGTCTTGCCGCGAACATGTACTCTTATGAAAACTGACGACTGTTTGAATCGGACTTTTTGTCGTTAATGCACGTCGACGTCTACCAGTGTTTCGACGGAGTTTGCGATTCAGCGTATTTGAATCCCCGCCTGGTAGTTGTACAGCTGGCGGCGATAAACGCATGGAAATATGTCGAAATACAAAATGATAGCGTACTTATATTTAATGTCAATCAAAACATCTGGTTTTTTTTTTAAGGACGATTAAAATTGTTGTTTATACGTAGACGAAATTGCGTATGATTTTTTATAATAATTCTATGATCTATGGGAAATTATAAAACAATACTATGATATGTGGGACACAAATATTATTGTCATATGTCTGACGAGCATCTATGTAGAATGTTCCGAGTTGAACCATTTAACAATATCAGTATTTTGCATAGAAAAATTGATTACGTTTTTCTAAACTTAGTAACTTTCGTAGTAGAAGTACGAATGGAATCGTTTCTCAACTCAATAAATTTCGTGAGACAGACAACGATCGGAGATGAGCAGATTGGCGACCCATTTTCGTTAATTCACCAGTCAGGTATGTGGTATCATTTACGGTCCATGATCATTTTGTAGTAAAACAAAAAAAATATAAAAAGGGGATTAAAAGATTAAATGGTGAAAGGAAAAATAATGGGGAGTATGAAATGATTTTAACTAACACGAGTCAAGGGGTGTGAATTCGAGAACCGTCTTGCCTATTCAATAATAGCCTAGGTAATTAATAATAGGTTAATAACCTTTTTTGTCGTCTCGAAGATTTGACTGTCACGGATTTTAACTCTTGCGGACAATTTTTTTTTTTTTATTGATTAAGGTAATAACTTTGTAAATCAAACAGAATAAGAAATGAAAGGTAGGGACGCCGGCTTTGACTTGATGCAAAGTCAGCGCCAAGAAATAAAGAACAACTCAAAAGGTGATTTCCACGTTGTAAGAAATTAGAGTCACCTAATTTCGGAAAACCGATCTGTTGAGTCGTTCTTGATAGGTATGCGTATACTCTCAGGTAGGCAGAGACGGTCTGTCTGTCAGGTGGACTGTTACGATCTGAGTGCCCTCTGAAAGCTGAAGGGTGTATTTATCGATATTTTTTGAAGGACATATACTAAGATTTCGGTCCCATAAGGTTATCGCTTATTTATTTTTCTATTTTCTGCGAATTTTGCGCAGTGTAAAATTTGTTTGTAGTGTCACAAGTTTTCTTCACAAATTTTTCTTAACTTAGTATCTTTTGTAGAAGATGTACTAATGGAATCGTTTCTCCACTCAATGGATTTCGTGAGACAGACAGCGATCGGATATTAGCATTTTAGCGACCCATTTTCGTTAATTCACCAGTCAGATACGTGGTTTCCTTTACGTTCTATGATCATTTACAAGAATAGATATTTTAATAATTATCTGACGACCCGTTTATGAGCGTTCGTTGGCTCCTCGTAACGTACTAGTTCCAATGTACTTTTTATTCGTATAATATTTATTAGTCTTTCGCCGTATTTGACGATTTTGTGTAGTCACACCAAATTTGGGTTGTTGTGCTGCAGGCAACGGCAAACGTGAGAAAATTAGTCGAAAAACGAAATCTTACGCGCATAAAAAAAATTAATATATAAATATATATATATATCTTGTCGAATATCGTAGGAGCATGTTTGTCGCGAACATGTTTTTTTAATGAAAACAAACGACCGTTTTGTCACATCCCTGCCTGGTTGTTGTACAGCCCGAGGCGGTGGACGCGTGCAAATTTGCCGAATTACGATATTGTAGCATGCAAAAAAAAAATCTGGTTACTTCTCGTCGACGTGTGTTCTTCTTGCGTTTGTTAGATTTAAATAAAAATTAACGAACGTACGAAACGGACTTTACTGTCCTTAATACACGTCGATGGGTACTAGTGTTTTGCCGAAATTGGCAAATCGGCATTGTCGCATCCCTGCCTGGTTGTTGTACAGCCCGAGGCGGTGGACGCGTGCAAATTTACCGAATTACGA